>CM071925.1:40223772-40297939 GCA_016081115.2 Rehmannia glutinosa | reverse complement strand
ATAATTATAGGCCATATGTTCTTAGTACCTAACTTAAGTTATCATCGCATAGTAGTCGTAATATAAAAGTCCTCTATTTAAACTATATGATTCATTATGCGTCCCTTTTCTTTTTTTTTTTTTTTTTTTTTTTGCGCGAGGAGCCTAGGGTTTGTTCTTCTAATATATCAAGTACACATGCAATAAGGAGTATGAAATAAAAGCAAAAATACATAATGACATGAATAATATATGTTGCATAGTATTGTGACATGTCATATCATGAACAAATTGAGTAATGACATAATAAATTTGCATACCTTAAGGAAATCGGCGAGATATGGCGGAGGTGGATGTCAATATACTATATTCTTTTTATAATATAAAAAGACACATTTTTTTAACAAGTCTACAGAATCGTAGACCTGCTCTAATACCACTTGTAACGCCCCGGTTTTCAAATTATATGAGAGTAACTTAATTTAATAAGAAATTATACTTAAAGGCGCACGAATAAGACACAACTCAAAAATAAAAGGAATCATTTTATTAATAAACCCAAAAAAAATCCATCACACTTCCGTTGCGCTCCCCTGATTTTATAAAATATAGGCTAATTATAAAAGTTTGCGTCAAAATAAACAAAGTATTCAACTAAAATCTTTGCCCTCCAAAAATAAAACACTAACTGTTAATAGTAACTTAAATTCGTTAATAAAATAAGATTTTCCTAAAATTTCAAATTAAATAAAAATCATTGACTTTGCATCCACCGCTCCAATCCTCGCAAGGGCTCCTCAACCCGAAAAGTGTTAATAAATATGGGGTGAGCTTTCAACTAAGCTCCGTGTGGATACGTTTGTCAAAATTAAATACAACAATAGGCGTAATCGTAAACATTCAACACGTAATTTACTCTGTCCTTTACTCTGACTGACCAGTTACTTTATAGTACTGCGGGTACACCCGAGGATACATTTGATCCCGAACCTTCTTACGGCCCCTGACTAACATGATTTACTCTATTCCACGTTGCACATAAATGAAAATACATATGTGAAGCATTTAATAAATTAATTAACTGACTGATTAAGAAAGAAAAGGATTTGCTAAAAAGAAAAGTAATAAATTTTTGGTGAAACAAATCCTATTCCTAACTTTGAAAAAGAGAAAAACTGTAAGTGGGTTTGTTTGAGTAGAAATCCTATAACCAATTAATACCACAATCCCAATATTTGTATCCTTATTTCACTCACACACTATGACACACACACAAAAAAAACACACAAACTCACGCACACACATATATATACATATAACATATATTAACACACAATGACACACATCACAATGACACACATCACGCACACACACCTATAAACACATCACGCACGCACACACTGACACACATAACTAGACACACACTAGTACAACTATAACTCACTCACACATATATTAACATAACACACACACTGAAGCACACAATTAAACCCACACACTCATACATGCCATTAAACACACCCACGCATATTCTGACACACACATACATATAAATAAAATCACGCACACACTCGCACACACAATTTAACACACATGCTATACCTGATTCGCACCAGAGAGACCGATTTTGAGGAAGGAAAATTTTTGGACGAACTATGATTTTGTTTTTTTGTAACATTGTGGTAAAAAAATTAAATAGGACAATATGTATTTATAGGTTGAAATTATAGGGTTTGGGATAAGTAGGGTTTGTGAAAAAATTCTATTTGACTTGGACTTTTAAATTGGGGGAAAGATTTTGGGCCCATAATGAATTTCAAAAATCAACCTTTTAAATTTGGGCCTGGATAATTATTGATACTTGGTTGTTATAAAAAAAATAATAAAATAAAATTATTGAACTAACAATTATATAATTAATAGTAATAATAATACTAAATATACTAAAAAAAATCCGGATATTACACTTACAGAGATAACAAATGAGTTGTTACCCTTGGGAAAGAATATACACAGATAGAAATGTGTATAAGATACTCAGAGCTTTACCAGCTAAGTGGGAAATGAATGTTATGGCTATGAGGTACTCAATGGATCTTACTAGAATTTCAAATCATAAGCTATTCTCATATTTGAAAGTCTATGAATTTGAGCTCAAAAGAAAAAAGCTGGATGAGGCAGTTGCATCCAAGACTGCTGCATTCTAGCAGGTGAGTTAAAGACATCAGAGTCTAAATATGTTATTGACCAGGAGGAAATAGCAATAATGGTCAAAAGATTTAATAAGTCCTTAAAAAACTATCAAATGAATACTGAAGAATACTCAAGAAGACATTCATCCCCGGCTAAAGGGAAAGAAGATAGAACCTCCAAGAGAGCTGAAAAGAAAATTGAAGACTTGTACTTGAACTGCAGACAACTTGGTCACTTTGCAATTGACTATCCCTATCCACCAGATAATAAATACAGAAATTAAGAAGATAAGAAAGTCTTCAGAGGAAGAACAATGGAAAGAAAGAAAGTCATGCTTGCTAAAACAAAAGCCTCCAAAGGCAAGGAAGTAGATGAGTCAGACAACAGTGAAACTGATTACTCATCTGACACGGAGGAAGATGCTCTTACTTGTCTAATGGCGAAGGAACAATAAGATAAGGTAATTTCTAACTCATCTAATCCTGATTGTGATAATAGTGATAGTGATCATGAAACAAACACTTCCACACCACACATCTTTATGATTTGCATTGGGTAAAATGATTGTTAGAAATTTATTTGTCTTGATTTTGGTGATGCATAGAAAACTTAAAATTCGCACTTAATCAAAAGGAAACAATAAAGGAAAAATAAAGGGGAAAAAATAAAATGAAGCAAAAAATTGCGCAATCACAAATTCTATCGCATGAGTACATACTGGGTAGATTAGGCTTTAGATCAACTGTCAATTGTATTGCCACCATTGAGTCATTTCTATATTTAGATCCTAATATTGCTCTTGAATCACCAGTATTTCCCATGAAAAGATTTGAACCCTTCAATAATTCAAAAAGATAATTAGCATATATACACGAAGAAATCAAATATGACACCAAGACAGAATTGTAAAAAAAAGTACCTATTTTACTACATCCGCAATAGTGATACCACTTTGCAAAAACAATCTACATTAGGATGGGACCTCAATTCTTTGTCCATGGCCTTATACGATTAAAGAAAAGCTTCTCTCCATGACAACTCCACTTTATCCCCACCGAGGTATCCTTTCGCTACGAATCCACCACATTCGATTTCACATTTCCATTGCAACCATTTGCACTAGATCCATTTCTCTTCGACTCAAACGATTCAGGAAAGACGATAGTTTTAAGCGGCACCAATATCTAACTACGAGCAACCAAATGTCCGTGCGGACCATGGCAACCAAAAAACACACATAAGGTAACATCTTACCGCCATAAATCCTACACAAACAAAATATCGAACATGTTACGTTCAATATTCCACAAAAAGATAATCTCAGAAGCATAAAATAATGGAGGACTTACATCCCACACAATCATCACATCCTGGTTTATGCCTTTACGACCCTGTTGAATGAATATGCAAGAACTACTACTCCTCCTGTTAGCGAAAATCCGTTTACGAGCCAACAAGAGATGATGCAAAGTAGTACATGGTCGGAAAATGTTCACCTACTTCACTTAGGCCGAAATATATCTATACAAAAACACGAAGGATATATTTTCTCTCCATTACTCTTGCTACTATAAGTACTCTGACTGCTAATTGAGACACAACCCCCCATTTTTCTTAGATCAAGAAACAAACCATCTGGTAAGGGAAGCTATGGATCAATTGTGGGGGAAGAGGCCTATGTGTATCGATATACTTCTTCAGATCAGTGTCGAGATAATCGAACAAGGTTTTGGACTGAGTTTTGTTGTGTCAAAGAGAGGAGACAGATGGATCCATGGAAAAGTGGCAGCAGCGGCAAGCCATGACGGTGGATAGCAAGAGAGAGGAGATGGATGGAGAGAGGGATCGAGAGAAAAATGAGAGATGAAAGTGTCTATTAGGTTAATTAAAAGACACTACATCAGTTGTTTAAAACAACCGGTGTAAAGTGCCAGAACTTCACATCTTTTTTAAAGAAAAGAGATGTAAAGAATAATTTTTACATCGGTTCTCTTTATTAACCGATGTACAATTGTTATAAAAATTGCAATTATGTCATTGCCCTTGTTTTACATCAGTTGCTTAGCTAACCAATGCAATACCTCGATGTAAAATCCTTATTTTGTATTAGTGTTGGACAAACACTAGATTCTAAATATAAAGTTGAATATTCGGGGAACAAGGAAAAATAGATTACAGGAAAACTTTTAAAAGGATGGGGGAGATTGATTGTTTGAATTCGTCTAATGAGGAAAAATCACTCATTGCTAAAATAAAAATATTTCTGAAATTTTTGACATCTCACGAAGTGTATTTATATGCATATAAATTGACTTCATTTGATCATTTATGAATATACATAAAAGTTTGGTTCGTTTAATTATTAAATGAAAAGTTTTTGTTAAATTGTCTATTTGATCGAATAAAAATGCAATATTGTTGGTTTAATAAATGAGGTTACACCGATTTAAAAAGCTTTTCAGACCAGTTTTAATGGTTAGGCCCAACGTGACAACAAATTCTTGGGTTAAGGATACAATGGTCCCATATTCTGGAAAAAGAACACATTTTTATGTCCCGCGCTTTTTTCGGAAGGTTGTTTCGAACATGTTTCATCTAATAAATTTTCAGTGGGAAAATAACTTCCTCCCTCATTAAATAGTCAATATTATACTTGAAATCTTATTAAAGAAAATCAAGAAATATACTCATAAAACAACATATATTAAAACCAAATAAATTGAAAATGTTATATAAACAACACGTGAATAAAACAACACAATCCAATTTTTGATCAAATGCATTGAAAAGGTCAATAACATGGAAACAACAAATAAACAACATAACAACATTGAAGTTTTATATAGAAACAACCCAAAAACAACAAAAACAATATAGAAAACACTATATATGAACAAAAATAGTTTAAAAATAGGTAGCAATTGCATTGAAACATCGAAAACTACCTGAAAACAACAAAGAAACTTCTGAAAAATAGTATAGAAACAACTCATAAACAATGTAAACAATATAAAAAATAACACATGAACAAAAAGAGCTTAAAAATAGGTAAAACTGTATTGAGATTGAAAACCACATAGGAACAACAAAAAAATATCAGAGCAACATTCAAAACATCATAAAACATCCCAAAAATAATAGAAATAATATATAAAATAACACATGAACAAAAAAGCACATAAAAAATAGGTAAAAGTTGTATTGAAACATCGAAACAACATAGAAAGGACCAATAAACAAATATAAATAACATCGAACAATAGAAATAATATATAAAGCAATACATGAACAAACAAAATCGAAAAAAATGTAAATATATGCAAAAAGTATGGAGGAGCATAAAAAAGTTAAAAAGTCAACCGGAAACTTATAATTTTGCGGAAAAGTAGGGTAAGTCTTTCCATTACTTCAAATACTCCAACAAGAGTCCTGTTTGAGGACACAAAAACTTGGCCTCAATCTTGATATGAAAAGTACCAAGTATTCCAAAAGAATAATGCATTTTATATGATGTCAAACATCAACAGAGCTGTCAATTCCGGTCCTGCCTGACCAGCCCAGTATTTTTACCGGGCTGGGCTTTAATATCCCAGGCCAAAAAAATGTCGGGCTTCAAAAGCCCGACCAGTTAACCCCAAAGACAACATTTTTAATGTATATTTCATTCATGGCGGGCTGTGCTCCCAAATTGGCGGTCCGGTTCTTCGTCACCCGGCCGGCCAATGGTCGGAGTTTTTCAAAAAAGTCGGTGGGTCGGGCCGAGCTGGCTCGGCCCAGGGCTTTTGACAGCTCTAAACATCATATTTCATCAATTTTGTTTCTATCTATGAACTTGAAAATATATCTACTTATTATCCTTTAATTTTTGTCCGTCTATTGCTCATGATTTTTATTAATGGTCTTCTGAGTTTAATCTATGAAGACCCACGTCAGTAATCAGACAAAGGCTAAATCGAAGAAGCGGGCTCGTGCTTTCTGGACGGCCCAATTAAAAGAAGCTAATTTGGTAACTACCTAGCCCAAATTCCAGCTAAATGGGCTAAAGCTATGACAAGTAAAAGAACGGTTCAAAAAAGATTTTTATAGGGTGTTGTTAGAGTTAACAAGTCTTCAGAAGGTTCTACTATTAGAATTAGTTAATTCTGTTACATTGTTTGTTAGTTAGTTAGAATTATGTTACATGTAACCGTCTCCCTTCAGCTCTCTATATAAGAGCACCTATAGCCTTTGTAATCTGATTTAGTTTATCAATGGAATATTCTCTTTATATCTTTCTATAATCAGTTTAACATGGTATCAGGCTAGATTTCGGGTCCTGATCGGAGCTCTGCTATGGCCGCTGGCGGATTATCTGCGTCTACATCTGGTTCCTTTCAACCAGTTACATTTTCTCACCCTATATATTCCAAGTTAACTCATGATAATTTTCTGATCTGGAAGAAGCAAGTATTAGCTACTCTCCGTGGTCATCGATTACAATCCTATCTCACGAATTTCACTCCACCGCCTCGATTTATCTCGACTGATGATGAGTGTGCAGGCTGTATCAGTCCATTGTTTCTTGAGTGGGAGCAACATGATCAACTTATCATTTCATGGATCCTTGCCTCAGTAAATGAAGATATACTCACTAGATTCGTGAATTGTGATACAACAGCATCTGTAATCTGATTTAGTTTATTAATAGAATATTCTCTTTATATCTTTCTATCATCGGTTTAATAGGTGCTAAGATAAATTGGCCCATCAAATAATAATATTGAATAGAGAAAAAGGTTGGGGAAAATACATAATATACACTCTTTCCTGTAAACATACCACAAAATATGCTCATATCACTTTTGTACCTATTTTTTTCCTTTTTAATGCTCCTGCATTTTTTTTGGTTATTTTTACGGTTTTTTTGTTTTTTTTCTTGTATTACTTTATATGTTATATATGTTGTTTGGATGTTGTTTAAATTTATTTTTTTGTTGTTTCGATGTTTCAAAACAACTTTTACCTATTTTTTGTGTTGTTTTTTGTTCATGTATTATTTTGTACATTTTTCTATTATTTCTGTGTTATTCTATAATATTTTTAATGTTGTTCTAATAATTTTTTTTGTTGTTTCCATTTCAATGTGAAAATACGGTTTCTACCTATTTTTAAGCTCTTCTTATTCATGTGGTGTTTTTAATATTTTTTACGTTATTTACGGTTGTTTTCATCCATTTTTAATAGAGGAAAAATTAATAAACCCCCAAACTATACGCGATTTTCTACATTGCTCCTTAAACTAAATTTTTTTCTACGTAACCCCCTCATTTACATGAAAATTTCTACGGTCCCATCCCATCCTCCCTACCGGCGGATCTGATGGGAATATTCCATTGGCGGGGAGGAGAAGAGGACACCGTAGAAAATTTTATGTAGTTTAGGGGGTTAAATAGAAGAAAATAGTTTAGGGGTTGGTTTCAAAAATTGTGCATAGTTTGGTGGGTACATTAAAATTTTCATAGATTTTTATATTTATACTTAGTGTGCATTTGTATACAAATAAAGTATTAAATTAAATCATAGTTTTATAATTTCACAAGTTATTATGCATGATTTCCAAACGAATTACTCTGACTCTGAAAAATATTTAGACACTAAAATAAAAATTTCTTTAAAGCAAAATAAAGAATACAAGCTTTGAAAACCCAATCAAATATAGAAATGACATTCATCTCCACTATATGACTGTTTTTATTCGATGCATAAGCAATAGAATGGTCAAGAATAGGGATGACAATTTCGACACGACCCGCGAGTACCTGCCCTTTCCCCTGTCCCGCCCCGCCTATGTTTTTAATATACTTAATAAATTTTGTAAAGAATATTTTATAAGTATATTAAAAATCAAAAAATTTATTCATTTATTTTATTTAAATTTATTTAATGTGGGGTAGTAGGGCTTGCCAGATCTCTCTCGTGCCATGCGGAGTCGGGCCACTAATCAAGAACCCAACAAACTGAAACACCATTTTGACAAAATCAATGAAATTATAACATATTATATAAACATGCGGCATACATATTTATGGGCACACATAATTTACAATTTAATGTGCATACAGGGAAAAGTCGAACCTGGTAAGCTAGTAAATCTAAAATTGAGGAAGAATTAAATGAAATTTTAAAGTTGATTTAACTACTAGAGGAAATTTTAATATACCCCCTAACTATGCATGATTTTCACATATACCCCTAAACTATTTTTTTTTCTATTAACCTCAACTACACGAAAAATTCTACAGTCCTATCTCTTCCACCCGTCGGCGAATCTAACTGGAATATTCCGCCAGTGGGGAGGAGAGATGGGACCGTAGAAATTTTCATGTAGTTCATGGGGTTAAGTAGAAAAACAATTAGTTTAGAGGGCAATGTAGAAATTAGTTTCTCTTTTTAATATTGTTCTGATGTTTATTTGTTGTGTAGTTTTCGATGTTTAAATATAATTTTTACCTATTTTTTAACTCTTTTGGATCATATGGTATTTTCTATATTATTTCTGGTTTGTTTCTATATTGTTTCTTGGTTGTTTTCATATTTTTTATGTTTTCATGCATTGGATCAAAAATTAAATTGTGTTTTTTTATTCATATTGTTTCTATAATATTTTTAGTTTGTTTGGTTTTAATATGTGTTGCTTTATGTGAATATTTCTTGATTTTTTATATGATTCCGAGTATAAAATGGATTATTTAACGGGAGAAAATTTTATTTTTCACTGAAATTTTATTGGAATAAACATGTTTGAAATATGTTCCAAACAATCTTGAAACAACAACGTAAAAATATCCGTAAATTTTGGCGGGAGCATAAATTTGTATAAAACAAGGATGTGAGCATAAATTTGTCCAAAAAAGTACCAAAAAGCGTAAAATATTGTCATTGTCTTCGAAAAGTAGGACAATTATGTCAAAAATCCAAAAAGGTTCCTCTCCAATGAAAATATATATTAAATTTTGAAGTCCCGTAAACGTAATTAATGTATATACGGATCATCGGTTTTCATGAATACCAATCCTACGTTCCTACCCAATAAAGAAAAACCGATTTCCCAAGACATTTGTTTCAAAAAATTGGATCTAGAGTAGAGCCGTCAAAATGGGCTAGGCTCGTCTGGGCCGGTCCTCCCGCCTTTAAGATAAGGGTGGCTTAGGTATTTAGAAATTAGAGGCCCTCAAGAGCGGGTCTAAACAGGCTAGCCCACTACGGGTGCGGGTTGGGCGGCAGTGGCCCACCGAAAATAAAAAAAAAAATGAGAAGAAGAAATAAGAAGAAGTAGAAGAAAAAAAAATAGTATAATTGTTATTATTTTTAATAAAAATGGAAAGATATATGAAAAAAGGAAAAAAGGAGAGGATTCATGATCACAACACCGATCAAGTAGCATAAAGTTGGGGCCTCGTTAAAAACCTACCAAGGTAAAACCCACCAATGTGGGAAAAACCTCTCATAGGAAAAGAGTACCCCGAAAATGCCATAAATGTCATAAACAAAAGCCCAACAAAATCTAGTAAACAAATCTAAACTGCGTTTGTCCAACATATGCATTAGTGAGCAGAGATGATATCACGAGGAGGAGTATCCCACCAATTGGTAACGCCATTATACTTGCTAAGCTGATCAGCAACCCGATTGCCCTCACGATAAATGTGTGATATGACAAAATCCATCTGAGAAAGCAAGTAAATGGTATAATGCCATCTCCCAAGTAACCGCCATGAAATGGAACCAGACCTTGCACGAAAAAGACCCACCACGTACATTGAGTCCGACTCAACCTAAATCTTGTTCCAACCCTTATGATGTGCATAGGAAATTGCCATCATAACTGCAATCAATTCAGCCTCAAACGTATACCATGTGCCACACTGCTCAACAAAACACCCCCGGAAAAATCCCTGTGTTGTTCGAAATACTCCTGCAACTGTGCATCTACCCGGCGACCCATCAACACTTCCATAAGTATTAACCTTCAACCAACCTTGGAGGGCAAATGCCAGGAAACCTGAATGATCCTGGGGCAAGCTTGGGGCGCCCTGGGACCTTCCGGTAAAGTCGAAGACAGAATAAGTCATCTTGCGTGTTGTTCATACACCCTTTGTCCAAGGAAGAAGACTCAATGATAAGAGCATGTAATTGAATAATAGCTCCCTCCGTTGTCCAACGTTTATCATTAAACATAGTTTCATTGTGGATATGCCAAATAAGCCAAATACATGAAATAATAGCAACCCTCCACAAGAAAACGATCTGGTTACTGAATCGGAACTCCATTACATGCACAAGGAATTCAGTAAAGCTAGAGACAGTTTGAAAAGACACCGCAAAAGTATCCGCAATCCATTTCCAAAAGGCCTCTCAAAAAGCACAAAAACAAAAATATGATCAATTGAATCAATGCATATAACAAAGGTCATAAGTGAAGGGCCAATAAATCCTCTATTCCGAAGCACGTCCAGAACAGCCAAACGACCATAAATGGCTCTCCAAACCACTATAGACCGTCTCTATGGAATATGAGGAGACCAAATCCAAGAGCCCCATTTAACTTTGGGAAAAGAGGAACATAAGTGCGTATAGGCGGCTTTCGAAGAAATCAAGCCGTCGGAAGAATGCATCCACATTCTCGTATAATATTTTTATTTATCGATGAAAGTATATGTGATATTTTTAAAATATGTATTTGTCATTCATTATTTTATTTATCTCATTAAAAATAATAATTATGCAAGAAAATATTTTTTTTTGGGCGGGCCACGGTGAGTTGGGTTGTGCCAGTATATTTCCAGCCCACCATAATGGCGGGCACTCCACTCCGCCAACGGGCTTTTTGCCCGTGGGCTAGCCCCGCCTGGCCGTTTTTGACACTCTAAGCTTTGAATGAGTGTAAGGTTTGAAATGCAAGGGCCATACAACAAATACTTGTATGATGGGCTCTGAAACTTCAGGACGGCCCAACTATATTTCTCTCATATCATCGTACTGCTTTATTTAGTTCTTTTTCTTTTCTTATGTGTTGTCTTTTTTTCTTTTTTGAGGGAATTATGTGTTGTCTTTAGAAGTGAAATTACATGAGATTAAAAACTCTTATACAAAAAGGCAATGGTAAAAAAGGGGGAAAAAAGGAAAAAAAATAGTTTTTGTTTTGTTTTTTTGAGAATGAAAATAGAATAGTTTAAGTATTAGAGGGATATTAGTTGAATTTAAATTGGGCTTGCTAATTTTATAAACCGTATTGTTTGGACAAGCCCAAGACTTGAACTTTAGCACCTATTCTGGGCTTTTCAAACAGTACACACCTTTCGGACCTTAAAAATGTCTTGAACTGAACCTCTAAACAAATCATGTAAATGGGGGTTGGATATTTTTTACATTTGCAATCTTACTCTACTTAATCATGGATTTAAAACAATGAATTATAATCACACTTTTGGGTTGATCTTTCAATCTACTAAGGTGAACGACGACAGGCTGGTCTTCCTGAAAATTATTGATTTTAGAATTAATTCCAAAAATACCTAACATTTGGGGAGAAAAGAGACTAAATACTCTCTCCGCTCTTTTTTGGATATTTTTATACTTCTCTACATTTTTTGGATATTTTTACACTTTTTTTAATTTTTTTTGCTCTTGGTTTGTTTTTTTATATCATTTCTATTGTTTCGTACATGTTTCTATGTTATTTATATTGTTTCTTGGTTGTTCTCATGTTGTTTCAATGTTTCAATGCAACTTTTACCTATTTATTACACTATTTCTTGTTCATATGGTGTTTTATATATTGTTTATGTTATTTTCGAGTTGTTTCTATCTTGTTTTTAATATTGTTAGAAAGCATTCCCAAGAGACTCTCAAATTGAAAAGTACTCATTATTTTAAAGAGTCATATACTAAAAATTATCTCCAACAAATTTTTTGTTTTAACTTTAAAATTTAAAAAATGAGTTTTCACTCTTCAAATTTGGAGAGCCAAAATAACTCTCTATAATTAATTAATTAGATGATCAATTACTTCCAATATCCTATTTATTGTTTTCTTGCACTTTAATGACCATTTTGGAAGGCGATTTCCAAAACCTACACAAATTTTGTAATAAAGAGCCAAATACAAAGAGTGTGTTGGAAAATATAAAAAATATTACTCTTTAAATTAAAAGATGCTCTTTTTTTTTTTAAAAGATGATCTTTAAATTTGAAGAGTCTTTTGGGGATGTTCTTATTATGTTTCTTTATTGTTTTCATGTTGTATTCGATATTTTAATGCAAATTTTTTTAAACCTATTTTTAAGATTTTTTTGTTTTTGTGTTATTTTTTATATTGTTTGGGGATTGTTTCTATATAGATTTTAATGTTGTTCTGTTATTTTTTGGTTGTTTCTCCGTGTTTCGACGTTTTCAATGTATCAGATCAAAAACTGAATTATGTTTTCCTATTTATGTATTGTTTCTATATTATTTTCAATGTGTTTTATTTTAATATGTGTTATTTTGTGTGTATATTTATTGATTATTTATTAGATTTCTAGCATAAAATTGATTATTTAGTGGGGGCAAAAAATATTTTTTCATTGATTATTTTTAGATAAAACATGTTAAAAACATATTCGAGACAACTTTGAAACAACAATATCAAAAATTCAGGAAAATTGGCGCGATCGTAAAGATGTCTAGAAAAAAGGTAAAAGCGTACAAATATCGAGAAAAAAAGACGGGGATTGTAAAATTGTCCTTTTTTCAGGGATATTAGGTGTTTTTGTCCTTATCCCTTGATTTTTATCATAAACACCAAACACAAATTATATAACATTGTATAACTAATAAACAGTAGAATCTTAAAAAAATTATCCAATACCATTAACAAAGACAAACACACACTAACAAACCAAACCAAACCTAGAGTATATGGGTCACTTTTTTCTTTTTTTAATATAATATAACCATTATGTCGTCCAACTCAAACGCAGGAACACCATCAATAAATCAGAAGGTCGGAAAGTTATTCTCTTGCCTAATTATTTATAAAAATTAAAAGCTTTCGAAACCGAAAGCAACCCTTTATTATAAATTCGGATCCTACTTTTTTGAAATCAAAATGCATTAATCATTAATGGTGCTGGAAATCGTCCAGCAACAATTGACAAAGATGGAACGGATAGGAGTCCCAAAGATGAGTATCGGCGAAGCCAGGAATAAATTAGGGGTGGGCCGATACATGAAAATGGGGTGGGCCGGATAAGAAAATCATATAAATTATAATTAATTTTTTTTAAATTTATGTTTCTAGTGTAAAAATATTTTTCTTAAAAAAATGGGGGGGGAGGGGCCCGGAGTGCCCCCCTCCCTCCGCCCTTGGTATCGTAAGACATAGTTTTCACATAAGTAGCAACATAATGAGGAACAAAATTATTAACCCGGCTAGTCCAAAAAATGCCTGAAACGGAAATGGTCGCCTTTGTTGTATTGATATCTTCTCGAAGTCCTAGACATGAGTTTGGGAAATGCGCCTCACCGTTAATAGCGAGAATAATAGCCGCCGCATCGCCGAAGATCTCAATCTGGAAGAGGTTAAAATTCCTATCAATAGTAAGGGCTTCTCGAAGTGCAAGAACCTCAGCTACCTCAGTTTCTTTGGATACCAATGAATTTTTTTGAAACTTCTTGAAGGAACGTATCGGTCACATCAAATATCGCTACTCCGATTCTGGCGCATGCACACCGTAGAAGATGAGATTGCTCCATCGAAAAAGATACATGGGCCTTGGGGAGTCTTGGGTTGGAGACATGAGTGAATGAGGTCCAGAGATGGCCGTTCCGGCCATAAATGGGCTGCACGATAGTCAAGTAGTTTGTTGTTTGCCCCCAACACAGCCATGCATGAGTCCATATAAGCATCAACCCATGTCTTTTTGTTCCGACAATACCAAATAAAGTCACATATGAGGGCAAAAAGTTCACTGATATCTTGATCAAGATTGAGGATAATTTCTTGTGCCCATAGGGAGAAAGAAGGTTGTTCGAATTCTGCAAGGCATTCCCATAAGCCTGCGAGCTTCCCTCATATCGATATTTGGAATTTGGATCCTACTTTTAGGATCAATATCATGTTCCACTGCACGTTCCATTTCATATTACACTCTATTGGATGATTGACACATATAAATATATATATAACATATCAACAACACATGTTTATCATATAAATACGTGTCAATTAATCATCTAACAAAATGAATAGAAAGAGAAATACAAAAAAGTGCAACAAGAAATCTCATTCCCTGCTTTTAAGGGCAATATTACATCTATAAGAAAAATGGACAACACTTTTGTAACAAGTCTCACTAGCCATTACTTAGCAAAAAGGAAATGGTCTTGTCTCATACAAGAAAAGGTCATGGTCCTCCTAAAACCCATAAATTGTCAATCAGGTTGTGGGTCCTTTTTACACAATACCCATGGTTTCATTTCATATGCGAAAAACAGAATTTGCAACTATTCACAGACCTATCAGGTCATGTGAATATCATTTAGACTTTTAGTAATGATTATGAATTGTTTATATTCAATGAAGGAAATCAGTAATTGCTTGCATTTACTTGTCGCCAGATGGAATCGAAATCAGGTGTCTAACTAGAACTAGTGGTGTAACCATATGATGACTCGACCGCACTGGATTTTGGAATAGCCTTATTAAATTTCGGTTGGACCGTATTGAAACTCGGAATAACCTGTTAAATTTATGTTGGACCACACTCAAAATTTACCCTATAAAAAAATTGAGTAAAAATTTAAAAGGCCAAACGAATTAAGACCTTGTACCATCTAAGACATTGTTGGAAGAATTATTGCTTTATTTGTTATGTAGAGAGGTATACATACTCCAAACTTGATAATATACAATTTTTTGGGAACACTTTTTAAATGAACTTTTTTCCATAATAATAATAATAATAATAATAATAATAATAATAATAATAGTAATAATAATAATAATAATTGTTTGATTGTTAATTTAGAATTGACTTTTGGATAAATCACTTTTCCAAAAAGTTGATTCAAGATAAGTCGGAATTGGATAGTATGAAAACCGACAAACAATTGCTAAAGGTATGACCTTCATATTTGACTTTACTATTTTTTATTTTTAAAATTTTGGCTCGATAATCGTCTGGCCGAAACAAATTTCTTTTTGACCGCATTGACCAAAATTGATGGCTACACCCATGACTAGAACTGTGGTCAATGGTCTTGAAATTGGAATCAGAACCGTGTAGGCCGGTTCCAGTTCCTTGGTATAAAAAACCGTGGAACCGATGATTTTAATCATCGGTGGAACCGGCAGTTTTACGGTTAAAACCAATTATTTTTATTTTTATTTGGTAAATTATGCTAGAAGAAATGTTAATATTAAGTCCAAGTCTTTTTCTTTCTTTTCTTTTTTTTTTTAACTGAAATTAATAAACTATTTTAAAAAAAATCAAAAGATAAACAAACGGTTCCAGTTAAAACCGGAATCAGAACCGTGACGCAACAGTTTTGATTCCTCTAGAATGAGGAACTAGAATCGGCGGTTTTGGAACAGAAACCGACAATTCCAAAATCGTGGCCACCCCTACTTGGCAGTTTGAGTCTTTTTTTTTCCTTCTCCTTTTCTTTTAATGAGCCTGGACATCATTTTTTCTTCAAAACTTCCTTACAAAGAATAATATGGGTGCTGGTTTGTTTACTTTTCCGAAGAATATCTTTTATTCTTTACTATTTGAAATTCTGAAAATATTATTTTATTTATTTTTGGCAGGGATATGATTTATTTTATTCTAAATTCAGTTTTACACCTATAATTTACATGAGCTAGTCTCCTGTCAGACCGTCTAACGGATATAGATCCGTAATATCCGAAACAAAGTGAATATTTTGTCGTCTCTCTCTGCCCCTGCTACAGCAGAGAATATATAAAAGGATAAGACTTCGAAATTCAAAAATTCCCCCAATTTTGCAGCGGCGCCTCTCTGCTATTTGATCGAGAAACCTTTTGCCGACCTCTCCTCTCCTACCATCACAAACCCTTATTCCCTGTATTATTTTTCTATTTATTTTTCCAACTGAGTATCAAGAAGTTCGTTTTGATGTACCAAACAAAGGCGCTTCAGGACTTGGACAAATAATTTTCCTACGGAAAAAAGGTAAAGAAGTGATCATTTTTCAATCAATCGAACACCATCTGTTCTATGTCTATTTATATATCACAATCAGACATGAATTTTTCATGAATACTGTTAATCATAAAAAATAGATATATACTAAAATACTCTTCAGGGAACTACTAATACATTTCAGAAGAACCGCTAATACTTTTTAGAAGGACGGCTAATACTTATGTTATACATTTCCGGAGAAAAATTTAATTATATTCATGGAAACTACTAAAATACTCTCCAGGGAACTACTAATACTTTTTCGGCGAATCGCTAATACTTTTTTTGAGGGATCGCTAATACATATCGGAGTATATTCGGAGAAATACTAAAATACTCTTTAGGGAACTACTAATACATTTCAGAAGAACTGCTAATACTTTTTAGAAGGACGACTAATACTTTTCAGAGGGACTGTTAATACATTTCGGGAGAAAAATTTAATTATATTCAGGGAAACTACTAAAATACTCTACAGGAACTACTAATACTTTGTCGATGAACTACTAATACTTTTTTGAGGGACTCGCTAATACATTTCTAGATATATTCAGGAGAAATATTAAAATACTCTTTAGGGGACTACTAATACATTTTGAAAAGAATCGCTAATACTTTTTTGAAGGACTAATACTTTTCGTAATGATCATAATACAAGTGGTCCCTGAAAACTACTAAAATACTATTGCTAATATTACGAAAAACGCCAATGGGTCCGCATGGTCGATCCGTTTAACAGTCGTCAAACGTAGATTAGGCCGGGATCTGACAGAATATGTGTGAATTTACATATGTTATGTTCCTAACAAATTTATTTTTCAAATCTACTGATATATTTCATGTATTTTTATGCCAAAAAAAAAAAAAAAAACCACCACAAAACAAGTATATATATATATATTTTCAAATCCATATAGAAAATACATAAACATGAGTAATTTGAATATATTTCACATCTACACAAAAATATACGAAAAATCATTTTATAAAAAAACATCTTATTTCCATTGTCAATATGCATGGTCCTAGCCCTTCATTAATTGCACCCATGACCTCTCCAATTTCCTAACTCATTCTCAAATTTCCCACCACACACACACACATATCACAAGCAAGTTGAAGAAGGTACTCTTAACTGGTCTACTTCAATTAATGCGATTTAATGTTACCTAGATTTCATCAATGGCTGCTCTTTAATTCTTCCAACTTTTTTGTGCCACCATCTTTTCAAGATATTCATTCTTTTCTCCCCCTATCACTCCTAAGACTTCACTTTTATTCCTGAATGTGGACAAATTTCCACTTTGCACTTGATTTTCTTCAATATATTTTATATCACATTTATAAAAAATACTCTCTCGTCCCAAATATATAATTCACTATTCCTTTTTGGGATGTTCCAATTAAATATATAGTTCAGTTTTCATATTTAATAGTATTTTTTTTCCATTCTTTTACTATTATAACCCTATTTAATACGCTAATTTACACTATTCATTAAATATGGGCAAATCAAGTAATTGTTTTGTATATTTGTAATTTCCAATATTTTTTCTAAATCTGTATGGAAAGTCCAACTGTACTATATAATTGGGACGGAGAGAGTAATAAATTATATTATTTTGTTTTCAATTTTCATATTGTCCAGAAAAAAAAATACTTATATGGTTATCGAACACTTTCTATGCCTTATTTTATAAATGGGATGCTTGATTTACTTATTCCTTTTTCAATTTTTGTTAATAACCTACTCGCTTATATACAGTACCATTATATATAGTACATGTTATTCCATTACTAAGTGTTCAATATTGATTAAACTAGTCTTTTCAAATTTGTGAAACCTTACCCAATAATTGCAAAATAAATATATATATATATATATATATTTGTTTTTTGAAAAGGAGAATGATAGGTTTGTATGGAAGGTGTGGTGTGTCCATACTATCCAGCAGTCCAGCAGAGCATGTGGGCCATGACAATGAAGGTGATGGATTGGACTTTGAGAGTTGGGTGGAGCCTACATCCATGTGATAGTTTGGAATGATTTCTACGAAAGCCCAGCTATATTTCAATAGTCCATTTCATGGCCCACAAGATTTACTGGAGGATTGAATATTAATTTATGACAAAAATTCTGGTCAGACTGTCTAATGGCCTGACCTGCTAGACGATCCGATCCGCGAATGACCCTAGTCATTTTTTTAATTTTCGCTAACGATATTTTTGTAATTTTCAAGTGGCAGTTTATTATTTGTTACGTAGCCTTTCAATTTCAAATGATATTTTTTTATGTGGTGTTAAGTTGTTAGCCCTGTTTTTATGTTGGTAGTTTTATGTATTTTTGTATTACTTTGTCACGCTTCTCAATTGTATTAGTTGTTACAATCGAAAAGTATTAGTCAAAAATATCTTTTACCACGAAATTGTCCCTTTTAATTATAAAACAGAGAATTACTACGGTTGTAAAGTCTAATACATGTTTTAATACATCTAATACATTAGAACGCAACGCCTAATACATTTCTACAAAGTTGTCTCTTTTAACTATAAAATGTATTAACAGCTTTTCTTACGAAAAGTATTAGCCATCATTCAAAAAAGTATACTACTTTTTCCAAAATGTATTAGTAGTTCCCCAAGAGTTTTTTAGTATTTTTTATGAATATACTCCCGAAATGTATTAACAAATTTTCCGAAAAGTATTAGTCAGCCCTTCTAAAATGTATTAGCAGCTTTTCCGAAATGTATTAGTAGTTTCCGAATATAATTAAATTTTTCTCCTGAAATGTATTAACAGTCCTTCTGAAAAGTATTAGCCGTCCTTCTAAAAAGTATTAGCAGTTATTCTGAAATGTATTAGTAGTTCCCTAAAGAGTATTTTAGTATTTCTCATGAATACATTCCCGAAATATATTAGTTGTCCCTCAGAAAAGTATTAGTAGTTTCTCGAAAAAGTATTAGTAATTTCCTAGAGAGTATTTTTAGTAGTGCTCCTGCAAAGTATTAGTTTTTCTAATAAAATGTATTAGTATTTCTACATGAAAGTATTAGCTGATACTAAGACTTGTATCATTTAGTGCAATATTCATTCTTCATATCACTTGAAGAAAAAAATAGAGCATCATCACCACAAGCCATCACCAACCATCGTCATTTTTCTTTTCACATTGGTATTGTCCATTGATTAAACATTTGAAAAAAAAGAAAATCTCGCTCAAAAATCTCGTTCTTCTCCTCGTCTAATTCATGGACATTTAGCAAATCTCGTTCTTCTCCACCATTTCCACGCCCCGATTCAATCGAAAATCCTTTTCGATTGGAAAATCTCGTAACCACGCCGGATTTCTTCAATCGGTGAGGAGATAAGAACGGAGGTGTCGAGCCGCGACGCAAGCGATCGTGAAAGAAGAGGCGGAGGGCGGCGACGTAGTGGTGGGGAATGTAGGCTCGCGTGCACTGGTTGTGGTTGGAAGAGGAAGAAGAAGAAGGCGGGAAGGGGAAATTAGGGCTCCAATCCGAATGGGCTTTTTTTGTATTTTTTTTTGCGCGGATCCGGGTCAATAAATGGGTAGGATATATTGACCTAACGGAATTTATAAACGTTAATAAAAAGATAATACGGCATTCTAATATAGGAAAATTCACTTAAAATGTAGTTCATAATGGAAGGAGAAACTTAAATGTATTTTAAGTTTATATAATGTTGTATTGGTTGGCCCATTTTGTATGATCCATTATTAACAATCCATGGCCCAAGTCGAAACCCATTATGCAACCAAATTTATCATTGGTTTAATCCGTTTGAACCCGGTCGCGGTTTGGATCATGCGGATCCTAAAGCTTGTCCGCGATCCTTTGCTTCTCATCCCGTCCGTCCATTCTTGCCGTGTGATCTGTTCGTTCATTAACCCTATTTAAGCTCCCCAACCCGAACCCTAAATCACAATTCTCCGTGATTTTCTCTCTTCTCTCTCGATTGTTCTCTCGAGTTTCTCCGAGCTCTCTCTCTAGAAATCTCACCACCTTGTTGGATTTCTCTCGTGTGAATCTTGGGGTGATAGTGTTAGATCCGAGTGTAATCTAACTTGTTCACTTCCTCCTGTGGGACGGTTTCCCTATTTCTCGAGTGATTTTAGGGTTTGGGTGGTTCGAGGGTTTTCTGGTTTGCTTCCTTTCGAGGGTTTAAACACTTTGGGTTCTTGAGGGCTTTTGTAGGCTTGGCCGCTGGGTTCCATTTCTTGGTTCTTTGGTTGAATCTCTCGTGACAAATTTTCGTGGTTTGGGAAAATCGTCCCGAGCCGAATAATATTCAATATTCGGATCTTGGGGTTTTGTCCTTATATTTTCGTGTTATACTCTCGATTCTTTCAGTTTATTTGTTGTACTTTACTTTCTCGAAAAGTGGTCTAGAGTATTACTTGTATTAATAAGTTCTTATTGAGTCTCAACATTTGTTTTTGGTACTTCGTGTATCAATCAATTTTAGAGGCGATAGATACCCATCGGTGGTATCGAGCACCTATCCGCCTCGTGGTGGGTTGGTGCTTCGGTTCTTGAGCTTCTTGGTGACTTATTGGCTCCCCGGTGAATTTGGTTGTGGTGAGAACCCGGAGAGCTCCTGGTTGTAAGATTCTCTTTACCTTCCTCTCCTTTTTTTTCTCTATCAGTTTAGTACTTAGTTTAGGGAAACCCCGAGCATTAGCCTCTTGACCTCGCGCCTTGAGTGCGGTGGAATCCCGAGGTGCGAAGGAATCCACCTAGCTTTACTTTCTGTTGATATTGGTTCTGTTGGACTCGTGTGGTCCTGTGTGCTTTTTCTTGCTGTGATCTTGATTAGTATTGGACTCGTGGGTCCACTATTTGCCCCTTATTTTCTGTTGTCATTGGACTCTCGTGTGGTCCACTTACCGCTTCGTCATTCGTGTTTTTTTGATAGTCCGTGATACCCGCTTTGTCTATATTCTTGTGATATCCTCTGTGGCTTTATCTCGAATATGGCCGGTGCATCCGTTATCATTTGGAACCCTTTAATGGGAAAAGTGATTTTTCTATTTGGCAACAAAAATGAAGGGGATTTTAATTCAGCAGAAATGTTTTAAAGCTATTGATCAAAAGTACTGATAAAGATCTCAATAAATAAAATCAACTTGATGAATTTGCATACTCATCCATTATCCTTAATCTGCCCGATCTTTGTTTTGAGAAAAGTTGGCAAGTTAACTTCGCCAAAGCCCTTTGGGAAAAATTGCAAGAACTTTACACCAAACTTCCTACCCTCAAAACTATTTCTACTTGAAAAGTTTTTTAGATTTAAACCGGATTTGACTAAGGATATGGATGAGAACTTGGATGTTTTTACAAAATTGATACAAGATATCAAACTTACCGGTGATAAAAACATTGATGATTATACTCCTATTGTGTTGCTAAATGCCATCCCCGATTCTTATCTTTGATGTGAAATCGCCATTAAGTATGGTAGAGACTCAATTACCCTTGATATCGTGATTAATGGCCTTAAGAGTAAGGAATTAGATCTCAAAATATCCAAGGGGAATGAACAGGGTCGGGGAAGGTTATGCATGTCGGGGTAGACCTCGAGAATAGGAGGAATGGGAATAACAATAACGTAAAACCCTAGTAGGAAGAGGAGTAAAAGCGAGAGGAGATCCGATTCTAGCCTAAGAACAATAGGAAATGCTATAATCGTGGAGAACATGGCCATTACATAAAAGAATGTACAAAGCCCAGAATAACTGAGAACAATAATCAAAACAATAATCGGAATAACAAGAACCAAACCAATGATTCTCGTGAACTTGACAAATCGCAATGATCACATGGGTGATGTGTTTATGGTGCATGAAGTGCATGATTCTCGCGAATGCTTTGTGCCTTCAAATTCTTTCGAAAATGATTGGCTTATTGATTCTCGCCGCACATTTCACATGACACCTTTTAAACACTTATTTGCCTCATATGCTTCTGCAAAATGGATCTGCTTTCTATGGCAAATGATAAGAAATGTCAAGTGATTGGTGTTGGTACTTGTGTGTTTGAAACTTGATTCTGGTTTTGTTTTGACTCTAAATGATGTAAGGCATGTTCCCCGATCCGTCTAACAACTTGATCTCCTGTTATGCTTCGAGCATGATGGTTATGAGGGAAGATGGGGTAAGGGTTTGATGAAAATCATGAAAGGTTCCTTATTATTGCTAAAGCCGAAAAGAAAAGGAACCCGTATGTTTGTAATCTTTAGTCCGTGTCTCTTGCATGCTAAATTCTCGTGAACAATGTGAACTCCATGACCAATGTGAACTCGTGATTGATAAAACTCAACTCGCATAAAAGGCTTGGTCATATAAGTTCTAAAGGTCTTGAATTGTTGCATAAAGAAGGATGTTTTGGAAATGATAAGCTTACTTGTGTTCCCTTCGTGACTCATGCATTTATGGTAAACAACAAAGAGTTAGTTTCCCTACTTCTTCTTATCCTAAACAATCTTCATGCAATCGACATTCTTGAATACTTACATGCGATGTTTGGGGCCTGCTAGTGTTCCTACACATGGTGGGAACAGTATTTTCTATCCGTGATTGATGATTTTTCAAGAAAAGTGTTTGTATTTCTTATGAAAAACAAGTCGATGTTTTTGAAAAACTTCAAAATTGGAAAACCCCGATAGAAAATCGACGAAAGAAAATCAAGTATTTGAGAACTGATAATGGGTTGGAATTTTGTAACCAACTCATTGATCAACTTTGTGTTGATTCGAGGCATTGTAAGACACAAGTTCATGTTTACACCCCTCAAAGAAAATGGTGTTGCTTTGAGAGGATGAATAGAACTCTTTTGGAAAGGGTGAGAAGTATGTTAAGTACATCCGGACTTTCCAAAAGTTCTGGGGTGAAGTCTGTTCATACACCGCTTATGTGATTAATAGATCACCATCCAGTACCTTTGAAAGGTAAATACCCCCGAACAAGTTTGGTCCGTAAACCTCGTGGACTTTTCAAATTTAAAAATTTTTGGTCGTTTCACCTTTGTCCACCAAAAGGTTGACAAACTTGATCCAAGATCTTTAAAATGTGTTTTTTTTGGGATACCCCGATGGGGTTAAAGGCAGATTGTGGTCTAAATCAAAATGGTTTTAAAGTATTGATTAGCAGGGATGTGGTTTTTAATGAAAATGAGTTCCCCTGCCTTGATGTTTCTAAAAATGTTTCTGAAACTCCAAACTCCACTACTCCTAATAAGGTGGAGCTTTCTAATGTGCCTTCTATCTCTGTGAATGATAACTCTGATATGATTGATGCTGAGCATGATCCTGTGAATGCTAATGATGTGCACAATGATATTGAGAATGATAATGCTGAATTGAATGATAATGAGCATGATGAATTTCCTCTTGTTGACACTGAATTGAATCATGATAATGCTGAAAATGATAATTTGAATGATTATGTGTTAACCAGAGATAGAACAAGAAGGAACATTAGAATTCCTAATAAGTTTGCTGATTTTCACTTAACTTCTTATGTGTTCTCTGTGTTTGAATCAATTGAAAATTCTGAGCCTAAAACCTATCTTGATGCTGTGAACTCTGTGAATTCTGTGAAATGGTTGAGTGCTATGCAAGATGAAATGACTTCTTTGTATGTGAATAACACCTGGGAACTTGTTCCAAAACCTGTAAATTGTTCCATTGTTGATTGTAAATGGCTGTTTAAAATCAAACAAGAAAATGGAGGTGTTAGATACAAAGCTAGATTAGTTGCAAAAGGTTTTACTCAAAAAGAAGGCATTGATTACACTGAGATTTTTGCACCTGTTGTTAAGTTTGTAACTGTGAGAATTATGCTAGCTTTAGTGGCTCAGTTTGACTGGGAACTAAAGCAACTTGATGTTAAAACTGCTTTCTTACATGGTGATTTGGAAGAACAAATTTTTATGAAACAACCCGAGGTTTTGAAGACAAATCCAAACCTAACCATGTATGTTTGCTTTAAAAAGTCTTTGTATGGTTTAAAGCAATCACCTAGACAAAGGAATAAAAAATTTGATCGAGTGCATGCTTGACTTGAAATTCAGAAAGCAAATTTGACCATTGCCTGTATTTCAAACTTGATACTATGTCTCCTGTTTTCTTGCCGATCTATGTGGATGATATGCTTTTGACTGACCATGCATTAAGGCTATTGATCATGTTATAAACTCGCTTAAGTGCTAAATTTGACATGAAATTCTTAGGGGATGCTAAGAAAATACTTGGAATGAATATTGACAGGGGATAGAAATAATTCCGCTCTATCTTCATCAATCTTCATATGTTGAGAAAATTTTACAAAAATTCTCTATGAGCAATGCAAAATCTGTGAATGTCCCTCTTCTTTGCTCACTTTGTGTTAAGTAGGGATCGGTCCTAAAACCGATCTTGAAATCTCTTCTATGCAAAACATTCCCTATGCTAATGCCATTGGATCTCATATGTATTTAATGGTCGATCTAGACCGTATATTGCCTATCTTTGTTTCTGCCTTAGTAGATTTATGTCTAATCCTGGTTTGGTGCATTGGAATGCTTTGAAGTGGTTATTGAGATATCTCGGACATTCAACTGATTATTGCCTTAAATTTTCTAAGTGCAAAAATGGTGTTGTTTTAAAAGGATATGTGGATTCCAACTATGCAAATGATAAAGATAATGAAAAAATCAACAACTTCTTATGTTTTTACTTTGTGTGGTTCTTGTATAAGTTGGAAGTCCCAATCGCAACACATTGTGGCAATCGTTGTCTACCACGAATCGAATATGTTGCGATCATCAAGCTTTAAAAGAAGCCTTATGGCTTAAAGGACTTATTTCAAATTGGTTTTCTAAAACAAAATGTTGTTGTATTTTCGACTCCCAACTATTCACTTTGTAAGAATCCGCTTTTTCATGACAAACAAAACATATTGATGTTAGATTTCATTTTATAAGGGATATAGTTTCTAAAGGACTTATCTGTCTTGAAAAAGTGGCATCCGAATACAACCCCGCCGATATGGGTACTAAGTGTCTACCCTTATCAAAGTTTAAAACTTGCTTGAAAATTTTAAATTTTGACACTGGTGATTGATTACCCGTAGTTGCCCATATGTTGGGTTTAAACAGTTACTATGTGTTTCTGTTGAATCCAAAACTGTTGAATTAATGTTTGCTGTGTGCTTATATTAATTCAATGGGGGAACTTGACTTGCTGTGTGCTTGTTGAGGTCCTTTCTTAGTTGCAGTCAGCTTTGGTGCTGATGTAACTTAAGTCCTTCTTAGCTTAAGTGCTGGGAAGGCAATCGGCAATGATGATGACCAGTTATTTTCCCTAAGTTTGTCTAATGATTCATAATGAGCCAAAGGTGGAGATTGTTGTATTGGTTGGCCCATTTTGTATGATCCAGTTATTAACAATCCATGGCCCAAGTCAGCAGCCCATTATGCAACCAGCCCATCGGTTTAATCCGTTTGTGAACCCGGTCGCGTTTCGATCGCGGATCCTAAGAAAAGCGTCCGCGGATCCTTTTGCTTCTCATCCCGTCCGTCCATTCTTGCCGTGTGATCCGGTTCGTTCATTAACCCTATTTAAGCTCCCCAACCTCGAACCCTAAATCACAATTCTCTCGTGATTTTCTCTCTCTTCTCTCGATTGTTCTCTGAGTTTCTCCGAGCTCTCTCTCTCTAGAAATCTCACCACCTTGTTGGATTTCTGTGTGAATCTTGGGGTGATAGTGTTAGATCTGAGTGTAATCTAACTTGTTCACTTCCTCTGTGGACGGTTTCCCTATTTCTGAGTGATTTTAGGGTTTGGGTGGTTCGAGGGGTTTTCTAGGGTTTGCTTCCGGTTTCGAGGGTTTAAACACTTTGGGTTCTTGAGGGCTTTTGTAGGCTTGGTCGCTGGGTTCCATTTCTTGGTTCTTTGGTTGAATCTCTGGTGACAGCTTCGTGGTTTGGGAAAAACTGGTCCTGAGCCGAATAATATTCAATATTCGGATCTTGGGGTTTTGTCCCGTTATATTTTCGTGTTATACTCTCAGTTACTTTCAGTTTATTTGTTGTACTTTACTTTCTGAAAAGGGTCTAGAGTATTACTTGTATTAATAGGTTCTTATTGAGTCTGTAACATTTGTTTTTGGTACTCCGTGTATCAATCAATTTTAGAGGCAGATAGATACCCATCATATAAAAACCTTGACAATTTTAGATAGAGCACACTAAATTATTTTACTTTCTGCCTTGAATATTCACATTCTGACGTTGATTGTTCTTTTTACTACGACATTGAATAATTTAATTAGTTTACTTAAAAAAAGATTGGTTAACTAAGGAGGAAAAATAATATCAGACCACCGTCTTTGTCAACCAATAGCCGACTGCCTCGTTTTTATAAATTTCATTAATGAAAATTGAGGAGAAAAACTAACTCCAATTTCTCACTTTTTAGCATTAGTTCTATCTAGAAAAAGAAAGAAAAACAAAATACTTAAATTGTCCACATTTGACATTTTCTAATATAAGTCACCCTCGAGTCTTGGAAATATTTGAAGAAGTCCACTTGATTATGAAGTTAGGAATTTTGATGACCAGAATTCAACACATTCAGACTTAATTTTCCTTGTAACTGTCCTGCATGATAAACGAAGACCTACTGATTATTAGAGGACAAGTGACCACTTTCCTTTTTGACAATTAACAAATTGGTGCAACACGGTAATGAGAACGAAACAAAACTTAAAAGCTGATAAAATTTTACTAAGTCAAAGAAATAGTATTGATGCTACTTAAACTCGGCATATCACTATAAAAAAAAGAGTAGGTGTCTTGTAGAAGACGGATCCACCCGCCCAGCCAATCTGTTATTTAAAAAAAAATATTCAGCGAAGATTCAAACCTACGACCTATACATGCTTAAAGTGGTGTTCTACCACTACACCAATAATGCTTGTTTGTGCAATTTTAGTATAACAATGTATATAAAGCCATTCATAATACGTCTGGTAAATTGAATAAAAATTAAAAATGCCTCTAAATGAAGAAGCTAAGAATCGAACCCAAGTCTATTAAAAAACATGATACATTATCTCAATAAATGGATACTTATAAAAGTGTTACTTTAACTACATCATATTTATTTTTTATTTTTTCCCTTTTTTTGTTCCTGGTTTGTAACTGTATTAAGAAATCTGAAATTTTATCTCAACAAACGGATACTTTTACTTATAAAAGTGTTACTTTAACTATATCATATTTATTTTTTATTTTTTCTTCTTTCTTTCATTTCTAATTTGTGACTATATTAAAAAACATGATACTTTATCTCAAAAAATAGATACTTTAACGTATAAAAGTGTTATTTTAACTCTGTTATGTATATATATATATATATTTATTATAATATATTCATAATTTGTGACTATATTAAAAAATATGTTACTTTATCTCAAAAAACAAATACTTTTACTTATAAAAGTATTACTTTAACTCTATCATATTTATTATTCATCTTTCTTTGTATTTATTATTAAAAAATATAATACTTTATTTAAAAACATATATTTTTACTCTTAAAACATGATATTTTGTCTCAAAAAATATATATTTTTACTCATAAAGGTGTTACTTTAACTCTGATATATTTATTTTTCCTTCAATGTAATGTAATCATAATCTGTGGCTATATTAAAAAAATATGATACTTTATCTAAAATAACCGATACTTTTTCTCATAAAACGGTTACTTTAACTGAGGAAGAAAAACAGAAAAAAAAGGGCAGGAGCTGCTTTGACCCGCGGACCTGGTCAACAGGATCCGTGGATCCGCGGGTCAAATAGGACACATCTTACGGATTGAGACCCGTAAGACGGTCCTATATGAGTTTTTGCCTATAAAAAATGACTCTGATGAAAGTCTAACTTCATCTCTGGATATAGTAGTTCTTCAAGCTGGGAATTTGACTCCGACAATTCAGCAAACGTTAGATGGATCCTGGGATTATCCCATAGGGAGACTCTTCCCACTAGAGACAACAATGGGGCAGTGGAGCAGGTATCTTAATACCCAGACCGCACCCACCCCGCCCACCCCGCGGGGTGGGGCAGGTCGACCCGTGTTGAATATAATTTTATTATTTTATTATTTTTATTTTTTAATTTATATTATTAACAATTTTTTTCTTATATTTTGTATTATAAATGAATATATTTTATAAAACTTGTCATTGTATATGTTAAATAGAATATTAAATACATAAAAACTATATTATTTTATATAATATTCATGTAAATATATTAAAAAAAATAAAATATTACATGGGGCGAGATGGAGCGGGTATATAGGCTTCAATTTGTGACACGTTAAGATAACCTGACACGAACTTAAAACGAATTTAGCATGTAAATGTACAACTCTTAGCAGTTCGGGTTAAATTCGGGTCGATTTCCGGTTACCACGCGAAAAAAATAGGCGTGTCGGGTTGACCCACGTGTCAACACGATTAACCTATTTATCCCATTTAATTGTATATAGACATATTATTTCATATTTTGTGATTTTTTTGTTGGTTATATGATGTTGGACAAATTATTGAATTTATTTTCTAATAATTCAATGTATTTTTTATTTGTAATTTTAGTTTTTTTTTCTCCATTTTTTCTATTTTTTTTCGTGTCAACATTAAATTATATAGGTATTTCGTCTCATGTCGGGTTACCCATATCATAAACATGTCGTGTTTGTGTCGTGTATCTTGACACAAATAATTAAATGTTGTGTTCGTGTAAACGTGCAATAAACGTGTTAGAACACGACCGTGAACACGAAATACAATACGACTGACACCTTTAGGTGGGTACCCATGGGGCGGAGGTGATACCAAGACCCAACCCGTCCCGCCACAGGGGGGAGGAGGGGGGTCGAATTGCCATCCCTACTTCCGACACTCAAGTCAATCCCAATAGAAGAAAAAATTCAGAGCAAAGGACAGGACAATTAAGAGTAATTAATTTTGAATACATACAAATGGGATGGAGGAGCCTTTTTATATCTTAGTTGATAGGAGACATGTGCCTTATAGGATAAAGCGGCTCACTTGGACCAGTCTGGGCCGTGTAGGCCGGGTAATTATATTTTTGGCCTAATATTAATAAGAAATATTGCGTAATAATTATGATTAAATAAATGCGTTAAATAAATGATAATGATAATTATGAAATAATGTTTTTGCCCGTAACACAAGTCCCCCAGCTTCTGGGCTACGGAAACGAAAGGAGCAATTGCGGAAGTTATGTCCTTTGGAGAGGGATATGATCTTTTGAAGAGGGCAATGTCTCTTTGAAAGAGAGAGGTTCCAGGTCTCCAGAAAAGGAGAAGTGCCCATAGCACGGTGTTTGATCGCTAAGCACCTATAAAAGTCTAACAATCCTCGCAAGAGAACGTACGAGATCAATCGTAGGGTTTGGGAGAAATTAGATTCGGATTTGGTGAGAAATCACTGAATTAGGTTGCTCTTGAAGTTTGGAGGTCGAATTTGAGGTTTGGGAGAAATTAGATTCGGATTTGGTGAGGAATTTTGGAAGAAAATGTGAGAAGAAAACCCCCGAATCGTGTCTGTTTATAAGCCTGACTAATAAGGTGCACGCGTGCACACGGGTGAGCGTCCGCACAAGTTGACGCCCCAGATGCGCGTCGCGCACCTCTGCCGCGCGACATGTGGAGTCTTTTGCTCTTCTTGTGCACGTCTATGCACTATTCCTGCATTATATATATATATATATATATTTATTTAAATGTTAAATGAAAAAAAAACTCAATCAAAACATTAGATACAGTTAGTCGAGAAAAATAAAAAGAAATAAAAAAATGAAAAGTGGAAAGAAAACTCGGGTTGCCTCCCAATAAGCACTTATTTAACGCCTTAGCTCGACGATATACCGAGAACGGTCGGTGACCTCTTGAGTTTCATGCTCTCGATTCCTTCACCGAGATACGCCTTCAAAGTATGGCTTAACCCATTGGCCATTCATCTTGAAAGATTCATGCGTCCTTGGATTAAGTAATTTTACTGTGCCGTAAGGGTATATTTTCTCGATCTCAAACGGCCCACTCCATCTTGATTTTAATTTCCCTGGGAATAACTGCAGCCACGAGTTAAATAAAAGGACTTTCATTCCTGGTTCGAGATTTTCATGGATAATCCTTTTATCGTGCAACTGTTTGACTTTATCCTTGTATATTCACATATTCTCATAGGCATGGTTGCGAAGCTCGTCAAGTTCAGAAGTTGCAACTTCCTATTGGCTCCTACTTTATCCAAATCGAAATTTGTTACTTTGATAGCCCAATATGCCTTGTGCTCATTGTTGTAAAAAGCGCTAGGCGCTCGCTAGGCGGCATACTGGGGCCTAGCGCTTGGGCGGAATTAGGTGGGCCTAATCGAAAAAAAAAATCGTAGGCGGACAAGGGGGCCTAGCGCTTAGGCGATGAATCGGAGCTAGGCGAGGATTTTTAGCCACTTAAACTGGTAAATGACACGCTTTCCCAAAAACTAGTCTATAGAGGCTCATTCCCAAAACTGTCTTATAAGTTGTTCTATATGCCTAGGGCGCATCATTTAACTTGGTATCCCAGTCTTTCCTCGTAGGATTTACTGTCTTCTCCAAAATTCTCTTTATCTGTTTGTTGGTAATCTCCACTTGCCCGGATGTTTGAGGATGATAAGGTGTTGCTACCTTATGTGTGATGCCATTTTTCTTCATCAGTTTCTCGAATAATTTGTTGCAAAATTATTTCCCCCATCGTTAATGATAGCTCATGACCTGTTTAAAATATTTTCCCCGCGCAAACTTGATGATAGTGTTAGCATCGCAAGTCCTTGTGGGGATTGCCTCAACCCACCGGACAACAAGTATATATTCATAACCAAAAGACTTAGGGAAGGGTCCCATAAAATCAATATTCCATACGTCAAATATTTGAACTACCAAGTTATTATTCAGAGGCATCTCGTTCCTCCTACTAATATTTCTAGTCCTTTGGCATCTATCGCATAGCCTAAAATTATGCGTGTCCTTGAATAATGATGGCCAATAGAATCCTGATTGGAGAACTTTATAGGCTATTTTACGACCTCGAAAGTGCCCACCACAGTGCATTTCATGACAAAAGGCAAAAGCAGCATTCTGTTCGTTTTCAGGAATGCATCTCCGGATAATTTCATCCTTGTAGATTTTAAACAAGTATCAGTCATCCCAAAAGTAGAACATACAAGTAGATAATTTTTTTTTTCTTCTTCTGAAACTAAAGGTTAGTTCTTACAATTCCACATGCAAGATAATTCACAATGTCGGCATACCAAGAAATTGAAGGAACCTCAAATAATTGCTCATGGGGGAAATAATCAATTGTATGCTCATGTTTATGAGAAGGAAGAGTATCGTTAGTAAGAGTAAGATGAGACAAGTGATCCGCCACTACATTCTCGCACCCTTTTCTATCTTTTATTTCAACATTAAATTCTTGCAACATCAAAATCCACCAAATTAACCTAGGTTTAGCTTGTGGCTTACTCAACAAATATTGCAGGGTTGCGTGATCACTATGAATAATTACCTTAGACCCAACAATGTAAGATCTGAATTTATCCAAGGAGAAAAACAACAACTACGCTTCTTTTTCAGTGGTAGTGTAATTTACTTGTGCATCATTAAGAGTCAAACTAACATAGTAAATCGCATGGAGCAGTTTATCAACTCTTTGTCCTAAGACGACTCCCACATCATGATTAGACACATCACACATAATTTCAAAAGACAATGACCAATCAGGAGCAACAACAACATAAGCAGTTATCAATTTCTCTTTCAATGTGCTAAAAGCAATTAAACAATTTTCATCAAAATCAAAAGGGGCATCTTGAGCAAGTAATTTAGATAGAGGTTGGCTAATTTTGAAAAATCCTTAATAAACCTTCGATAAAATCCAGCATGCCCAAGAAAACTCCTAATGCCTTAACATTAACAGGGGAAGGTAATTTTTCGATAACATCAATTTTAGCCTTGTCAACCTCAATGCCCTTTTTTGAAACGACATGGCCTAAAACAATTCCGCTTGTTACCATAAAATAACTTTTTTCCCAACTTAAGGTTAAGTTGCATTCAATACATCGTTCAAGAACCTTAGCCAATTTATTAAGATAATCAGAATAAGAGGACCCAAATACAGAAAGTTCATCCATAAACACATATTTTAAATGCTTAGGGATTTCTTTAAATTCAAGTTTTTGTTGGGGTTTACTATTCACATATTCTAAAGCAAAAATTTCCATCACCTCCCTCGTTTAAGGCTTACCCATACGTCTTCCATGACGTCAAAAATATCATAATGCTCAAGAAATAAAGTATCAAGACTATAATCATGCAAAAATGTATTTTCAACTGCTGCATCAATGAAATCAGCGAAAGAGCAATTTTCAAGTGACGCATGTGAGAGAATGGGGTTAGTGTCGGAAATAGAGAAAGTCACAGTTTCACCAAGCACGGTCATAGTCATGCATCCATTTTTAACATCAATAAGTGTGTGCGTGGTGGCCATAAATGGGCGGCCCAATGTATGTGTGCTCATTACCTTGATTTTGCACTTCCCCTACTTCTAATACAACAAAATCAACAGGGACAATGAGACCACCCACTTTTACCAAAATATCTTTAAAAATATCTTTAGGGTACCTAATGGGCCTATCAACAAGTTGAAGACACATCCTAGTAGGCTTCAATTCCCTAAATCAAGTTGTTTAAAAATAGAATAAGGCATCGATTAATCCCCCAAATCAAGCATCCCGAGAAGTTTTATTACCATTTCCCATTGCAATTTTAATAACAAAACTACCTGGATCTCATTGTTTAGGAGGCAATTGGTGCTGAAAAAATCGCACTCGCCACTTCAAACTATTACCTTCGTTGTCACCGAACTTCCTCTTGTTGGATGTGAGTTCTTTAAAGAATTTGACATAAGTTGCACATTTCTAATAACATCTAGTAGAGGTAAATAACATTAACCTTAGATAACATATTATAGAATCCAAGAATTGCTTATCCTATTTTTCGCTCAAGGCGACTTGGGAAAGGAATTGGAGGTTTGCAAGGATTGTCGGTTTTGTGCAAGACATATCCTTTACTCTTCTCTTCCTCCTTTTGCATGTCTTCTGAATCCGGGCTTTCTCTATCTCCTTATCACCTACAGGGGTTAGTCAAAGTAGTAGAAAATGGAATTTAAACTTTGTTATCAATAACCTTACCATTTCGTAACACGGTGACAACTTAGACTTGTTCTGGTTGGCTAGGTAGCTTACCTTTATTTACCACATGTCGAGTAATTTCACCAACTTGAGTGGCCAATTGACCAACTTGGGTTTCAAGACATTTAAATGAAGCTTCCATGGACTCAAACCACTGAATGTTGACCTCTTGAGTTTTCTTACTAACCTGGATGAACGAACTCAAGCTATCCTCAATAGATGGAGGCTGAGATTGGTTTGATGACTGACCTTGGGATTGGGTGGCCTCGGATAGATTTGAAATGGATTTTGCCAATTCCACCAACTAAAGTTTGGATGATTCCACCAACCTGGGTTATAAGTTTGAGCGTAAGGATCATTACGAGGCCTTTGCTGAAAACCCTGGATAGCTTTAATGTCCTCGACCTGCTATTCAATCATCATATTACAAACATTAGCCCCATGACCAAATTCACCATAAATTCACATGACTCGGCGAGAGGAGGCGGTAGGTGGATGCCCCGTGTAGCCAACAATTGTACTTGTTTAGTCAACTCACCAATTGTTTTATCACATCGTAACTTGGAGTTACTTCATTCACGTTAGCTCGTTTATCTCTGGCACTCTTTTGTTGGGAGTTATCACTTATCATCTCTAGAATATCATAAATTTCCTGGGCCGTATGTACACCATGTCACCCCCAGCAGTATTGTCAACCATATTGATAATTGTGTGATAATCCATCATAGAAGAATTGGTTTAACAATTCCAGTGGGTAGTGATGATGGCATTTAGTCTGTAAATCTTTAAAGCGATCCAGGCCTCATGAAAAGGCTCACCTTCCATTGGACAAAAAGTAGCTATCTTACCTCGCAGATCTAAAGTTTTTGATGAGAGTAATACCCCGTGAACTTATTGTACACCATCTCCCAATTAGTAAGAGAATTGGGAGGTAGAGACATAAGCCATGTTTTGCCCGATCCTTGAGGAATATGGAAAACAAGTGATCCTCATTCAAATCCTATAGAGAAAAAGTTTGAATGACAGAATAGAATTCCCGAATGAAGTTGAGAGGATCTTCGTTGGGCATCCCATAAAAAGACGGTATCTGATTGAAGTGTGTGTTTTGTAGCTAATAGTTCTGTGTTGCTTGTCTTAAAGTGATGTAAGAGGTCACGGTTCCGATGATGGCACGCGAACTCACGTGTCGAAGGCGTGCCTCCGAGTTGTTTTTTCGTTTTGATTATCACCCATTGTTAGCTTGTCTGCTTTGTTCTTTCTTTGGAACGTGATCCTGAGAATCCTCGCTACTATCCGAAGAATCATCCCCTTCTTTTCATGCACATCTCGCAACTCGATGGATGTCGTCCATGAAAGGCACAATGTCCCGATTGAGATTTCTACGTCCTTGCATAAACAACACTAGAAAAACAAATCAAATGCACCTATGGAATAAGGTAAAAATCAAAAGGGCAAACAAAAAGAATCCTAAACTAAAAACACGAAAAATAGACACAATAATTATTATGCCTAAAGCCTTCCCGACAATGATGCCAAAATTTTATTCGACCGCTAAACACCTATAAAAGTCTAACAATCCTCGCAAGAGAATGAGATCAATCGTAGGGTAGCAAGTTGACGACAAAGTCGTCTCTCAAGGAAGACTTAGCCGATAAATAATTATTATTTTTTACAACAAACAAAAAGTAAATCCTAAACATTCTAACCAAATTTGTGATTTTAATAAAACAAAGAAAAACAATTAAGAAGACAATAATCAAACTAAACACGAGTAAACTTTGAGAAAAAGATATGGATGAAAGTCAAGAATTTTGGATTCATCTCATCAAACTTGCAAGCATAATATCAACTAATCGATCATGCGGTTAATAAATATAACAAACAGGTAAAAATAAGGCCTAGATCTGATAACTCACGTATTCACAGATTATGGCTATCCCAACATAATTTGCTATTTTCATTAAGCCAAAGTAAGATAATACATCTCTGATTCATATCTAACCCCCTGAATAACTTTAGTCCATAAATAATATCTTCTCTCGATCTCAATTATTCCCTCAAAACAATCAAGAGTTGGCCAAACAATTAATCAACAAGTAAAACAATTTATTCAGGAAAGCAAATCAATTAGTTAATACCCATGCTTGGTTGTTTGAATCAAATCATCCTAATCCTAGAACAAGGAAATTAGTTCATGCATGGGGATGGGGTCATAATCTCAATTGAAGAAAAGAAAACAATCATATATATTATCATGCAACAACAATAATTACCCAACCATTGAAATCAGACAAAAGAGATGAAGAAATATTACGCTTTGATTAAGCCGCAATAATAACTTCAATGGGAAGAACCCAAACAATTCCAATGTTGAATGGAAGAGTAAAATATCAAAAACTAAAGTCTAAAAGTGCTAAGTATGAAAGTGTACGAAATTATGGATCCCTTAAGTGCTATTTATAAGCCTAAAACCCTATACAAGGTGGAAGAATCCAAAAAAAAAAGAAAAATGAATAAAAATTCGAAACTTCGGTTGGTGCGCGCCATGCAGTGCTCCTCGCGCTCAAGCCTTGCGCATCGCGCATCGGCCCCTCGCGTGCCCTTGGGCACCGCGTGGTAGCCACCTAGCGCCCTATTGGACCCTAGTGTGCTTGTGTACTGCGTGCGTGGCGTGGCGCGCACACGTCACGATTTGACGTTGCGTGCCACGTGCAAGTGCCCGTGCATTTATTTCTCTCTACTGTCTCACGTGCGTGCGCACATATTCGATTGCCTCGACTTTCGTGCGCGCGCACATACCCGACGTAACATACGATACTATGAAATAGAATGAAAACACACAAAAATAGGTACAATCACACACAAAAAAAATAGAAATTGCACAAAAATCACACACAAAAGCATGCAAAACACACGGGATCATGGAGAGTAGAATACGGGAGCGTGAACTGCATGGAGCATGAGGGATCATATGAGTCTGTTAGCTGAGTCATTTTTAAGGGATGCGTTCTAGCGGGACTTAGCCTTTTTGAGAGGTGAAATACTTCTTGTTGGTAAGCAGTCCTCATGGGACTTGAGAGTTGAAATTCCCAAAGGGACTTAGATTCTAACCCTTTAGAGGTTTCTCATGAGCTTACTTGGTGGGGATTTCACCAGCGAGATGAGAGTGTAGGATACCCATGTAGGAGCGGGAAAGGCGCTCGCTTGCCCCTAAGTGGGGAAGGGCGTCACCTTGCCTGGGGTGTCGTGAAGCCACTTGTAGTAGGACTTTGTGCTTGATGAGTGATGTGGATAGCTTGTAGCTATTTCTTACGAGGCTTAGTCTTAAAGAATGCCATGGACGGCGTGTGGTTATCTCTTATAGGACTTACCTTTTCAACAATGCATGGTTGATTCTTGCGAGAATTTCTTGGTATATGATGGTTTTTTTCCAATTTAGGAGTATCTTGGTGGAGTAGATCCGCTGGGCTTGAGTAGTAGATGTAATGCAGGGAAGTTGATAGATTTTGTAGGCGCCATACATGAGAGCCAGGTGGTGCAATTGACCAGTTGGAAGGATTATAAGGAGTTGGTGGGTTCATTGGACTTTGAGTCTCGGATGGTGATGAGGGCGGATAGATGCCTCACATGACATTCGGGAGAGTGCCATCGGTGGATATGACGAAGGGGATGATGATGATGAAGCCCGACTTGAGCATTCTCTTTCGGTTAGCTAGATTAGTTTATCTTATAGTCCATCCGTCGAAGGCTTGTGTTTGGATATTTGGTAATCTGTACTTGAAATATTTGATGCCTCCACGAGATATGGAGATATTTTTTGTTTGGAATGCGTTTTCTACTTTTTCCTTGAATGTGTTAGCACTTTCTGCATTCTAGCTATATGTCCACAGAGAGAGTTCATTGATAGGAGCGTGTCCTTGTATGTTTGCCACTTGGAAAGGGCAGCACCACCTCGTGAGCGCTCGGGGGCGATGCCCTCTAAAGCAAATCAGATTTCTGGCACCATTTTGAAGAGGTATTTTGCAGGAAAAATATGACTTGACAAGAATCTTGTGGGGAGAAGAGAGAGGATATGAGTGAGTGGGAGAGCACCCAAGAGATCCATCAAGGCGCGCCTACGGGGGATGGCCGTTGTCCTTCGGTTCATTCTTCTTCTCGTGGGCTTTTCTCTCTATGGAGTTTTTGTAAGCTTTGAGCCTAGTTTCGAATCCCAAGGGTTTGCCTTTCGTGTTTTAGGGCCAGGGATCTATATGCCAGCTAGTTTTTAGTTCTATCCATCCGTTTGTCGATTTTGTGTGGAGTTTGGAATTCCTCCTTTGTCTCGTGGCTCGCATAGTTGGCAATTTTGTTGATTTTCATCGGTTCGAGTTCAAATGTGGAAGAGAGTGTAGAGCAGTCTGAGGAGGAGAGTTTTGATGAGGCTCTTTGGCCCAAATACCAACATAAGCCTTCTCTTGGATGTAGAGCTCTAGTTCCGGAGGAGCTGGTGAGTAGAATGAATTTTTATTGCCTATGGAGGCTAAGAGAGCATCTGGAGTTGGTCCCATCTTTCCATATGTTGGCTCCAGATCCGGATGATAGACTTATTTTTCTCCTACTTATAAAGTGCATGGATGAACACGAATGAGGGCGCCCAATCCCATGGGTATGGACAAAGGTGCCCAACTCCTCCAGGGAATAAACAGGGGTGCCCAACTTCTCTAGAGAGCAGGCGGTAGCGCCCTTGCTCCGCAGGAGCGGGTAAGGTCTCCCCTTGCTCCCCAGGGAGTGCTATGATGCCAAACCAGTTTTATTTCCTGGTCCGTTCTTTCTTTCTCTAAGTTACACTCCGTATTTTATTTGTTCTAGGTGAGATTAATTTTTTCTGGATATTATGTTTTTCAGGAGGAGTAGTTCGCCTCGCAAGGAGAGATGACATTCCCCTACATGATTGTTATGTTGATATTTTTCCCCACACGTGTTAGTGTTTTTTGCATTTACTTCTTATATGTCTGTGCAGAGATTATTGTTGTTATGTTTTTCAGAATCCTCCTTGAGAAGGGAAAAGCACTTGCTTATTTCTGTGGCGTGTGGCCACCTACTAGAACGTGGGAGGGGCGCCATTTTCTTGGGAACAGGGGGGGAGTCTTTCCCCATAGGATCACTGAGGAAGAGTTTTGAGAGGCCGCCTCTCTAGATTGCGGAGTAAAGCGCCCTTTCCGGTGCACGCGAGGAGGATTTCATCATCCATGAGCACCGTATGGAAGTCTCCACATCTGAGAACGCCGGATGGGAGTGTCTTCATATGTAAAAGGTGTTTGGGGTAGCATGTAATTACAAGAATTTGTTTGCTCAGTAGAGTGTGAAGCTTCTCTCGAAGAGTTTATTTGCCTGATATAGCGCGAAGCTTCTTTATAGGACTTTATTTGCTCGGCAGAGTGCGAATCTTCTCTAGTAGAGTTTGTTTGCCTGATGGAGCACGATGCTTCTCTATAGGACTTTGTCTACCTCGCAGAAAGCAAAGCTTCTCTAGAGGATTTTATTTGCCCGACGGAGCGCGATGTTTCTATCTATGATTTGTTCCGCCTCATGGAGCGCGAAGCTTCTCTAAAAGGATTTGTTTGATTCACAGAGCGCAAACCTTCTCTTGAGGACTTTGTCTAACTCATGGAGGGCGAATCTTATCTAGAGGAGTTTATTTGTCTCACTGAGCATGGAGCTTCTCTTGAGGACTTTGCCTACCTCATGGAGCGCGAAGATTTTCTCGGAGGGTTCCACTTTCCCCGAGGAGGGTCGGGAGAGTCTCTTTTCTCCCGGGAGCGCCGTGGATTACGTCGTAACCACCTCCGGGTTGAAGGTAGGGCGATTCCTTTGGGATCACCGGGAGAAGGTCTCCTCTTCCGGGAGTGCCGCAAGGAAGTGTTTTTTACTTGGTGAATAATTGCATATTTGTAGTCTAAGATAAATGGTGAAAATCAATTTGAAATTTGTGTTGATTATTCGAGATGAATGCAATAAGAAAACTTGGCTAGCAGGCCCGGGAAATACTTGGAATAAAATTATTTACCGCATCGATGGAAACAACTTGTACTGAAAAGTAAATAAGCATGTAAAGGCCCTCAGGAAGGGGGACGAAAATCGATGTCTGGGGGGTGATTGTGAGTTCCATGGCTCCTAAGGTTGCAAGGCTTGATCAAGACTAAAGAATATTTTCTACCCTAAATTACCCTTATACCTATTAATTCATCTAGTAAATGTATTACTTTCCAACTGTCATTAATTAAGGGTATATCGGTTATGCTAACATATTATTTAATATGTGTGATTTTTTCTAAAACTATAATTATTGTGAACTAGGGGAATATTTTATTTAGAAAGTAAAAAATGAAACACTTGTGGTAACACCCATTGAACTGACTATGTAAAAGCCACATCATGACCACTATCTGAGGAGTTACAAACTCCAACAACCTGAATTTGGGCCCCAAGCCCAAGGCCCATCCCAGGCCAAGGCTGTTTGATAAATGGTTTTATCATGATTTTGATGATTTTGATTTTACACCAAAACAATGATTTTAAAAGTTGTCCAAATACTCCCAAATGATTTAAAATGATTTTAATATTTTCCGGAGTATTTTTTCGAGTTTTATTTTAGATAAAATTGGACAACACTTTTAATGATTTTGATAATTTTGTTTTTATAGCAAAACAATGGTTTTAAAGGCTGTCCAAATACTCCTAAATGATTTATAATGGTTTTAATATTTTCCGGAGTATTTCTTCAAGTTTTATTTTCGACAAAAAATTGGACAACACTTTTAATGATTTTTTGTTAATGTATTTTTACACCAAAAATATGTTTCTAAATGTTGTCCTAATACTCCCGATTGGTTTAAAATGTTTTTACGAATTTTTTGGAGTGTTTCTTGAGGTTTATTTTCGACAAAAATCGGACAACACTTCTTTTAATAGGTCGACCTCGACCAAAGAAGCGACAGATACAGGGAACAAGTTTTGTGAAATGCAAACTTGAGAACTCTCAAAATTGGTAAGTGCAACTAGGTTGCACATAGGTTCGACCAGTCGAGTTGCACTTCGACCGCCCTGTGTTAATTTGCTGCTATATGTTTCAAACTTCTATTTATGTGACCGGTCGCCCTATGCTTTGACAACAAAATTCTAACCGTTGTGCGTGAGACAACTTTTCCCTAAATTGTGGGATTGATTTCTAACGGCTATAATCTTGATTTTAATTGCAATTTTTTGTAGAAATCAGATTCCAAGAGGAGCTATCAAGTATCAATCATCTCCTATAAATAGAGGAAGAATTGAAGCAACACTATATGAGAAAAAACTACAACACAACAAGATACACTCAAGAATACATTTGTTCTTACATTGTCTTTATTTCTTGTTGTAATTTGCCTAGCTATTCACTTTCACATCCTTGAGGTCTAGGCTATTCTTGATTACACTTGCACTCTATTGTATTATCAATTATCGAGTTGTAATCTTGAATTTGTGGTCGTCATTCAAACACAAGATATCCTTGTGAGTGTTCTTGTGGTAAGAACACACTTGGGTGAACTAGGTGTTAGGTGTAAGAAGATTGTGGTAATCTTCTTGTTGAGGTGTTGAAGAGTGTGGTGCTCTTCAAGAGTGAAGATTGAGGTAATCTTCACAGGTGCCGTTGAAGATTGTGGTAATCTTCAAGTGAGATTGTGGTAATCTCAAGGTGGTGTTGAAGAAGAGTGTGGTGCTCTTCAAGGTGTTGGTGTAAGATTTTGTTGTAATAATTTTGGTAATTATTAATAAAATCTTTTTCTCTTTTTGAAACCCATCACGGATATACTGGGGTGGTAGAGGATTAGGCCCTAGGTGGGTTGAACCTCTTTAAATCGACGCGTGTTGTTTACATTCCGCACCTTTATATTTGTCTTTGAGCATTCGATTTGAAAAAGAGGGATAAATTGAAAAGATGGAGATAATCTATTCACCCCCCCTCTAGATTATCGTAGCCGCTTGGACTTACAAGTGGTATCAGAGCCAAACTCTTTGGCAAGCTCGTTTCACATCGCGAGTGAAAAGAAATGATCATCGGCTACGAACGAAGCTCAACTTTCCGGCACCTCCACCACCAAGCCACCACTATTTGATTCCAAAAATTTTATATTTTGGAAAGAAAGAATGGAATGCTATTTACAAGGTTGCGGGGTTGATATTTGGAACACCGTCATTAATGGAGAATCCATTCCGAGGAAGAATACACCACACACCTCTAAAGGCTTCAAAGAGCTCAATGATGAAGAGAAGAGAATCATCTCCTTAAATGGTAAAGTTCTTAGTATTTTGTATTGTTCACTTACTACTTTGGTATTTGATCATGTTGTAGGTATTCGATCGGCACATGAAGTATGGCAAAAATTAGAAGCCATCTATGAAGTGTATGCAAATGAAAGGAGCAACTCAAAAGCATCTACTTCAGAAATGGATACAACATCAAATCCAACAACATGGGATGAGCCTTCTACAACCTCCCATGATGAAGAAGTTGAACAATGCCTCATAGGCATCGAAGAAGAAAACGAGGTAAGTTCTAAACCCTCTACTTCCTATTATAATGATTATAGTGATTTGCAAAATGATTTTGATGAACTACAAGATGAATTCCAAAATATATGTTTGAATATCTCTACTCCCATCCTTGTGTTTATTACACGGAATGTTGTCGCTCACAACGGATAGTTCTCTTTAACCGGTAAAATTGTTTTGTTTTCAAAATCGACCTCGTTAAAATTGTTTTGGTTTGTAATCATCAAAAAGGGGGAGATTGTTTGATAAATGGTTTTATCATGATTTTGATGATTTTGATATTACACCAAAACAATGATTTTAAAAGTTGTCCAAATACTCCTAAATGATTTAAAATGATTTTAATATTTTCCGGAGTATTTCTTCAAGTTTTATTTTAGATAAAATTGGACAACACTTTTAATGATTTTGATAATTTTGTTTTTATACCAAAACAATGGTTTTAAAGGTTGTCCAAATACTCCTAAATGATTTAAAATGGTTTTAATATTTTCCGGAGTATTACTTCAAGTTTTATTTTTGACAAAAAATTGGACAACACTTTTAATGATTTTTTGTTAATGTATTTTTACACCAAAAATATGTTTCTAAATGTTGTCCTAATACTCCCGATTGGTTTAAAATGTTTTTACGAATTTTTTGGAGTATTTCTTGAGGTTTATTTTCGACAAAAATCGGACAACACTTCTTTTAATAGGTCGACCGGTCGACCAAAGAGGCGACCGATACCTGGGAACAAGTTTCGTGAAACAGAAACTTGAGAACTCTCAAAATTGGTCAGTGCAACCGGTTGCACATAGGTTCGACCGGTCGAGGTGCACTTCGACCGGTCGCCCTGTGTTAATTTGCTGCTATATGTTTCAAACTTCTATTTCTGTGCGACCGGTCGCCCTATGCTTTGACAGCAAAATTCTAACCGTTGTGCAACAGACAACTTTTCCCTAAATTGTGGGATTGATTTCTAACACTATAATCTTGATTTTAATTGCAATTTTTTTGTAGAAATCGATTCCAAGAGGAGCTTTATCAAGTATCAATCATTTCCTATAAATAGAGGAAGAATTGAAGCAACATTATATGAGAAAAAAACTACAACACAACAAGATACACTCAAGAATACACTTGTTCTTACATTGTCTTATTTCTTGTTGTAATTTGCCTAGCTATTCACTTTCACATCCTTGAGGTCTAGGCTATTCTTGATTACACTTGCACTCTATTGTATTATCAATTATCGTGTTGTAATCTTGAATTTGTGGTCGTCATTCAAACACAAGATATCCTTGTGAGTGTTCTTGTGGTAAGAACACACTTGGGTGAACTAGGTGTTAGGTGTAAGAAGATTGTGGTAATCTTCTTGTTGAGGTGTTGAAGAGTGTGGTGCTCTTCAAGAGTGAAGATTGTGGTAATCTTCACAAGGTGCCGTTTGAAGATTGTGGTAATCTTCAAGTGAGATTGTGGTAATCTCAAAGGTGGTGTTGAAGAAGAGTGTGGTGCTCTTCAAAGTGTTGGTGTAAGATTTTGTTGTAATAATTTTGGTAATTATTAATAAAATCTTTTCTCTTTTTGAAACCCATCCCTGATATCTTAATGGGTAGAGGATTAGGCCCTAGGTGGGTTGAACCTCTTTAAATCGACCCGTGTTGTTTACATTCCGCACCTTTATATTTGTCTTTGAGCATTCGGTTTGAAAAAGAGGGATAAATCGAAAAAATGGAGATAATCTATTCACCCCAGATTATCGTAGCGCTTGGACTTACAAAGGCTAGGCCAATCGCACGATCGTGTGCGTGCATGCTCATGTGGTTCAATTGTAGTCATCTACTTATGTTATAGTATATCCAACTAATAACACATTCTAATATATGTACTAGGATAAACAAGACTTAACTTTCAATGTGTGTTAAGACTACAACCTTTCAACTCCCTTTACATAATGCCCATTCGTGTGGCCAACTTCGTGTAACATTTTCTCACTCATCAAAATTCAATTTTGTGAACTTAAAAATACTACGAATCTACTTTTAAACTAGATTAACATTATACTATTTAACAATGAAGAAATACACACATAAAACAACATGTATTGAAAAGAAACACATTGCAAATAATAATATAGAAACAAAACATGAATAGAAAAACACATTGATTTTTGTTCCAATGCATTAAAAACATTGAAAACATGGAAACAACTTAGAAACAACATAACAATATTGAAAACTATATAGAAACAACATAAACAATATAGAAAACACTACATGAATTAAAATAACTTTAAAATAGGTTAAAAATCGCATTGAAATGTGACGCCTTAGGGTCGAAGAGGGGCGGGGGTGATCGCCCGTGCAAGAAGGCACGGACAAGGAGCGGCTCTGGCGGCAGCTTCTAGGTGGAGGGGGACATGAATGAACTGATCTCACACCCAAAGAAGGAGATTCGAGATGTGTAGGTATGTGACTATACAAATTGAGGAGAGCTTAAAAGATTTGATAGGTACTACTCATACCAACAAGATGATCTTCTTTTCCGGTGCTCATCTCATAAAAACTCCGGTTAAGCGTGCTTGGCCCGAGCAATTGTGGGATGGGTGACCCCAGGAAGCTTTCTCGAGTGCGCGTGAGTGAGGACAAAGATGTCTGTTGGAAAGACTCGTGTTGGTTTGTGAGGACAGTCGTCGATCTGGAAGGCAGGCCGTTACATGAAACATTGAAAACTACATTAAAACAACTAATAAAACTTCAGAACAACATTAAAAACAATATATAAACAACCCAGAAACAACATATACAATATATAAAACACCATATCAATAAAAAGAGCTTAAAAATATGTAAAAACTGCATTGAGACATTGAAAACTACATGAAAACAACAAAAAACATCATAACAATATTACAAATATTATAGAAAATAATCCAAAAACAACAGAAATAATATATAAAACAACACATCAACAAAAAGAGAGCGTAAAAAAATAAGTAAAAGTTGTATTGAAACATCGAAACAACGACACAACATAGAAACAAATAAAAATAATATTAAAATAACATAAATAACATATAAAGCAATACTAGAACAAAAAGAATCGAAAAAAATGTAAAAATAACCAAAAAAATATGTAGAAGCGTAAAAAATCAAAAAAGTCAACTGGAGAGTACATATGTGAATGAAATAGTGGCATTTTTTTGGGAAAGTGGGGCAAGCGCGGCAATTTTTCTTTGATTTATGACTTTTCTTGGGTTTTCTATCTGGCCAATCCCAGTTTCGTGTCGGATCATCTTATCGTGTCCTGGTTATGCCATTTGCACATGATGTACCATGTTTTGATCTCATTACACAATATATAAAAGTTCGATTAGATGGTAACACATGTTATATATACCATGTGTTGAGCACATGAACTTTCTCTGATAAACATGTTGGAACATATTTTTATTTTATTCCACTATACGTATTATGATTGTCACACGTGTAAAAATTAGTATATTAATATTGAAGACAAATCAAGTCTAAATTATGAGTTTTAAATATGATAGTTTTTAAACACAATGATTATCCGTGTGTGAAATAGGAGATGAAATATCTTTTTGAAACAAAAGATTCCATCCACTTATAGACACCCCAAAATAACACCAAAAATAAAAATAAAAAATTGTATCATAATGTTTCTATTTTCTTCATCATACCGACATCTAAATTATTATTCATGACAAATCATTTCTCCTATGGATGATAACATTTTTGACAACAAACTTGGCCCATTTAATGTCTCCTTCACACCATATATATACTGTGATGTGAACACACCAATTCCCATTATCAAACAAGTGATTGATTTTTTGGAAAGACTAAAATGAAGTCTCACAGTTCACACACACACACTGGAACTGGATGATGAAAAGTACAAACACAGTGAATGTAGGAAGAGTTCAATAATTAATGGTCCCTCGTCCTGCATTTTACCATCTTGTGATGAAAAGACACTGTACAATGACAGGATGAGAATATAACTTAAATGTGAAAAAGGAAGCTCCCCAAGTTTGAACAAATTAGAGGAATTTTACCAACATCAAAAGGCCAATTTTTCCCCACGGCTCTCTGTATCCTTTTGCAAATTTACTTCTTTCGCCCCCATTATCAAACATTAACAAAAGGATCTCAACGGTGGCGGTCTCGAGGAGGGGCAGAAGGGGCAACCGCTTTGAGCCCTCAAATTTTTAGGGTCTCATTAGGTCTACCACATATGTGCTTATATATATATGTTGTATGAGTTATATATTTTTTCTTCCTTATACACCTACCGATTATTAACGGATAAAATTTTATGAAATCACAATCCTTTCTTCAGTATTCATGTATTCTATAAAATGTATATGAAGATAGTATCCAATATGGTGAATATTCTTTTAGAGTAAATTATTTTATAATTTTAGTGCATGTTACTAGCATGTTGCCTTAAAAAGTTGATTTGAACAATTGCAAACATATATAATTTTTTTGGCTTCCGGTTTGATTCCATTAAGTTAAAATCCTTTAGATAATAATAAATTGAAAGAATATTGACATAATCTTGAAAATGTTTTAAAGTATAGTAACTCTTTACATATCCATTCCGATGATTTATTTACTTAGCTGAAAGTGTTACAAGTGACTTTTCCAACAGAATAAAAGATAACACTTGAAATCGTAGAGTTTGTATTTATTTTGGGTTGCCATCCTAATTATTTTGATTGTCTATAGAACATTGGTAACTATGCATGCGATATATCTCCAAAAAAAGTTTCTATAAGTTAAAATTGTTAAAAACTTATTTACGGTGAATAATGTCACAATAAAGATTACATGAATTAGTAATCTTACGAATTTAAAATGATAAGTTTGATCAAATCGCTTATGAAAAAATTATCGATAAATTTGCTTTTTAAAATGCTAGAAGAAGCCACTTTAAATGATTTTTTGATACTACTTTTTGTTAATATTATGCAGTTTTTTTTTGTTACAACTTGAAGGACCTCGTTTTAATCTTTTGCCCTGTACTTCCAAAATGTCAGGCCGACACAAGATCCCAGTTGCATTACTTTTATGGATGTTTCTAGTGTTGGTTGGGACATCCCCCTCTTAACCTTATACAATATTATGACTTAGATTCATAGGTTCAATTCAATGATTCAGAAATATAAAATCAGTCATTTCTAGTGCATTATGCATCATATAGCTTGATAGTTGAGAATAAATTATCGTTTGAGCACGTACAAATAATTTCTTCTCCTTTAATTTTTGACATATTCAATTTCTTATAAAATTTATTGCTTTTAGTTATTATAGAATATTTGCTGAGACAGAGACACTTCTGGCGATTTATTCGTCTTACAGATTAAAAAAACACCTATAATTCAACTTCTAAAATAACTTATTCGTATATAATTCTCGAGCTAACTATTATATGTGCAAATCCGGCCCAATTATACATTCGAGAAAGACACCTTATATTTATAATATGTCTAGTTTAAATTTCTATAAATCAGGTTGAATATCAAATAGTTTGCTGGGAAGACTCAACCAAACTCCAAACTACGAGATGGAAATTTGTTTTAAAGCTTTCGAATTGGCTTTATTAAGGTTTAATTAAGGAGTGTGTGCAAATATTAGGATATGTATACATATTATATTTTGCACATATATGTGCTTATTTTATCACATATAAATTTTTAATTTTTTTCCACCGAAAAACGGACAAAAAAAAATTTAGGGTGTTGCCCCCTGGCCCCCCCCTATCTACGCCTGTTTGCACATATATGTGTTATGTTATCCTACATTGTAATTAGAATAGGTTTATGATATCTTTGTATATATTTTATGTTATCTCACATCACAATTACAACGGTTTCTGATTCCTCTGTGTTGTACAAATATAAGTTGTGAGTAATGAAATATTCATTTCGCTAAATTATCGACATCGTACAAAGCCAACAATAGGCTATCGAAATCATATCCTCTTTTCTTTTTCCTTTTTTTTTTCTTCATTACCTCTCTCCCTATGGCCACCGGTCGTAGCAATCGAAGAGCCACTATGTTGGTGGCTCCAAGCCACCCCTCCCGCAGACCCCGTGGCCATCCTTTTTTGTCGATGCAAGGTGATTTTGACAAATGCAAGTGTGTAAAAGTCAAACTAGAATAAGAATTATAACTCTAAAACACTCCTCCCCTTTTAGATTTTGATTAATAAACTAAGCGAGAATCTAAAGCACATTCGGAATTATAAAACACCCATTCTCCTACTTTTAGATTTTTATTAAATGAAGTATAATCGTAAAGTTGACATTTACAAACATAACAATTAATTTTTTTATCTAAAAGTTGAGAATATTTTTTAGTATTTGTAAACAACCCCTAAATTTGGAGGAGGTGAAAATAGGAGTGGCAACTAGAAAGTTGATTCAAATCGGTGGATGAATCAAAATTGTCACTTTGCACAGTTTTCTTGTTTTTTAAGGCTATGCTCAAAAGTCATATGCGTATTAGTATGGTAATTAATTTGCATTAAATCTGGACCAGCCTCTTTCTTGAACTTTATAAATGGATTTGAAATGAATCTTAATTTTAGCTTTAAAATTCTAACTCAATCCAAATCCGCCTCGTTAAGATTTTCCATATATTTTTATTTATTATATATTTATTTATGTGACATATTTATACATACATAATAACATAAGTAACAGAATTGGACACGAGTCATGTTGACGTGCGTCTTGGATCAACAAGGAAAAATATCACAAGACTATTATGTGGAAATTAGATAAATTTAAGGAAAGAACTAATTCTGCCTTTTATATTAAAAGCCGAGCGGAAAGATTTCTCGCCTGCTTCTATTCTTAAAAATTTGGAGTTTTACAAGTGTTTTCTCTAGATTATTGTTCTTGTTCTCTTCCTCCTAAATGAAAACCTCTTTATACCCATACAATTAGTGGGTTTTAACCATCATTACGTCTAGTGATAGAGTGATTACAAAGGACACGTGTCCTTCTCTTAACACGCATGTTGGCCAAGTATTTAAGACTTGTTGACTCATCTTGCCATTCCACCGACAAGTGGCAGCTTATCATGCTAATAGGGCACTCAACCTTACTTAACTGGATGGTTATCCTTTAAATCTCCCGCCATAATAGCGCCTAAGGCAAGTCAAGCTCGTTTCATGCCACGTCATCAGCTCAGCCGCTGACGTCATCAGCTCGGTCCATATTGTCCTGGGGGCCCCACACCTCTGCCAGCTAAATGGCCACGTGGACTAAAATCTTACCAGCTCAACTCGGGTATCATCAATGGCCCCCAAGTTTAATTTCGAGGACACAAATTCTTTGAATCGGATTTAAACTTTATTGCCAATCATGAATCTTAATGACAAAGAAGAAACCTTAAAAGGTTCACGCATCGGATTGTCATTCGATATTAATGCACGAAACGGCGCATTAATTTGGATGTTATGATGGCGGATACGTGTCGCCTTCCTATTGGACCAAACAACATAGGAAACAAAGAGATGTGACGATCTCTGCGGTGAAACGTGGGGATGCGGCGTTAACTTACGCCTTTTTCGAATTTGAAAAGACGCGCCTTTTGGGTTGGTGCGCTATTTTCGAGGAAGTAAACCTATAAATACCCCATTCTTCCTTCATTCTACACTTTGGCATCCACAATCTTCCGTGCAATATTAACGAGAGACCGAGCAGATCTTGGTCGGCTAGAGTGGAGAAGTTTCAAGAGTATTTTAGGTATTTCCAAATTCTTCTTCCCTCTATCTTTTCTTTTCTTTTTTACCTAAGAAACATGTCCAGTTACAAGACGCCAAAACCGCAACCTTAGTGTTGAGGTTGACATGAGATCCCCTTCTTCCGACCATTCTCCTCCTTCTCCAACGAACGATTCCACCAATTAGTCCTAGCGTTGTTGAGATTTCTAGTTGAACACATCTGAGCCGAGGTCCCTTGAGGAGAGACACGTGATTTTGACCCAATTCCTTCACCATATACCGCCAGGGAGTTGTGTATATACCAGGACTAGTCGAAGAGGACCCAACAAAGAGGCTAGAAATCCAGATCTTTCACATAACCACCAGAGAGAGGACATGGATACGAGGAGGCATGAGCAGGAAGAGAAGCAGGCGGGCAAATGAGGCACGGGGGCGCGAGGCCGATCGGGCGAGCCAGGGGGCCGACGAACGAGCAGGACACAGAAATGGGGATCCAAGGCCCGGAGGGGGGCCCTCATTGTGTTTAGAGGATGGGTGGCGACCGTCCGATCAAAACGACCAGGCCAGCATGCTAATGCCCCAGGAGTTGGAAGCCCTCCATCAAACTTACATGATTTCGGACAACATATATTTTTGGTTGTTTTAGGACCACGCGAGTGCCCGAGCATCCACCGGAGGGTGCATGGTTGTATATGCCCATAGTCTCCTATATGGGCTAAGGTTCTCCTTGCGCTGCTGATCACGAGATGGTTCTGCAAGTGGGTCCTTCCCTTGTCCCAGGTACATCCACTGACCTGGGGTCGGATTATCGGGTTGTTGATTCTGTTCAGCAGGAGGAGTATGAGCGCCCCGGCTTCGCCGACTTGAACGAGTTATTTGTTTGGAAGGCAACCCCATCGACTCCAAGCCGAGGGCACCATCGGGTTGGTACTATATCTGCACAGTAGGGTACTCGGGCGGGCTAGTCGAGGCCCTCCACAATCCTTAAAGGAGTGGAAGGAAAAGTGGTTATGGGTAGGTGGTGAGTGGCAGACTCGCCTGGGGGAGGAGAGGACGATCCTTCTTCCCCCCTTCTAACTTTCGATATGATTTCCGTAAGTACATAACATCTTACCTTCTATTTTTTCCTACTTCATTTTTTCTTCTTTTTTAACCTCATTTCTCTTTCTTTTTTCCAGGAAACCGACCTTCCACCTTGGGTCGTCTTTCGGATGCCTTTGTCCATCGGCTAGAGAATATCCAATTCATAGCTCGGCCGGACAGAAAGATTAAAGTCCTGGCCACTGAGGCCAGATTGTCGAAAACGATTCTACCCCAGTTATTGCAATCCCGAATCCCAGAAAGCGGCCGAGGAGAAGGTGGAAGACGAGCTCGTGAGGTCGAGTCGGGAAGAATGGAGCCTACCATGGGTTGAACAAGCGAGAACCCCCCAGTGGGGTGGCGGTCTGCAAACGGGGCCAATGGGTCTTCCCCGTGGGGCGAAGTCCTTAGGGGCAAGTGTCTTTGATCGCCCAAGCACGCCCGAGGACAACCGGCCAAGACCCAGCCCAAGGTACATTTTTTACCGAGCATAATATTTGAGACTATGTACTTCTTGATTGCCATCCTTGTTTCTCATTTAGTTTTGCTCTGCAGGCCGAGGTGTGGATGTTTTTGCTCATCTCCACGGGTGAGAGAGAGCATTTGCCCTACGTAAATGGGGCGGCCGCGGGCACCTAACGTCTTTGGCGAGGCTTGCGGAAGAAATCCACCAAGGTAAATGTCTGTCCGATGGCGTCCCGAAAGCGGAGAGGCCCCCACTTTGAAGGAGGAAGGGAGAAGTGGTCATCGGCGAGCCTGGGCAAACTGAGAGGACCAGGACGACCCAGCGGGTTCCCCCTGTTCAAGTCACCACAGGTGGGGCTCGACGGGTTTTCTCAGATGACCTGGGGCGAGAAGGCCATTTCATTCCTCCGAGCCGAGAAAGGGAGGAGGCCTGCGAGAGGGTGGCCAGGTCGCAGCCATAGTTCGTGGAATTTGCTAAGTGTTCCACGCCCACCGAGGAGCAGGTGGAGGCATTGCCGAACGCTTAGCGAAAGGCGTGAGGGGAGTGCCCGGCCACGGGACCATAGGTATCGAGCAATTTTATCTGGAGACCGGCTGGGAAGAAAAGGCCCAGTATGCCATGGGATTATCTGACAGAATCATCGGAATCCTGTGGCATATGATCGGAGGGGCGCGACTTGGAGAGCGCCATCTTGACTTGCAGGGGCGCTCATGCCACCACGATCGAGGTCCATGAATCCACGAAGACCCGAGTGTCGAAGAAATCGTGGCCCTAGCTAACGCCGAAAGAGTCTGCCACCAAGTGGGCCGAGAACAAGCTTTCAAGGTCGGAGCAACTCCGAGCGGAGGTGGATGAACTTAAGAGGGCGGCCGCTGGTCATGCTGGGGAACTGGAGAGGCACGAGGCCGAGGTGCACAAAGAGATGGAGGAAGCCTCCCAGAGGCGAATAAAAGAGGCTCGGGTGGAAGCCATCCTGGCATACAAAAAAATTCGAGGAGTATGCCTTCATGTTGACTTGTGGGCACGCCACCAGCATTGGGGAGATCCTTCAAGATCTTAAGGAAGGCAAGACCGTGGCCGAGCTACAGGAAGAGCTCGCCCGACTGAATGCAGATTTGGATGCCCTCCGTCCTCATTTCTCGGAGACTGCTGGTGTGCAAGATGCCCCCATTTCGGGAAGAAGAAGTGGCCTCGAGCAAAGCGGTTGAAATCCTCCGCCCACCGGGGACTTAAGTTTTTATTTTTGCTTTCTAGGATGGTTGGCTTTGAGCCTTTGATGTAATTGGCTTCGGCCCCCCATGTAAACATTTAGTTAATGAATGAAATTTCTTTCTTATCGTCTGTTTGTTCTGCTGTATTTTTTCAATTTTTTGCTAAGTATTGGGCTCGGCCCTTCTTTGTATGGATGCATGAAGTAAGCAAATGGGATGTAAGTGCCTGAGTATATTTTTGCCATGTTTTATGTTCGGAACTAGACTGAGCCTTTGTTTAGGGTGGACTCGATGCTAAGTTGAGTTCCCTTTTTCTTGAACGTGCACGGTGTTAGTCCAAGTGGCTACAATAATCTAGAGGGGGGTGAATAGATTATGCCGATTTTTCGCAAATTACCCTCTTTTTCGAAACAACGAGTAGATAGCAAAAATGTAAATGCGGAAAATAAACAACACTCGTTGATTTAAAGAGGTTCAACCCACCTGGGGCCTAATCTCTACCACCCAAAGATATCTCGGGATGGATTTTGAAAAAGAAAAAAAGGTTTTATTAATTTGCCAAAAATAATACAACACCTTGAGGATTACCACAACCCTCTTTCACCACCTTGAGGATTACCACAACCCTCTTTACAACACCTTTGAAGATTACCACAATCTTCAAACACCTATCGCCTAGATCACCCAAGTGTATTCTTACCACAAGAATACTCACAAGGATGTCTTGTGTTGAATGATGACCAAAATCAAGATTACAACTCAATAATGATTGATACAATATGAGTACAAGTGTAATCAAGAATTGAAAGCCTAGACCTCAAATAAGTGCAAGTGAAAGTGCTTAGGCTAATACAACAAGATATATGAAAGTGTTTGCTCAATTGCTCTTTGCTTGTATATTGTGTGTTGTAGTATCTTGTTGCTTGAATGAAGCCTCTATTTATAGGAGAGGACATGGCTTTCATTTCCAGACATTGGCTCCTCCTTGGGAGTGATTTCTTTGCAAAAGAAACCATTTAAAATGATCAATATAGCTGTTAGAAATCAATCCCACAAAATAGGGAAAATTGTATGCAAAACGCATAGCGGATAGTTTCTTTGATAAACATGGGGTTCGACAGTCATCAAGAGAGATAAGATTGAAATTGAATTCTGCGAATTTTTACACAAGGGGACCGTCGAATGGGGGTGCGACCGGTCGCTATTCGTGTGACCGGTTGCCGCTTGGACGATTTTACTGAAACAGAGAAGTGCGGAACAAAAATCCAACTTGCGGTGCAGTGTGGCTCGTCGACCACGGTCGATGGCGGCCGATCGACCCCACCGTCGCCCACCTGGTCGGCCGTGCGCCCACCTGGTCGACCGCTGTTTTCTTACGTCCCATTTTCTGTTTCTCGGCTCAACTCGTGCGGGTTGCCCTATAGAGGCGGCCGTCGAGCTGAAACAAATGTGTTGTCAATGTTTTATTGAAAATAAACTTCAAGAAATACTCAGAAAAATAGTAAAAACATTTTAAGTTGATCGGAAATATTTAGACAACATTTAGGGACATAGTTTTGGTTTGAAAACATATTTGAACAAAAAATCGAACATAATCATCAAAATCATGATAAAAACATTTATCTAACAAACTCCCCTTTTTGATGATTACAAACCAAAACAATTTTCTTGAGGACGATTTTAAAAACCAAATAAAATTTTCGGTTTTACAAGTAAACTATCTGTTAAAAGTATTTCATACAAAGCTCCCCCTATTTATAAGCATATCAACAAACGATTATTATAAGTAAGAAACACAAGCTATAACAAGCTTATATAGATTGCATCATGAGCTAAGAAGCTCCCCTTTGTCACAAAACTAATAATCAATTTCATCCAAGTCCAAAATTCAAGCTATGGACTAGGTATTAGAGTCCACAATACTTATTGCGAGCTTTTATTAGCTTTTCTTGAGCTAACGAGCCAACTTCATGTTTCTCCCCCTTTGGAATCATCAAAAAGAATGTTAGAATGGTGAAAACACCATACAATAATATCAAAGTGCGCCAAAGGGACGGTTTATTAACCGTTGAGCAATTTAAGCGTAATAATCCAGAGGACAATGGGAGAAATGTAATATGAAGAGTTCATACGCTTGTTTTGTTTGTCAAAACATGATCTCAATGAGTATAGAAAACTTTTGAAAGCAAAGAGAATCATGTATAAGTTGAAATTTTCATTGCGACATATTATCGAACACCTTGCGTGCGTTAAAAATAAAAGAGGTTGTATATAACCTTTGTAAATGGTTCAAGCCAAAAATTTCAACATCAATTCAAGCCAATCATCATACATAACAACACAACAACCAAGCTCATCATGATCATACGAAAAATACATCAAAAATTTTCAAGAAACTCGAAAACTCAAGGGTTCCACCCAATTGAGTAAAAGAAGCGAAATTCTTACCATTTGATCGGAAAGAGTGAGCCATAATGATGATGATTATGCTATATAGTGTCCATGTTGTGTAAGAGATGCATGAAATCCATTTTGAATGAAATTTGAGTGAATTTGGCAAAGGGGACGAAAAATGGCCAAACATTTGTTAAAATGAAGAATCTTTGAAGGCAGAACGTTTAAAAGCCAAAATATAGCTTAGGCGGCCCGGTCGAGTTGAGGGCGACCGGTTGCCTCAACTTCTTCACCCATTGTTTTGTCGCTTTTACAAAATCGAATTTTCAACCAAAAATCCGATTTTTCACCCCTAAGTTTTAAAAGCGTGCAAAATGCAAACGTAAGCATCATTCAATATGCATTATGCCTAACTGAGCTCGTATTGAAGAAAAAGTCTCGGAAGATAAGCGGTTTTGTGAAAATATCCGCTAATTGATCTTGAGATGGTACAAAGGATATCTCAATTTTACGTTTTGAAACACAATCCCTTAGAAAATGATGTCGAATCTCAATATATTTAGTAAATGATTTATGATGAACGGGTTTTGAGCAATATTTATAGCGGATATATTATCACAAAAGATAGGTACATTTTCAAAAGAGCATTTGTAATCCGCTAAGGTTTGTTTCATCCAAAGAAGTTGAGTACAACAAAATGCGGCGGAAATATATTCGGCCGGCGTTGAAAGAAACACAGTTTTGCTTCTTTGAAAACCAAGAAACTAGGCAATCGCCTAAAAATTGACATGATCCGGAAGTACTTTTCCGATCATCAATATTTCCGCATAGTCCGAATCACTATAACCTTTAAGAGAAAAATTTTCATTCTTTGGATAAAATAAACCATATTGAATGGTGCCTTTCAAATAACGAAAAATCCTTTAACGGCACTCATGTGAGATTCTTTGGGATTGCTTTGAAAACGAGCGCATAGGCATACGGCATGAAGAATGTCCGGTCTACTAGCGGTTAAATAAAGTAAACTACCAATCATACCTCGATACTTTGATTCAACCACGGACTTGCCTTTTTCATCTTTGTCAATTTTGACATTTGTTGCCATAGGAGTAGAGGCGGTTCTTCCTTCTTCAATGCCAAACTTTTTCAAAAGTTCTTTTGTATACTTTGATTGCGAAATATAAATACCTTCTTGACATTGCTTAATTTGAAGTCCAAGAAAGAGTTAAGCTCCCCATTATACTCATCTCGAATTCTCCTTGCATTAACTTAGAAAATTTCTTGCACAAAAGAATCATTAGTAGCACCAAAGATAATATCATCAACATATATTTGCACAACTAAACAATCTTGCCCTTTTTCAAAACAAATAGAGTTGTATCAACTTTACCTCTTATAAAACCATTTTGTAAAAGAAAAGAACTAAGTCTATCATACCATGCAGGTGCTTGTTTTAAACCATACAAGGCCTTTTTAAGTTTATAAACATCATTAGGCCTAGAAAAATTTTCAAACCCCGGAGGTTGTTTTACATAGACTTCTTCTTGAATAATACCATTTAAGAAGGCGGATTTAACATCCATTTGGTAAAGTTTGAAATTTTTAAAGCAAGAATAGGCAAGCAAAATACGAATAGCTTCTAAACGTGCTACGGTGCAAAGTTTCATCATAGTCAATACCTTAACTGCTGACAATACCCTTGAGCTACTAACCTTGCCTTATTTCGAACAATGTTGCCTTGATCATCAAGTTTGTTAGGAAAACCCATTTTGTACCAATATTGGTTTGAGAAGGAGGACAAGGTACCAATTCCCATACATCATTTCTTTCAAATTGATTCAACTCCTCTTGCATCTCTAGAAACCAATCCTCATCCTCAATAGCTTCTTTAGCATTTTTAGGCTCTTTTTGTGAAATAAGAGCTTTTTAAACAAATTTTCTCCGAGTCATCACTTTGTCAAGGGGATCACCAATAATAAGATCTTTTGGGTGATCTCCCTTAAATTTCAATGCAACGGAAGATCCGAGATATCACCTCTATCTTCTTGAGGACCATTTGAAGTGGACGGTTGATCATTTGGTGTAGACGGTTGATCATCAATTTGAACAAATTGTTCAATAATATCTTCCTCATCACTTTCATCATTAGGAATTCTTTCAACTCCGAAGCTTCATTGAATTTAACATGGATGGATTCTTCAACAACTCCACTAGTCTTGTTGTAAACCCGATATGCTTTGCTTTTTGTTGAATATCCCATAAATATCCCTTCATCGGCCTTAGGATCAAGTTTGTCCAATTGATCCTTGGTATTCAAAATAAAGCATTTACAACCAAATATCTTGAAATAACTAATATTTGGAGTTCTACCCTTCAAAGCTCATATGGAGTTTTATTCATTTTAGGATGAATATAAACTCGATTAATGACATAGCAAGCGGTACTACGGCTTGGCCCAAAAATATTTTGGAAGTGAAAATTCATTGAGCATGGACCGACTCATTTCTTGTAATGTCCGATTTTTCCGTTCGGCTACTCCATTTTGTTGAGGTGTCCTTGGAGCAGAAATTATGAGCATATCCTTTGGTTTCACAAAATACTCTAAATTCACCGTCAAATTCTCCACCTCGATCGCTTGAATAGACTTGATAGTATCTTCTTTTTCATTTTCAATAAGTCTACACAACTTCACAAACTCATTAACGGCATCGTTTTTATTGGTAAGAAAAAGAGCCCAAGTATATCTCGAAAAATCATCGACTATAACAAAAGTGTAATGTTTTCCACTTAGACTAGCCGTACCAATGTCCCGTACAAATCAAGGTGAAGCATTTGTAGAGGTTTGGTTGTGGAAATTTCATTTTTGGGCTTAAAACTACTTTTAACTAATTTGTTCTTTTGACAAGTGTCACATAAGCCAAGATTTTCAAAATTCAATTTGGGTAGTCCTTTCACATGTTGGTTTTTGTAAATATTTTCAAATTTTGTATCCAACATGTCCAAGTCGCCTATGCCATAAACTAGTTAAATCATTATTGGCGACTAAACAAGAGACATTTTCACTAACCAAATCACTTGTACAAATTTTGTAAAGATTGCCTTTTCTATTTGCTTCACAAATAATTTCGCCATTTTTAAGAATAAGGCATTTTCTTTATTAAAGGAAACATCATATTTTGAATCACAAAGTTGGCTAACACTTATCAAATTAAACTTAAGCCCTTCAACTAATAGAACATTACTAAGAGAGAAAAAGAGTTACCAATTTCTCCATTTCCAAAATTTTTCCTTTGCCATTTGCCGAACATGACCATACCCTCTTCTTGGAGCTTGATGTTGGTAAAAAGTTCTCTCCTCCCGGTCATATGGCGTGAACATCCATTTGTCCCACGAGCCATTTTGAATCTTCCATTGTGGTTATAGCCCCTATTACCTACAAAGAATTTCTTTTAGGCACCCTATAATTTTGGGGTCCATGAGGGGTTAGTCTTGAGACCTTTGGGTCTCCAAACATGTCTTGAGCTATTTCTCAATTTGCAATTATTAGCATAATGTCAACTTTGCCACAATAAAAACAAGTAGGAGTATTATAATTATTAGCACGTACAAAAGTGGACCTTGGTTATTTTCTTAAAAACACTTTGAAATGGCTTATAACCAAGTCCCGATTTGGAATGCTCACCTCTTTTTGTCATTTTCATCGAACTCCTTGAAAGGTTTAGGAGCGAGTGCCATCCTCCGATTTCTTTGTTGGTTGATCAACTCCTTCAATGACCACATTCCAAATGTCGAACCCGCGCCCTTGTAGGAAGCACTCCATACGGTATTTCCAAAATGCGTAGTTGTTGGCGTCGAATAGTGGTGGCTTATTGGTGGAGGCGCCCGGTGGTGAGATGAACATCATTTGTAGCCATGGATCTTTCCTCTTTACTCGAACGAGCTAGCGAAAAGAGTTTGGCTCGATACCACTTGTTAGTCCAGTGGCTACAATAATCTAGAGGGGGTGAATAGATTATGCGATTTTTCACAAATTACCCTCTTTTTCAAAACAACGAGTAGATAGCAAAAATGTAAATGCGGAAAATAAACAACACTCGTTGATTTAAAGAGGTTCAACCCACACTGGGGCCTAATCCTCTACCAACCCGGATCTCCTGGATGGATTTTGAAAAAAAAAAAAAGGTTTTATTAATTTACCAAAAATTAATACAACACCTTTGAGGATTACCACAACTCTCTTTCACCACCTTGAGGATTACCACAACCCTCTCTTACAACACCTTGGAAGATTACCACAATCTTCAAACACCTATCACCTAGATCACCCAAGTGTATTCTTACCACAAGAATACTCACAAGGATGTCTTGTGTTGAATGATGACCAAAATCAAGATTACAACTCAATAATGATTGATACAATATGAGTACAAGTGTAATCAAGAATTGAAAGCCTAGACCTCAAATAAGTGCAAGTGAAAGTGCTTAGGCTAATACAACAAGATATATGAAAGTGTTTGCTCAATTGCTCTTTGCTTGTATATTGTGTGTTGTAGTATCTTGTTGCTTGAATGAAGCCTCTATTTATAGGAGAGGACTTGGCTTTCATTTCCAGACATTGGCTCCTCCTTGGGGAGTGATTTGCTGCAAAAGAAACCATTTAAAATGATCAATATAGCTGTTAGAAATCAATCCCACAAAATAGGGAAAAGTTGTCTGAAAACGCAACGGATAGTTTGCTGATAAACATGGGGTTCGACCGGTCGCGCAGAGATAAGATTGAAATTGAATTCTGCGAATTTTTACACAGGGGGACCGGTCGAAGGGGGGTGCGACCGGTCGCCCTTAGCTGTGACCGGTTGCCCTTGACGATTTTACGAAACAGAGAAGTCTGGAACAAAAATCCAACTTGCAGGTACAGGTCGCCCGCCGGTCGACCGGTCGACCACACCGGTCGCCCACCTGGTCGACCGGTCGCCCTGCCCTGTTTTTCTTACGTCCCATTTTCTGTTTCTCAGCTCAACTCAGGTACGGGTTGCCCTATAGGGCGACCGGTCGAGCCTGAAACAAATGTGTTGTCCAATGTTTTATTGAAAATAAACTTCAAGAAATACTCCGAAAAATAGTAAAAACATTTTAAGTTGATCGGAAATATTTAGACAACATTTAGGGACATAGTTTTGGTTTGAAAACATATTTGAACAAAATCGAACATAATCATCAAAATCATGATAAAAACATTTATCTAACACACGGGTGTTAGCCAAGACGAGCAATTAGTGCTCGAGACTTGGCCGAGGCAAATAGAGCAGCACTCGGAGCTTGGCCGAGGCGATGAAATGACACTTGGATTTCGACCGAGGCGAATAGAAGACTCTTAGAAAGAGCTCACAGAATATCAGATGAAAAGACGAACCTTCCTGCATTAGAGTAATATCTGGGAAGATAGACCAAGTAAAATGTCCAAAAATCCCGAGTTTTATTGATAATATTTCTTAAGATAGGATACATTCCACGGGTGAGTGAATTTTCCCCACTCAGATATTCGAGCTCGTATGCCCCATTTGACATAACTTTACTAACTCAACTGACAGTCCTCCCCAGGTTGGCGTCAATGGGTTGGGCTCGATCCCGATGACCCTCTTTAAGATTAGGCCACCGAATTCAGAAACCTCATTTTTATTCACCTTTGAATTGTAGTACCTTTCGCTTCTTTTTATATACTACATTTCTTATCTCGACACCACATTTTTTCTCTTCCAATAAGTCCAGCTCACTCGGGTTCGCCCTCATTACCTTCTTTAAAAAAATGTACTACCCTAAATGTCGGGGCTCAATTTCTACAGAATAACGCCTCGGCCCCATAAGCCAATGAGAAGGTGTTCCCCCGTGGCCGCTCGATGTGTCGTTACGTAAGACCATAACACGCCCGGTAACTCTTCGGCCAATTCCACTTTAGAATCCTCCAGTCTCGCTCTTGTTAGTGTATACTTAAGTATCTTGTTCACCGCTTCGACTTGCCCATTGACTGCGGATGATACGGCGTGGAGAAGTGATTCTTAATATGAAAGCCTTCACAAAAATTTCAAAATCTCCGATTATCGAATTGCTTTCCATTGTCCATAACGATCGATCGGTATACCAAATCTGCATATGATAGATTTCCATACAAAACTGACGATTCTTTCCTCGTCTACTTTTGCCAAGGGTTCTGCTTCGGCCCACTTTGTAAAATAATTGACTGCCACAATGGCATATCTCACGCCTTCTTTGCGGTGGGGAGTGGCTCAATAAGGTCCATTCCCATTTGGCAAATGGCAAGGACTAAAGATAGAAGTTGAGTTGCTCTCAGGTGGTTGCGACTTCGCGGTGCAAACCGTTGACATCTTTCGCACTTTTTAACTAGTGAGACATCTTTCTTTAAGGATGGACAATAATATCCTGGTCGTATTAACTTATAAGCGAGCGTCTGGCCCCCAATATGGTTTCTACATATTCCTTCGTGTACTTCTCGAAGTGTAGTCTACGTCCGTTTCCGATAGACAACGGAGTAGTGGGCTCGAGTACCAGCGTTTATATAGAACACCGTCCACTAGCATATATCGGGCGCCCGAGTTCGCAATGTCACCAAGCTTCGATCTTGTCTTCCGGGTTGAACCCCATTGGAAGCAAGACCGCGCTCCCTCGCCTCGTTGGGGCACGGTCGGCCATTAGTATTTTAGCGAGTTTGGTTATTTTGAGGTGGGTCCTCGGTCCCACTACTCGTTGCCTATAGGAACGGACACTTGGGATCATGATAATCGATCCCAAACTCAAATGCTCTTTGCTCGGCCATACGATTTTAGTTTCCGACGACTAATAATGAAGCCGAGTCGAAACACTCTTGTTGGATTGGAAATGGCGGAATCAATGGGCACGAAATGATTACTCATTCATAGCGACTCCCAGGTTGGTTGTCCATCAAGTAAACAAGTGAATATGAGGCGAAGGAGCGGAAAATTGCTCGGTGCTTAGAATTAGTAAAAAGAAACTCTCCCATTTCAAGGCGAAGTGTTGCATGTCCCCAAAACCGACAACATGCCGGCGATGCTTTGGCGCGCCTAGCCTCTAGCCCGGGGACCGACTGATCGCATACATCATTGTCACTCTGACTATCCGCTCCGTCCGCTACATGTCCAGAAAATACATGCCAACGAGACCGCGAGGCGACCTAGATGACCCCAATCTCCAATGAGACAACTCGGCAACAAATAATTGCGATTCGTGGCTCGTATGAGATGTCGAATCGACCGAGCTCGACAACCCATTTAATCATCCAACTCGAGGTGTCCGGGTCGATGAAGGACTTGCTTGATGGGTAGTTAGTCATACCACAATCTTATGCTCGGAAAGTATGGCCGCAATTTGCAAGCGGAGATAACCAGTGAGTATGCCAATTTCTCCATGGCGGCACGAGCTCGGCATCATGTAGCGCTGGCCAGTGTAGTACACGGGTGTTGGACGCTGTTGTCCACCCTTATTACTACCGAGCTAAAGGCGTATTCCAAAACCGCAAGGTATAAGTACAGGTGCTCACCTCGGCTCGGTTTTTGCAAGATAGGAATTGACACTAAGTGTTGTTTTAGAGATTCAAAATGACCTGTGTCTGCTCAATCCACTCAAAGTCCTTATTTTTCTTGATTATTTCGAAGAAAGGTTTACATTTGTCTGTGGATCTTGAGAAAAATCGATTTAAAGCGACTAGGCGCCCTGTTAAGATCTGTACTTTTTTAATGGAATTAGGAGGTTCGAGGTCAATTATGGCTTTGATTTTATCCGGCTTAGCCTTTATTCCCCTCTGACTAACCATGTATCCCAAAAATTTACCCGAGCCGACCCCAAAGGTGCATTTTTTTGGGTTTAAAATCATCTTATACTTGCGCAAAATTCCAAACATTTTATTAAGATTAGCAAGATGATCGGATACATAGAAAGACTTTACCAACATATCATCTACATAAACTTCCATGATGTGACCTATCAATTCCTCGAACATTTTATTGACTAACCTTTAATAAATTCGCCGAGCGTTTCTTGAGTCCGAACGATATCATTTTATAACAATACACCCCATGAGCCGAGAAGAAGGAGGTGTTTTCTTCTTCATCCTGGATGCATTCGGATCTAGTTATAGCGAATAGGCATCCATAAAACTCATAAGTTCGTGGCTGCCGTGGCATCCACCATGTAATCTATGTTGGACAAGGGGTAGCTATCCTTCGGCACGCCTTATTGAGGTCGGTAAAATAAAACAGAGACGCCATTGCTTTGCTTTTTTTTTTTTTTTACCAAAATAGGGTTAGCCACCCAGCGAGGTAAATAGCTTCCCTTATGAAATCGATTGTCTAGCGACTTGTTGACTTCGCCTCGAGCGCAGTCACTATCGGGCCGAGCTTGCGTCGCTTTTTGGATTACCTGGTCGGAAAGTAAGATCGATGTTCATACAGCGGTGGCGGCGTGTTTAGGATCGATGCCGGGCATATCCAATGTGTCCACACAACAACATCGAGATTGTTACCAAGAATACGATTAATTCCAACATGAATGGTTCTTGAAGTCGTGGCCAATCGGAGTTGGCGTCCCCAGCCGCTTATCGACATCTACTATGTCGATTGGTTCCACGGTTAAATGCTTTTGCTTTTACTCCGCTTCTTCTTTCTTTAGTAGAGTGGTTCTTCTTCGACGCCTGCTCTTTCCTCGGGCCGCCGCCCGGTCGATTTCAGATCGTGGCAATTTTATTCGGCTGGGTTCGATCGCCTTTCCCGAGTCATTCTCACTGATTCTTTGACCCACCCTTCTCCATCACATTGATCTCGATAGGTCGGAGTTTGAGAGAACATTCACGACTCCTCTAGTTTTCCTTATGGATGGCTTCTCCATCCGGGGTCGGGAACTTAATGCAAAAATGGTATATGGAGATGGCCGATTTTAGATGATAAAGCAACGGTCTTCCAATTATGGCATTGTACTCGGAGTCGGCATTAATTATTTTAAACATGGTGATCATAGTCCATTTATGTACTCCTGTCCCATCCGGATGGGTAGGTCCACTTCTCCGAGCGGATGATTCTCCCACCTCCAAACTCCTAAAATATTGTCATTACACGGCCAAATATAGCTATCATCCACATTCAGCCTTCAAGGCCGTATGTAGATAAATCAAGAGTAATCGCCTGAATGGATGAGAATTATGTGCACTGGGATGCCGAGAATGGGTGATGTGACGATCGGGGTCGAGAATGAGGGTGCACCACCTGGTCGGCATCTTGGTCGGAAAAGCAAAGTAATCCATCGGTTGGCCTCCTCGGATATCCGCGACCGGTGACACTTTTTGCGTGAGCCACCCTAATATCACCTTCCATTTTCTCGTTGGAGCGGTATCCTCGGCCGCATTCGTGTTTTATCCTACTAGTATTAGACATCATCGATCTCACGCCTCGGGTTTCATTGGGCAAGAACGACAAGCAGATTCACCACTCGCTCTAGATTAACCCTCGGAGTGAGTGTCGACGATGGTGGCGATTCTGGCATGGACGCACCGCTCAGCCGCCTCTGCACTATCCGCATGATCTTGATGGCTCAAAGCTACCTTTAAAACCTTAGGCAAGTGCACCTATCGTTTTATAGTATACATTATTGAGTTATCAGTGTCATTCCCACGAGGATTGTAAGTACTAGTAATTCTACCGTCCTTTTGTTATCTAATCTAGCAATTTTAGAGTTTTTTTGGATAAATAAGGAAAATAAAGACTCTAGATTAATAACTTACAATTTGTAAAAATGAAGGAAGATTTGTAAAATAAGAGATCAAGAGATAGAAATGTGTTTGAATGTAAATCCCTCTAGAATGTTTTTGATTTAACAAGTTAAAAACACAACCATAAGCCCTAAGCAAAACCATCCTTTAAATAAAATCTCATGTTTTGTGGACCGTAGAAATTCCCGATTTAAGTTAAACCCTTTCTCAAGGTGAAAACTCCTAATCTCAAGTTGATTAACTGAAATCTCTTTCTAGTTAAAACCCCCAAGATTGCATTATAAGTGAATTCCCGTATTAGGTTTGACCCTAATCCAGAAGATTTATGTCGTCCTATATCTAGGATTGCATGCAACTCTTTTCACTTATATAGTTCTTTCTCACCATAAATCTCGATTACCCGATGAGGAATAGATATCAAATTAATATACCGGAAATATTAACTCGAATGAAATAAGCATAATATAAGTGAATCACACAAGACATGAGGATTTTATTAAAAACATACAAACCTTAATCACAAATCCATTTTAGAGTTCATTACATTAAAACACTTGAGTTTAGCTACACATGATTTTGACAAAAGAATAAATTACACAAGAAGATTTAAGTATTGTAGACATGGTGTACTTATCTTTCTCAAAATCTCAGTGGACTTAACTTTCTTGATTGATGATGTTGCTCCAAGCATTTTCTCCAATATTGCCCCGAGCTTTCTCCTCTAAGACCCCTTGATCCCACCCTACTTAATATGATGAATACAATGAGTATTTTCTGAATGTCTCTCCCAATTTCAACTTTTTGGTTTTATAGACACCATTTTTGTACAATAATACATTGATAGTGCTATCTTTTGTTAAACAATTGCTCCATTTTCATTGTTGGGTTGGCGAATTATTGTATTCATACGATGATTGAGGGAATATGGGGACATGGTGCAGCAAAATGGGGTGTTAAAGGTGTAGAAAAGTGGTTAAAAAGGATTGGTTGGTGAGTTTTCCATAATTTCCGCATAAAAAAGTATCGTAAAATGGCTCACGACACGGTCGTGTTGGCCGCATGGCCAGTAGTGCTACTCTAGAAGTTGAGAAATTGGCGGACACGGCCGCGTAAGCCAACACGGCCACCGTGTCCGGCACTGATTTTTGTGCGGTTTTTCTCCTCTTTTTGATCCCTTCAACATGGACGTGTTTGGCGACACGGTTTGGCCGTTTTGGACCCTTTTCCAATTTTTCGTCAATTTATTTCCTTCTTTTTGAACATGGCCATGTTATTTGACACCCCCAAGTCATGTTGAGTGATTTTCTTGCCTTTTTTCACTTAATGTTGGCTTCAAATTGCTCCACCTATAATGTTAATAACATCCCGCGATAAAATGCTAAGAATAATTAAGAAACTATGATTTTTCTAACAAAACAGTTTAAAATCTATTGAATTGATACAACAAAATATATACAAATGGCACTTATCACACCACCTCCAACTTGAAAATTTTGCTTGTCCTCAAGCAATTTTAAAACAAAGAGTGGGATTGAAAACAAAAAGAGGTATCTAATTTCACAACTTTGATATGATTGAAGTAAATCGCCAACCTTTTTGTTCCCAATTGAGCCAATCGATTCGAATTTTCAAGCCAACCAATTTGTTAAAAAGAGAGTGACTTCAATAATTGGAATTGTTAATCATCATAGTTGTCATATCATAGAAAATGTTATGCATTTGCTCAGACCAAATACAAGAATATAATGATAAAAGGAGATATCCAAAACTCGGGTTTTTTTATATAGCTATAAATTAGGACATTTTTGAGGCAAACTTCCACTGGGTTTAAATTTTGAATGACTTTCCAAAAACTCCTGGGCGGTGTCCCCATACTCATATTTGTACCGCCGTTTTTCGTAAAAAGACAAACATGGGGCTCATGAATGCTCCTAGTTACTAAGCGACAACAAGCAGAGAGAGTATAACCATGATTTGTCCTTTTATAAAAATATAAACACATTTTTTTTTTTTTATTTTTATTTATTTATTTTTTTTTTTAAACCCGAATTAGGATTTCTCCAAAGTGATCATGGCACAAAGTATTTCGTTTAAGCAAAATCCATTTAATCTCATGACATTATACTCTCTTGGTTAAGTTAATCCTTTCACTAGAGTCACACAGCTTAAAATATTTTGGTTTGAGTTCTCAAAAAGAGGGCTTTTTGGGAAGAAAATGGTTATAACAAATCCACAAGCAACCTATCTAATTGCAATAAACACATATCATGATTGTTCGCAAGGAATTGATAAAGTGCATAAAAAGAAAGGAAACGAACAAAATACGAAAAATAAAGAAAAGGTTAAAAGAACTACGCAAACACGCAAAGTTTTACCTTAAAAAAATTGTCTAAATGTCTAGAAGTACTAAGAAATCTCACCACCTCCAACTTCAAGGTCACATTATCCCCAAAATGAAGAAGGGATGGGATACAATATGGATCAAAAGAAATTAGAAATGAAACAAAGAAAAATACGACCTTATGGCGGTGGCGGGAAATGCCCTTCGAGAGATATGCCATTGGTGGAGTTGAGAAAGAAGGTGTATTGTTGTTGATTTTGCTCGTGAATGCCACGAATGACGCCATATTGTTGCTCCATCATTTTTGTTGGTGGTCAAGCATACTTTGTTGGCGTTGAGCATTGTCTGTTGGTGTGATAGCATGCCCCTTTGTTGTTGTTCCAAAGATAGCTTGGAGGTCATCTTGGTCATGATCTTTGTGGTGGTGGCGAGATGAAGAGGCACGGTGTGGTGAATCCCGTGGGAGATGAAGATCGTGAGCATCATCCGCCATTGGAGGTAAAGCGAGGAGATGTCCCCTACCCTCCCTATCGGGTCGAAAACCCATCTTCCATTTTCGCGATTACAATCGTAGTCGCAGGCGGGAAGTGGTAGGTGTTGGGTCGTATGTCGAAACACAAGCAAAATTGATCATTGATTCTTTCAATTAAATTCATGGCATTACATACCTTAAGATCAATGCGTGTGCTCCCCGCGCTTGTTGTAAAACCGATTAAGTCATGCTTTCAAGTGAAGAGCGATTGGAGTAATAAGGCCTCCAACAAGGATCTTGCTACATTCTCCCGCCCGATTTTTTGAAACGGCGTCTAAGTGAGACCTCGTGTACAGTGTTTGCCATAGACCATAGCCCATAGAAACAATTGATTCGTCCTTCCTCAAATTACCATCACTTTCCCTTTCTATCAAAAGCATGCTGGCATCACATGATGCACGTGAAAACAAAGATTTATTACGTGTGATACTTTAGCACTGGAGGAAACATATTGGTCCGAAGGGGAGATTTAATTCCAAAAACGCTGTGTATTAAAATCATTAGGGAAGCGTCTTTCACCGCCAATTGGGAGACCATATATTTGGTTGAAGTCGACAAGAGTCAATATATAGTCTTGATTGAACAAAGCGAAATAGATGAGGCCATCTCAGAAGCATGAGTTCCCGAGAGAATCTCGGCATTGAATAAGCACCCATGAATCATTCCCACCGACTTGCTCAAACATCCAATCAATATCTTCTCGTAACCTAGGTCTCCAAAGTCATGGTGTTCTGGTAACGGGTGTTGTGCAATAGTTTTCCCCATGATTGTTGATACCAGGCTTCATGTTCATCATCCAGGAATAGAATACCGTGATGATTATTCCTAAGCGGATTGGCGGGAGGGCCAATCTGAGCCAAAAGGTCCCCTGAACGGAGGGAATGGTAGTGTGGCTGCGTTTTGACATGATAGACCCGGAACAAGAAACCTTGATAGTAACCAAGTATAAACCATAAATAGATACAACAAAACGACAATTACCAGTGAATATGTCTATGAAATTGACCATCTTATAAGTAGCATGCTACGTGAATAACTAGAAAAGGCAACATCAAATATTCAACATGACTCAATGCCACATTTATCATCACTCTCACATCAAAATGACAAGCAATCCATAAGAGGGCATATCAACATATGGGCATTATATGATTTCATCAAATAAACAACAACAAACCCTTATATCAATAAGACCATCAATTAAGACCATCGGCGCAGGATAAGGCATGATTTTGATTACAACAACGAGTCACTCTATCAATTGAGATCAAGTCGCACAACAATAACAAATTCCTCATAATATTCTTATTTCATCAATTGGAGCAAGAAGATATCAACAAGTGAATTCATATGATTTTATCAAGAAAAAGTTCATGGAGCCAAAATCATCATCATAAAGATTCATGTCTATAACACTTAAACATAGAAATCCCTAAAAATTGGAATTTATATAAAAAAATCCTAAATAACAGAAATCACAAGAAGGCAAAAACAAATTAAAATTAAAAGACCAAAATTAATAAGAGGGAGATGAAATTGAACACAAAACAAAATAAAATTCATACATTTTATTGAAGACCCACAAGGGAAGTAACAAAACCCACAATATACCCAATTTTTTTTTAAGAAAACAATCGGTAGAATCGTTGAAAAGCAAGAGAAGATGGTGTTTTTGTGGAAGAATGGGAGTTTTAAATGGAAGAGTGGGAAGGATTTGGGGAAGAAGATGAGTTTTTAGGATTAAAAATTGGGGATTTTGGGGTTTTTGCTGAAAAAGAATCAAAGGGTCTGGTTTTAAGATAATGGACACGGCCGGCCGTGTTCAGGCCATTTTTTGATTTTTTTTAAATAAAATAAAAAATGGAAAAAAGCCCGTTTCTATGACACAGCCTGGCCGTGTTCTGGGCTGTTTCAGCGATTGTTTTTTAAATAAGTTGATGAAAACTATCCCAAGTATTTTGAAAACAAAATGACCCTAAGGATTTGTGTAAAATAAAAAAACTGGAAAACAAGTTGAAACGAAAAACAAAAACACACAAAAATCATCGAGTTGCCTCCCGGGTAGAGCTTCTTTAACGTCGTATAGCTGGACCATTTTATCTCTAATCGTGTGATGTATTCGGGGGAGCATCAAGATGGATAGAATCTCGATAATTATCATCGATAGTGTCCCCAAAATAGAGCTTCACCCGGTGTCCATTTACCTTAAAGATACCCATTTTCTTGCGTGATTTCAATAGTCCTGCAGTAAGGGAACACTTGAGTGACATGATAAATAAAAGGCAGACCACCTGGATTTTAACTTACCCGGAATAGTCGGAGTCGAATTGAAAGAGTAACACTTGATCTCCAGGTTGGAATTCCCTTGTTTTGCTTAAAGCGTTTGTCATGCCATTGCTTTGTTGCTCCTTGTAAATTTTCGAATTCGTATACCGCATTCTGCCATTCTTCGAGTTCGTTAATGCGCAATAAACGATTATTTCTACTTGACAAATCATAGTTAAGAATTTTAATAGCCCAAAGGCTTTATGTTCAAGCTCAATCGGCAAATGACATGCCTTACCATAAACGAGTCGGTATGGGGTAGTCCCTATTGGCGTTTTAAAAGTCGTTCTATAGGCCCAAAGGGCATCATCGAGCTTGGAGTGACTAATCCTTACGAGAGTGTCCAACCGTTTTTCTTAAATTCGTTTTAATTCTTAGTTGGACACTTCGACTTGACCCTTTAGTTTGGGGTGATAGGTGGTGGCTACTCGGTGTGTAATACCATAACGTTTTAGCACTTTGTCGAATTGACTATTGCAAAAAGTGAGTGCCTCTATCACTAATGAGGGCTCGTGGTGTCTGAATTGGTGAAAAGTTTTTGAAAAATGTATCACCACTCAAGCATCATTTTTAGGCAAGTGGCTTGAGCCTCTACCCATTTGAGACACGTGGTGGCTACTAAAATGTATTTATTTCCAAACGACGCAGAAAAGGTCCCATAAAATCAATACCCCAAACATCAAAAATTTCGCAAACAAGAATACCGTTTTGGGGCATTTCATTTTTCGAGAAATATTCCTGTTCGATTGACAATTATCACAAGTTTCAACAAACCGCTTTTTGCATCTTTGAAAAGTGTAGGCCAATAAAACCCAACTCGAGGACCTTGTGTGTCGTGGTATTTGCTTGGTAGTGTCCACCGGTGGGCCCCTTGTGATAGTGATTCAAAATGGAGATTGTTTCGGGAAGTGCTACACATTTACTTATGATTTGATCCGCACAAACTCGGAAGAGGTGGGGATCGTCCCAAATATAGTATTTGAGGTCCTAAAAGAATTTTTTATTTTGTTGATGGGTCATCCCTTTTGGTAGAACTTTTCCTACAAGATAATTAGCAAAATCTGCAAACCAAGGAATATCAATTGAAATTGAGATAAGGGCAAAGAGTTGCTCATCCGGGAAAGAATCATTGATATGTCCATTGTGTTGCTATCGATGCTGGAGTAAAAGGACCCATCGAATTAATCGTGGCTTTGCATCATTTTTGTCAAGCAAGTAGCGTAAAGGCGGAGTGATCCGTGATACACAATGACTTTTGATAGGATCAAGTATGAGTGGAATTTGTCAAAGGCGAAAACCACTACAAGTAACTCCTTTTCGGTAGTGGTATAATTGGATTGAGCAGGATACAGAGTTTTACTTGCATAGTAAATTGGTCGGAAATGTTTATCTTTTCATTGCCCGAGTACCACACCTACCGCATAGTCGCTGGCATCACACATGAGTTCAAACGGTTGAGGCCAATCCGGAGCCACCATGATGGGAGAAGTGGTGAGTTTTTATTTTAAGGTATTGAATGCTTGAAGGCATTCATCATTGATATCAAAAACTGCATCCTTCTCTAAGAGGCGAGTAAGTGGCCGGGCGATTTTTGAAAAGTCCTTGATGAAGCGCCTATAAAACCCAGCCTGTCCCAAAAAGCTTCGGATTGCCTTCACCGGGTGGGTGGTGGCAATTTGAAATGTCTCAACCTTTGCCTTTGTCAACTTCAATGCCCCCTGGCAAGAAATTTTATGTCCCAAAACGATTCCTTCTTGTACCATGAAGTGGCATTTTTCCCAGTTAAGAACCAGATTAGTTTCTTCACAACGAGCAATGACTTTTTCAAGATTAGCAAGACAATAATCAAAAGAGTCCCCAAAAACTGAGAAGCCATCCATCAAGATTTCCATGATTTCTTCTACAAGCTCGTCGAAGATGGCGAGCATGCACCGTTGGAAGGTTGTCGGTGCATTGCATAATCTAAAAGGCATGTGTCGATAGGCGAAAGTACTGTAGGGACAAGTGAAAGTAGTTTTCTCTTGGTCCTCCGGTGCTATCAGGATCTGAAAATAACCTGAAATACCATCAAGGAAGCAATAATAAAGGTGACCAGATAATCGTTCAAGCATTTGATCAATAAAAGGTAAGGGAAAATGGTCCTTGCGAGTAGTATCATTAAGTCATCGGTAATCGATGTAAACTCGCCAACTTGTTAACATTCGCATTGGGATAAGTTCATTCTTCTCATTCGGCACCATTGTCATCCCGCCTTTCTTTGGGACCACTTGAACTGGGCTTACCCAATTACTGTCAGAGATTGGGTAAATAAGCCCATCATCAAGTAGTTTGATTACTTCTGGCTTGACCACCTTTTTCATATTCGAATTTAAGCGACGTTGAGGTAGAACAACCGGCTTGAATTTCTCCTCCATCAAAATTTTATGAGTGCAAAAGGAATGATTTATCCCGTGAATGTCAGAGATTTTCCAAGCGATGGCTTTCTTGTGTTCCCATAATATTGCCAACAATCTATCCTTTTGATGTGAGGATAAATGGAGAAAATAATCATGGGGAGTTTAGAGTTGTCGGCTAGAAATGCATATTCCAGGTGTTCAGGTAGTTCTTTCAACTCCAACAGAGAGGTGGGTCCTCAATGGATGGTTTGCTATGCCCCACTTGAGAGTTTTCATTTTTTTCAAATCAGAGTCCTAAAGGGGTGTAAAAGGTAAGGTTTAGAAGCGAGGGGGTTGAATAAACCTTACCAAATTTTCGATTTAGGCCTTTTAAATCTACAGAGTTCTACACACCGTGTCCTTGATGGACAATGGTTAGTCACTCAAGAGAGTTAATCTCACCGCACTCACCGAAATCATAATAGAGAACTCACCATTGGCTATAAATTGACTCAACTCGTGGTTTTGTTTTTCGCGAAGACTTAACACCCTTAAGTTTGATTATGCAAGTCCACTACTTGATGAAGTACTTATAAATTATCAAATGGATAGCAAATTTATCGCCAGATATAAGCAATTAAAAGTGCGTAAATTTAAATGTCAAATGTAAATGACATAAAGAAAGTTTTTATAGAGGTTCAAGATGGGGTAATTCTTTCTACTCCTCTCTTCTCCAACTCCCCGGAGGAATCCACTAAGTAATGACTGGCCTACAAAGTGGTAATGTACAAGATATGTCTTGGATCACAATGTATGACTTGATCCTTTGGGACTCAGCCTGAGACGCCTTTGATCACTCACCAATTCGGCTTCGTGTACGACTCGGGGCCTTCTTCATTGCAGAACTTTGCTACTACAAAACTTGCTTAGAATTTGGATTTGATCACGAAGCCCTCCAAGAGTTTAAGACTTGGTTGAGTTGAACCTTTCTACAATCCTTCCCGAATGTAGACTCCCTTGTTTTCAGATTTTCCTTCAACCGATTGAAGTTCTCTTCCTTCACAGTAAGTATTGATTGATGTACTGAGATGGTAGGCTTGAGGATTGAGAATGTTTCAGTTTTTGATAAGCTCTCATACATCTTCACGTGTGTGTCATTCATTTTTTTCTTCTCAAACAAATTCCTCAGCCTTTTAGAGAACTTTCCTTCAAAAATTTCCGTCTGAAGAGATAGGCTCATTTTTGAAAGTCACTTTTGGCAAAAGTTGCTTGCAGCTTCTGGAATTGCCATTTCCTCGTATGAATTGTTTTATCACCTTTCGCAGTCTCCGACACTGCAGTGCTTCCCATCGTTCATTCCTTTTGCACGCTTCTCGGGACCGAGTACTCCAAGAAAGCGGTAATGGAGATATTACTTGTTTAAGTAAGTCTTCGATTGCGGCAAATTCGCTTCTTTTAAGGCTATCTCGACTGATCGCATTTCTTGCTTTCCTCAGTGACTTGTAGTCGCCTTCCAATCATCGGATGACCTCTCCTTACACGTACCTGAGACTCGCTTCTTCGGAGTCGACTGGATCGATGTTCCACTCAAATGATCTCACCGCTT
>CM071925.1:39864843-40223642 GCA_016081115.2 Rehmannia glutinosa | reverse complement strand
CTCATGTATATGCTCATAAGTCCCAGTCTGCTGACAAATCTTAGATTTCTCCAAAGCTCTTGCATGCTCCGCCGCTTTCTCCTTCTCTTCTTCCTTGATAAGGCGGAGGGTTTCCATGTAGTTGTCTTCATTGAGAGCACAATGGACAGATGCATTTCCAAGGAACTTAAGAAGTTCCTCCTCATCCTCAATGAATTCTGGGCGAGCAAACTGACGCCTGGAGTAGTCCAACTTCCACGCCCTCCATTCCCTTAATCTTCTTTGAATGTCAGGGTAGACTGGAGAATACATAATCAAGTCATCATCATCATCATCTTCTCCGATCTCCTGAATGAGGGCTAATGGGCCTTGCTCCTCCTCAGACTCAGCAGCGTCTGTCTGAGGAGTTGAGACAACTTGTTCTTGCATCGGCTCTGTTGTCTCAGCTGCTTCAGTTTCCTCAGTTTTCTCCCATACAGTTGGGTCTTCTTGTCTCTGGTGATCATCATCAGCAGTCTTCTCTAGGGCATCCACAATTTCTGGAGACTGCTCCTCTTGAGCATCAGCAGTCTCAACTTGCTTTTTCGGCTGAGTGTTGGACTCGGCTGTCTTTTCAAGCTCAGATTGCTTGAACATTCATCTTTGCTTAGTGGCAACCAATGGGATCTCTGGTTCCACTCTGGTAGGCTCTTCAATAGTGAAGGCCTGTGCTCCTTTCTTAGAAGTAGCTGCCTTTCTGGACTTGGCAGTCCGCTTCTTCTTCACGATAGGAAAAGGAATTTGGGGTTCCTCCTCTATCTCAGCTGCTGGGGTAGGTGACTTGGCTGCGTGGGTAGGGGCTTTAGGTTTGGCTACTAGGGCAGGTGCTTCTTTCAATTTGTCTGCTGGGGTAGGGGCAGGCTTAGAAGATGCATCTCTCTTCTTGGATGTCTTCTTGTGGGAGAGAGCTAGGAAGGGGTCAGCTGTGTCTTCAGCAGGGTCAGCTGATTCCCCCTTACCCGTATCAGCCTTTCGTGCACGAGCCTTCTTCTGGGCTCCAGAAAGATTCGCCTTAAACATCTTCTTATTTGCATGGAAGGGCTTGCCATGGCGGAGTGCAATGTTTTTCACCTCCATCAGATGGCCAATCACAAGGCCATATCCCAATGAGCAACCAAAGGTCCCATCCTCCTTGAAGGACCTATTCATCACGTTTTGACAGATTCGGCTGAAAATGAACTCAGTCCAGTTCACTTTTTTCTCTTGCATGATCGAAACCATCACGACCAGCTTGGTCCTTGACAGCTGATTAAAGCTTCCAAACTTCATGTCCACGCACTTGGACACGATGTCCATCAGTTTGTGGTAATCCTCCTTCAGAGACTCCTTCTTGGCTGTATACACAGCCTTTGCAGCGAACTCCAGCTTGGCAATTTCCTTCCAAGCTACAGCAAGGTTGACATCCTTCTCAGCGATGTCCTTCAATCCCTCAGCGGGCAGAAAGCAGTGCTTAGCAAGGTCCTTAGCAGTTATTTTGATGACCTTGTTGTGGACTGATGAACGAATTTCATTGTCCTACACCTCCCCGTTCACATAGAACATGGCGACCTCTTCTAGGCAAGTATATGTGAACTGAATCGTCAAAAATTCCTTCAGGCCGGACCTTTCTATTTTCTCGGCTGTTTTCTTTACAAGGGCACCATCAACGCCCTGTTTGATCATACCAGTGAAGTCCACTGAAGAACCGGTGTGGATATTCTCAGATAAAAAAAATGAAATCATGGTTGATTTTACCGATTAAAATTTAAGAAACGAACTTAAGTAGCTAGGGTTTCGAACAAGGTTGCAGAGAGTATGAGCTTTTCTTTGCTAAAGATGAATAGGTTTGTGTGAGGAGAGAGAAAGTGAAGTTTCGTATATAAGGGACATGAAAGGACGATTTTTGGAATTTGAAAATGTTGATCAAAATCAACGGTCTGGATTAAGTCTTCAAAACCGCATTAATTTCCCCACATTAAATGCAGCAACATTTATATCCAATCATATGGTTTACTGTGCAGCTTTTGTACTGACAGTCATTATTACGCTGACGTCAATCAAACATTCCCGCTCATTTAAAACGACTACGTCTTTGTCACTTAGCTCATAAATGATTCAGCTTAGTTCCAAAGTGACTCAACTCTACTTCTATATTCTCGTGATATAACTCAGCTGTTAGTTAACTCGATACAGCTGACTTCCTGACTGGGCTGTTTCACTTGGCTGAAATGTGAAACTTGTCTTTTTTCAATTTTCTCATCTTCTTTCTATGATGATTGAGTCTTCTTAGCATTCTAACTCAGCTCAATTAACCCTAACTCATTCTTGAGCTCTTCAAACCTTGATTCACATAATGGCTTTGTGAATGTATCAGCTAACTGCCTATCAGTTGAGATGCATTCCAAGGTGATGTTTTTCTTTTCAACATGATCTCTTATAAAATGATATCTGATATCAACGTGCTTTGTTCTTGAATGCAACACTGGATTCTGAGTGATTGCAATAGCACTAGTGTTATCACACATAATTGGAATCTCTTTTTCTTCAATATCATAATCTCTCGATTCTTTGTCTCATCCATAAGACTTGGGCACAACTTGTTTGCTTGTGCCTATGTACTCGCTTGATTGTGGATGTGGCTATTGAGTTTTGTTTCTTGCTGAACCAAGAAACCAATCTATTTCCAAGCAGTTGACATGTACCTGATGTACTCCTTTCCGTCAACTCTACATCCATCATAGTCTGAGTCTGAATATCCTACCAGCTTGAATCCACCTTCCTTTGGATACCATAAGCCGACTTCCTGGCATCCCTTCAAATACTTTAGGACTCTCTTAGCTGCAGTTATGTGGCTCTCCTTTGGTGCAGATTGAAATCTTGCACATACACCTACTGCAAAGGTGATGCCTGGCCTACTTGCTATTAGATAGAGCAATGATCCAATGAGGGCTCTATATCTGGTTTGATCAACAGCTTTGCCACCTGCATCCATGTCCATTTTGACTGATGTATTCATTGGAATCTTCACAGAAGACTTCTCTTCCATACCAAATTTCTTCATCAAATCTCTGGTATACTTGGTTTGGCTTATTAAGGTTCCTAGGAAGAGAGTAGCTATACCATCATGCTCATCTCAAATTTACCTTGCATGAGGTTTGAGAACTCGTCACACAGCTCCTTATTTGTGGAACCAAAAATGATGTCATCCACATATATTTGAACAAGCAGTATACTCTTTCCGTCTTGAATCCTGAAGAGAGTTCTATCAACCTTGCCTTTGGTGAATCCATTGTCAGTTAGAAATTGAGACAATGTATCATACCATGCTCTTGGTGCTTGTTTCAATTCATATAATGCTTTCTTGAGCTTGTAGACCTTATCTCCAATAGTTTTCTGCTCAAAACCTGGAGGTTGTTCAACATAGACTTCTTCTTCTAATAGTCCATTTAGAAATGCACTCTTCACATCCATTTGATATACAGTGAAGTTCTTGTGTGCAGCATAAGCAAGAAACATCCTTATTGCTTCTAATCTGGCATCAGGAGAAAAGGTTTCATCAAAATCTATACCCTCTTCTTGGCAATACCCTTTGGCTACCAATCTTGCTTTGTTTCTTACAACAGATCCTTCTTCATTCATCTTGTTTCTGAAAACCCATTTTGTACCAATGACATTATGGTGGGTTGGCCTTTGAACTAATTCCCATACTTTTTTCCTTTTCAAACTGATTCAGCTCTTCTTGCATGGGCTGAATCCAATGTGTGTCATCCAATGCTTGAGACACATCTTTAGGCTCTATCTGGGAAATGAAACAAGTGAACATAGCTTCATGTTGTGCTCTGGATCTGGTTCTTATGCCATCTCTAACATCTCCAATGACAAACTCTGGTGGATGGTCTCTTAGCCATCTCACATCAGGTTGGAGTAAGTCTACTAGATTCTGCTGTCTCGCAGGTAAGTTGTCTTGAACAACTCTTTCATCTTCATTCAGCTGTAGACTCTCCAGCTGTCTTTGAGATTCAGTTATCTCATCTTCATCTGGGTTGAGTGCTCTCACTTCAGCTTCAACATAAGGACTCTTCTGCATAGTTGGCTGATTCAGCTTATCAGCTAACTCATCAATGTCTTTTCCACTTACATTTGGTTTATCAAAAACCACATTGATAGACTCTTCAGTGACCATAGTCCTTTTGTTCAGCACTCTATAGGCTTTACTCTCAGTTGAGAATCCCAAAAAGATACCTTCATCAGCTTTAACATCAAAAGCCTTCAAATTATCTTTGCTATTGTTATGAATGAAACATTTACATCCAAATATCCTGAAGTATCCAACATTAAGCTTTCTCCCTGTCCAAATTTCATAGGGGGTCTGGGTTAATTGCCTGTTAATCATGCATCTATTTTGAGTATATCATGTTGTATTTATAGCTTCAACCCAAAATCTCTTAGGCAATCCAGCTTCAGCTAACATGGTCCTTGTAGCTTCCTTGAGAGTTATGTTCCTTCTTTCAGCTACTCCATTCTGCTGTGGAGGCCTTGCAGCTGATAACTCATGAGAAATACCATTTTCAACACAATATTGAGTTATTATTCCATTTACAAACTCAGTTCCTCTGTCAGATCTTATCTTTATAATGGTTTGACTTTTCTCATTTTGAACTCTTTTCATCAGTTGAGGTAACTTCTGCAAAGTTTCCTTCTTTTTACACATGAAAATTGTCCATGTATATCTTGAATATTCATCCACCACTACAAAGGTGTATTTCTTTCCACTGATGCTAGCTGGCTCAACTGGACCAAATAAATCCATATGCAACAGATGCAATATCCTTGTTGAAGAAGGACTTGGCTTATCCTTGAATGATGATTTGATTTGCTTTCCCATCTGGCATGCATCACATACACTTTCTTTCTTGTACACTGAGTCTGGTAATCCTTCTACAAGATGACTCCTTGCAAGCTTGTTGATTGTCTTGACGTTCAGATGAATCAGATTCTTTTGCCACAACCAACTTGATTCGGCTGTGTTTTTGCTAGCAAACATGTGCTTGGTTTAGCAGTAGACCAATCTACTACATACATATTCTTTTGCCTTGACCCTTGCAGCACTATTTCATTTGATCCAACATCTTTGATCTGGCATATCCCCATGTTGAATCCTACATTGTAGCCTTTGTCACATAGTTGGCTGATACTTAGCAGGTTGAAGTTGAGGCCTTCAACATAAGCAACATCTGTGATTTCCAATTCATTTTTCTTGATGGATCATGTGCCTTTGATCTTCCCTAAAGCTTCATTTCCTCCAAATATAACTTTTGCACCTCTAATCTCCTTGAATCTTGACAGGTTTTTCTTGTTTCCTGTCATATGTCTGAAACAACCACTATCTATGTACCAGATTCCTTGGCACTCAGCTGTTCCTTGAACGTGCAATCAAGGAAATAAGTTTTTAGGTACCAATACTTGTCTGGGTCCTGAGGAGTTAGTTCCATAAGATGTTCCAACCAACCAATAGCCAAATGGTCTGACTCTAAGAGGTAGCCATCTATCAGTGCCATAATCATAGTGCACATTAGCAAATTGATAGGGGATTTTAGGATCATACAGCTGTCTCTTTTGTCTGTATGCCTGTATTTGTGTTTTAGCAATTGCTTTCTTGGGGTAGTTGTGGTATTTCTAAGTGTAGTGCTTGGGTGCATATGTGTGCTGATAGAAGCTCTTTTGCCTTTGAAATGACCTTTGCTGAGGTTGAGGTCATTGCCATTTTGGCTTATATTCCATAGGTCTTTGTTGATGTTTCACATTATTCCAATCAACATACTTTAGATAGTTTCTACCATTCCCATTATTTGTATTTCTCTGATGAAATTTCTGGGATTTTTGGTAGCTCTGTTTTCTTTTCAGCTGTTCTTTCAGCATAGTCAACTGGATGCTTTCCCTTTCCTTTATATCCAAGACAAGTGTGATTGTGATTGTGCTTTGGAGTGAATGTGTGTGCATCATTTGGGTTATTGGAATGCTTTATTACTTGATGATCCTTTTTCTAAAATCAATCTTGGAGTTTGACTATGCATAAAGGAATTAAATCCTATGTCTGTCTTGTCTCCACAATCCTTTTGACTCATAATAAGTTTATCCAATGATTTGGATGCTTTTGTAAATGAGGCAATCACATTTTTAAGATCTTTGTCCCTCTTTTCTGTAGCTACTAACTCTGCTGTGATCTTGGCATTTTCAGCCTTCAGCTTAGTGTTGTCATCAGCTATGTGACTCAGACTGCTCAGCTCTTTTGTCAGCTGTGAGTTTTAGCTTTTAAGCTAGCTGTTTTCCTCATTTAGAATAGTTTGTGAGGACTTTATGTGTTCAAAATCTTTCATCATTTTGCCTAATGAATCATAAAGATCTATGGGTGATGAAGTGTGTGTATCACAGTCACTATCACTTGAATCAGAATGAGATGAGTTAGAGTGTACCTCATCTTCTTGATCATGTTCTTTGTCCATGAGGCAGATCATAGCCTCTTCCTCAAATTCACTTGAGTAGTTTACTTCACTACTATCTGAGTTCGCTGCCTCTTTGCACTTAGCTGGCTCAGCAGCCAACATGGCTTTCTAATTTTCTTGTCTTCTTTCCTGAAGACCTTTCTTTCTTCTTCGTTCATGTACTTGTTGACTGGTGGATAGGAACAGTCAACAACAAAATGTCCTGGTTGTCTACAATTTCAACACAGGTTCTCATCTCTCTGATTAGCTCTGTTTATACTTTGATTATTAGCTCTCTGATAATCAACTCTTTGATGCTCAACTCTCCTGGGTGGCCTATCTTTCCTTGCTTTGGAGGGTGCTGAATGTCTTCTGGAGGTTTCACCTTATTCCTTTTGTAGTTCTTATTGAAGTATTTTTTGAATCTTTTAACCATCAGGGCAATCTCCTCTTGGTCTATGACTTCTTTTGGCTCAGCTCTTTTCCTTTCACTGGCCAACAATGCAGCTGTGTTGGGCACAACTGTTTCCTCTTGATCTTTCCTTCTCAGCTCAAACTCATAGGCTTTGAGGTCTGAGAATAGCTCATGGTTAGATGTTCTTGAGAGGTCCATTGAATGTCTCAGGGCCATGACCTTCATTTCCCATTCAGATGGGAGGCTTCTTAAGATCTTCATACACATTTCCTTCTATGTATATTCTTTCCCAAGAGATGAAAGCTCATTTGTAATCTCAATAAATCTGGCATCCAGTTGATCCAGTGTTTCACCTGCAAGCATTTTAAACTTTTCAAAAATTTTAACAGCAATTGTTAATTTATTTTCCTTAATTGTTCTCATCCTTCACAAATTAAGGTCAGCTTTTCCCAAATCTCATTTGAAGATTTGCAAGATTTGACTTTGTTGAACATGGCTTTGTCCAACGTTTTGTAGAAAATATCCTTGGCCACATTGTCCAGGTTGTATCTCTTTCTATCCTCATTTGTCCATTCAGTCCTTGGTTTTTCAACCATGGTTGGTCTTGCTTCAACAACAACATCTTCCTTTTCGCCTTAAAAGATGAAAGACTTTGCAAAAACAAGTGTTCCTCCGTCGTGCTGTTGTCTTGACTTTGAGATTTGTAGTGGCCTATCCTCTATCACAAGCCACATTTTATCATGTAATGCAGATAGATGAGCCTGCATACGAATTTTTCAGTCATCAAATTCTTCAATAGTGAACATTGGAATGCGAGTTAGATTTTCTTCCATGATAATAACTTTGCTTAAAAGATGAAAGACTTTGCAAAACACAAGTGTTAAAACCTTTTGAAAAGATAGAGATCTAGTTCAGTATCCAGTGCGGAAGGCTCAATGAACCAACCGCTCTGATACCGCTTGTAGGTCCCAAGGGGTGTGGTGTTGGGTTTACCCCAGGTGACTTGAGTCTGCTCCAATCATGAGATTGACTCAACTATCACTTCAACTGATAGACTTGGCTTCTTGAGTTGACTTGACTGACACTTCTCACAGTTGTTCCTCAGCTGACTCTCCTTCAGTCGAGTCCTTGACTTCCTTCTAGGCTATACTCAGCTGACATACATCAGAGTCCTCATCTCAGTCCGTAGTTGAATTCTTGTAATCTTTGACATAGCTGACTTATCTCAGCTTATCTAGTTCTATCTATTACAATACAAATTACAAGGAAAATGGGGTGCCAACTTTCTAGTTTCAATTTTACATGGTATCATCAAAATCTAACAAATAAATTTCCTAACACCAATCCACTACATACATATTCTTTTGCCTTCTTCCTTGTAGGACAATTTCATTTGATTCATCATCTTTGATTTGGCAAACTCCCATATTGAATCCCACAATGTAACCTTTGTCATAGAGTTGGCTGATACTCAGTAGATTGAAGTTGAGACCTTCAACGTATGCAACATCTGTGATTTCCAATCCATTTATCTTTATGGATCCTATGCCTTTAATTTCCCCTGGAGCTTCATTCCTCCAAATATGACTTTTGCACCTTTGATTTCCTTGAACTTTGATAGATTTCTCTTGTTTCATGTCATATGTCTGGAGCAACCACTATCCATGTACCAGGTTCCTTGGCACTCAGTTGTTCCTTGAACCTGCAATCAAGGAAATTAGTTTTTAGGTACCCATACTTGCTTGGGTCCTGGGGGATTAGTGTTATAAGATGTTCCAACCATCCTATAGCCAGATGATCTGACTCTAAGAGGTTTCCATCTATCAGTTTCATAATCATAGTGCACATTAGCAAATTTCTTGGGGTTTTTAGGATCATATAGTTGTTTCTTTTATTTGTATGCCTGTATGTTGGTTTGGGCATTTGCTTTCTTGGGGTAATAGTAGAATTTTTGTACTTGATTGGTTTTGTGCCTAGGTGCATATGTGTGCTGATAATAGCTCTTTTGCCTTGGGAATGACCTTTGTTGAGGTTGAGGTCTTCGCCATTTTGGCTTGTATCCCGTAGGTCTTTGCTGATATCTCCCTTGGTTATTCCAATCAGCTTGGTTTGGATAGTTTCAACAATTTCCATCATATGAATTTCTTTGTTGAAATTTTTGGGGCTTTTGGTAGCTCTGCTTAGCTTTCACAGAGTATTTTCTGTTTGGAGTTTGCTGATGGATTTTTCTAAATTTCATTTCAGCAGTCCTTTCACCATACTCTATTGGCTTCTTCCTTTACCCTTATATCCAAGGCCAGTATGATTGTGATTGTGTTTTATTGTGGGTGTTGGTGCAGCATATGGTGTTCTAGATTTTGGACTCCCTCATTACTTGAGGATCCTTTTTCCAAAATTACTCTAGGAGTTTGAGCATGCACAAAGGAATCGAATCCTATGTATGTCTTATCTCCACACTCTTTTTGACTCATTATAAGTTCATCCAATGATTTGGAAGACTTTGTAAATGAAGCAATCACATTTTTGAGATCTTTTTCTCTCTTTTCAGTAGCAGCTAATTCTGCTTAGATCTTGGCATTTCAAGTCATCAACTTTGTATTCTCATCAGCTATGTGACTTAGAGTACTCATCTCTTTAGTCAGCTGTGATTTTGGCATTTATGTTACATGTTTTCCTCATTTAACAGTGTCTGTAAGGTTTTGATGTGCTCAAAGTCTTTCATCATTTTGTCAATTGAATCATAAAGATCAGTGGGTGAGGAAGTGTTTGTGTCACAATCACTATAACTAGAATCTAAATAAGATGAGTTAGAGTGTACCTCATCTTCTTGATCTTTTGAATCTTTTTCTTTGGCCATGAGGCAGATCAAAGCATCTTCCTCAGTATCACTAGAGTAGTCTGCTGATTTCTTGCACTTGGCTGGTTCAGCAATCTCAGCAGCCAACATGGCTTTCTTCTTTTCTTGTCTTCTCTCTCTGAAGACTCTTCCATCTTCTTCATTTCTGTATTTGTTTACTGGTGGATAAAAACAGTCAACAGCAAAGTGTCCTGGTTGTCTGCAGTTCCAACACATGTTTTCAACTCTTTGTAAGTCAGCTCTCTCAGCTCTCTGATTATCAGCTCTTTGATAGTCATCTCTTTGATGTTCAGCTCTTTTGGGTGGCCTATCCTCCGTTGCTTTGGAGGGTGCTGAGTGTCTTCTATAGGTTTCACCCTTGTTTCTTTTATAGTTCTTATTAAAGAACTTATTAAACCTTTTCACCATAAGGGAAATTTCCTCCTGGTCAATTGTTTCTTTTTGCTCAACTTTCTTCCCTTCACTGGCCAACAAAGTGCAGCTGTCTTGGGCACAACTGTCTCTTCTTGCTCCTTTCTTCTCAGCTCAAATTCATAAACTTTGAGGTCTGAGAACAACTCATGATTTGATGGTTTGGAGAGGTCCATGGAATATCTCAGGGCCATGACCTTCATTATCCACTCAGCTGGGAGAGACCTTAGTATTTTCATGCACATCTCTTTATGAGTATACTCCTTTCCTAGAACTGAAAGCTCATTTGTAATTTCTGTGAATCTGGCATCCAGCTGATCCAAACTCTCACCTGCATGCATTTTAAAATTTTCAAATTTTTGGACTGCAACAGTTAGTTTATTCTCTTTACTCTATTCAGATCCTTCACAAATCAAGGTTAGTTTATCCCAGATTTCTTTGGCTGATTTGTGTGATTTGACTTTGTTGAACATAGCCTTGTCCAAGGTCTTGTAAAGGATGTCCTTGGCAACATTGTGAAGATTGTATCTCTTTCTATCTTCGTTGGTCCATTCACAACATGGTTTTTCAACCATAGCAGGTCTTGGCTCTGCTGCAACATCTTCTCTTTCAGTTGGAGGTGCTCTTGTTACATCAGTGTTGGCCTTTAAGTTTTGCAGTGGCCCATCTTCTATCACTAGGCACATCTCATCGTGCAAAGCTGATCGATGAGCCTGCATACAAATTTTCCAGTCATCAAACTCTTCCACAGTAAACATGGGAATGCGAGTTAGATTTGCTTCCATGATAATAACTTTGCTTTTGAAACAAAAGCTTTAAAAACTCAAGTGTTGTATCTTTTGAAAAGACTGAGATCTAGTTCAGTAACCAGTGCGGAAGGCCCAATGAACTAACCGCTCTGATACCACTTGTAGGTCCCAAGGGGTGAGTATAAGGTTTAGAAGGGGGTTGAATAAACCTTACCAAATTTTTAATTTAGTCCTTTTAAATATTTTCAGAGTTTACTCAACTTATCTAAGTACTTCACGGATAGCTAGGTTGGCTTACTTAAGCAAAATTACTCACTCAACAGACTCGACTGAGCTGTTGATAGTACAACTCAACTGAGTCAGCTAACACTTAGATTTACAGTTGATTTGGTTTTTGTTCAGCGGAAGACTATCACCCTTGATGTTTTAAACTTGTTCTTAACACTTGTATTTAGCAACGTTATTATCAGTTGAGTTTAGCAAATTTAACTTAACAACATATATCAATAGTATGTAAGAAAATAAAGTGTTGTAAGTAAAATGACACAAGCATATTTTATAGTGGTTCGAGGATGGGGTAATTCCTCTAATCCACTCTTCTCCAAATCCTGGAGGAATCCACTAAGTAACAAATCTAGTTACAAAGCAGTTATCAGTCTGAGTCAGCCTTGATAACACATTTGTCGCTCCGGGACTCGAACTTTCTTCACAAAAAAAATTTGTCTTGCTACTTGACTCCTTTAAATCTTGGAATTGATCACACAACCTTCCAACGAGCTCAAAGCTTTTAGTTCGACCTTGAACCTACTACGACTCCTTCAACCTTGGAGAGTAGACCCTTTAGTTCTTCAAACTATTTCCTCTTCAACTTGATGAAATATTCTTTCCTTCACTAAATGTGTTGGATCGAGTTCCTTTGATTTTAGGCTTGAGGAATATCTTTTAAAGCTTGAGAGTATTTTTGTAGGTTTGCTTGCTTGAAATGCTTGTAAAAATCGGTTCATATTGGTTTTCTTCTCTCACTTGCTTCCTCAGCCTTTAAAGTGAGGATTCAAAAAAATATGTCCGTTGAAGAGATAGACATATAATTCAGATGCCACTTGTATGTTGTTGGCATGTCTTATCCTTGCAACATTAATGAGGATCGTACCATGTTTTTAATGCTCTGCAGCATTTCCTTGGTCTCTGCAGGTTTTTAGGTACATCCTATTGGTTCCTTGCCTTTTGCAATATTTCAGCGAAGCAACTTTATTGCTGGGAGCATGACACATGCCTTTTTTAGCAAAGTCTTGACTTGTGTTGACAACGGGTGTCTATCAACTTTCTTCAAGTCTTGTCTACTACAAACCCCTTTGACATTCGATTCGAATCATTTTGGAATGACTTAGCTGTCAGTCCGCTAATTGAGATAGCTTTTCTGTCAGCTGATTGATTCTCCACTTGGCTTCACACAGCTGGCACACAATGAGTCTTCCCTTCAGTCTTCAGTCGAATCTTGTATTTCTTCAACTTAGCTGACTTCACTCAGCTCAAGCACTCCCATCTATTACAAGTTGAATTACAAGGAAAATGGGATGCCAGCTTCCTATTCTAAGTTTTACATGGTATCATCAAAATCTAAACATAAATTTTCCTAACACTTTTGAGTGTTCATGGCCTCAGCCGCCTTAACAGCATCACGGGCTGGTGATGGAACCATAAGGGGTAGGCCATCACCCAATGTAAAATTAGACAAGGCAGTTTTCTCACATGCCTTTTTCATCTCTGCTGCTAGTTTCTCTATAGTTGGGTCCTCTACAGCTTTTTGTTCTGGGTGGAATCAGTTTCGTTGTCAGTGTCAAGAAACTTGACTGACACATTGTCATCAAAGTCATGTAGAGCGCTGATCCTCCATTTCTGGGGACTCTGATGCAGGAACTGGAAACTTTCCTTTCTCCAATACAACACCCCTGGAAGTCTCAGCCTTCTGGAGGCCTTCAGCAACCTTATCAGTAGTCTCAACTGCTGTAAGGCCTTCAGTTATCCCTTCTGCAGACTTAGTTGCATTAGGGTGTTCAACAACATTCCCTTCTGCAGACGAAGCTACATTGGGGTCTTAGACATTGGCATCCTTCGAGGTCTCAACCTCTTGGATTGCACTTTCATGACCATTAGTCTCAACTGACTTGGTTTGTTGTCCACCCTATGCCTCAGCTGTTTCAGCAGCGTCTTTGGCCTGCAATGTAGTTGGAATTTCAGCTGAGACAATTTTAATCGTCTAAGCTTCGTAAATCCCGCTCTGTTGTTCTTTATTTGTCTCACCGTTGCCTCCTAACTTCTGTTTAGTTAAGTCTCCCAAAACTTCCTCCAACTCAGTTGTGGTGTGTTCAGTTTCCCCCTCAGCTTGCATACCAGCTGAATCACGATCAGTGGGGTCAACTAACACTTGAGACTCGGTTGTTCCTTTTGAGTTATCAGCCGATTTAGCAATCATCTCAACAACTTCCGCAGGTGTTGGCTCAGCTAGGTTGCCCACTACATCTTCATCCCCGCCTTCATCATCGCGATTTCCAGGGGTAGTCTTTTGGAGTGTGCTTCAATGTTTCTCACCATCTCAAGAATATCAGGGGTAGGAGAGATTTGAATAGAAAATGACTCTTCAAGGCCCCTGAGCAAAGAGTGCTCATGTATCTCATTGGACTCTTTCAATGTTTGATGCGACTAAGCTTTCTCAGCTGGATCAGTTGCATCCTAAATTTCCATGTCACTGTCGCTATTGTTGCCTCTTTGCAATGTACTCTCAGGAGCCTCCGTGAAGGATAAGAGTGAGGTTTTAAGGATTCTTTAGTTGCGTTGGCCTTCTCAATCGCCTTAGCGTTCTTATCATTCTTCTTCTCATAAAGGATGGTTTTGCAACAGTTGCATCTAGAGTAGGGCAAATACCAATATTTCATAAAAAGGTCAGGAGGAATTCCTCATCCTTAATGAAATCAAGCCTTTCAAATTGAAATTGGGTCGGTCTCAGCTTCCAGTCTCTCCATACACGCATCATGTCTTCAATTTCGGGGTATGCAAGGGATACGATTTGAAGATCATCATCATCGTCCTCCTGCATAGGCTCTTCACCAGCCTTCTCTTCTTCAGCAACAATCGCATCAGTCTGAGGGGATGTCACATCTAACTCTTCATGTCTCATATCACCTGTGTCTCTTTCTGATGTTTTAGCTTTGGTCCGGACATCTGAATCTTGTTCAAATGTATGTGGCTGAGCAGTTGCTTGATTTTCTTGCTCAGTGCCTTCCACACCATCTCCATACCTTGCTATCTGTTGTTCTTCGACAACAGCCTTCTCAATCTCAGTTGTAGCGAACTCAGCTGGCTTAGCATCTAAGTCATACTTATTCACCAGTCTCCTCATGGTCTTTCTTTCCAGAGGAACATCAACTTCAATATTTTCTGGCTCCAACAGCCGTGAAGGTTGTCTCCCCTTGCTTCAATTTCTTCGCAGTAGCTGGCAAGCGAGGCACAAATGTTCTCTTGTTTAGCACAACAGGGGATGGAACATGAGCTTTCTTTGGTGAGGGGGCTTTAGCAGAAACAACTTTGTCCTCAGGGACATGCTCAGTTGATTCCCCCTTTGAGGTTGCGAACTTCTTTGCATGAGCCTGCCTCTGGGCACCAGAAAGGTTGTCCTTAAACATCTTCTTGTTTGCGTGAAAGGTTTTCCCATTGCAAAAGGGAACACCCTTCTTTTCCATCAGATGACCTAGAATCAGGTCATATCCTAGTGAGCCAGCAAACTTCCCATCTTCACCAACCTTCATGTTCATCACATTCTGGCACAGCTTGCCAAAAATGAACTTGGCCCAGTTAATTTCCTTTTCCTCCATGATGGCAGCCATTACAATCAGCTTTGTCTAGGAGAGATGATTGAATGAGCCAAATTTCATGTCAATACACTTAGCTACCACATCCATAAGCTTGTGGTAATCTTCTTTAATCAACTTCTTCACAACTTAGTAGTTTGGTTTTCCAGCACCTTCCGGCTTGGCTATCTCCTTCCAAGTAGCAACCAAATCAACATCCTTACCAGTTAACTCCTTCAAACCACTGATAGGGAGAAAACAGTATTCAGCTAGGTCAGCAACAATCAACTTAAATTCCTTGATGTTGATAGAAGAGTGAATCTTATCATCGTGAACCTCAGCATTCACGTAGCACATAGCCACCTCTTCAAGATAGGTATGTTACATCTTCATAGATAGAAACTTCTTGAGACCGGCATTCTTAATTTTCTTCGCGATCTTCTTGGCCAAATCCTTGTCAACGCCCTGCTTGACAAGGCCTTCGAAATCCATAGTGGCTCCAGTGTGGATCTTCTCAGCAAGCTACACATAGTTGTATGTAGGTTCCATTTTTAGTCTTGAACTTGAGAGATGAAAACTAGGGATTGAACTTCTTTCAGAGTGAAAATTCGGATTCCTTTGATAGCAAGAGTGTAAGTGTGAGGAGAGAGAAAATTAAAATTCTCTATATAAGGGAATTGAAAGGACGGTTTTGGAAATTGAAAAGATTAAAACTGATCAACGGTAGAGATCACGTTTGAAAACCACATTAATTTCCCTAATCAAATGCAATAACATTTATATTCAATCATGGATAAACTGTCGTAGGCTTTTACTGACATCATTAATTAACGTTGATGTCAAGCCTAAAAACATTCTCGCTCGAGGAAAATGACCTCATTTTGTCACTTAGCCCATAAATGTTTTAGCTTTCTTCAGTTATAACTCGACTCTGCTTCACTCTTCTTTGAATCGACGGAATAATCACTTGGTTGTCCAGCTAACTCAATACGGCTGACTAGCCACATATACTTTTTCACTTGGTTGATATGTGAAACTCTTCTAAAATTCTCTCCTCGTTAACCCTGTTGAATGAGTCTTATGAGCTTCCTAACACAGCTCAATCAATCCAAGCTCATTCTTAAGCTCTTCAAACCTTGATTCACATAATGGCTTTGTGAATATATCAGTTAACTGCTTATCAGTTGATATGTATTCCAATGTGATATCTTTTTTTTCAACGTGATCTCTTATAAAATGATATCTAACATCAATGTGCTTGGTTCTTGAATGCAATACTGGATTTTAAGTAATTGTAATGGCACTTGTGTTATCACACATAATGGGAATCTCCTTTTCTTCAATGTCATAATCTCTCATTTGTTGCCTCATCCATAGAACTTGGGCACAATAATTTCCTGCAGCAATGTACTCTGATTTAGCTATGGATGTAGCTATTGAATTTTGTTTCTTGCTGAACCAAGAAACCAATCATTTTCCAAGCATTTTACAAGTACTAGATGTACTCTTTCTATGAACTCTACATCCAGCATAGTCTGAGTCTAAGTAGCCAAGCGGTTTGAATCCTCCTTCCTTTAGATACCATAAGCCAACTTCTTGGCATCCCTTCAAATACCTTTGGATTCTCTTGGCTGCAGTCATATGACTTTCCTTTGGAACAGATTGAAATCTAGCACATACACCTACATCAAAGGTGATGTCTGGTCTGCTGGCTGTCAAATAGAGCAATGATTCAATGAGTGCTCTATACCTTATTTGATCAATAGTTTTTCCTTTTGCATCCATATCCATCTTCACATATGTATTCATGGGAATCTTCACAGATGACTTTTCTTCCATACCAAATTTCTTCATTAAATCTCTGGAATATTTGGTTTGACTTATGAGGGTTCCATACTTCATTTGCTTGACTTGAAAACCTAGAAAAAAGTCAGCTCTCCCATCATGCTCATCTCAAACTTTCATTGCATAAGGTTTGAGAATTTGTCACATAGCTCCTTGTTTGTGGATGCAAAGATAATGTCATCCACATATATTTGAAAAAGCAGTATGCTCTCTCTATCTTGAATTCTGAAGAGTGTTCTATCAACTTTGCCTTTGGTGAATCCATTGTCTATTAGAAATTGAGACAATGTGTCATACCATGCTCTTTGTGCTTGCTTCAAACCATATAATGCCTTCTTGAGCTTGTAGACTTTATCTCCAATAGTTTTCTGCTCAAAACCTGGAGGTTGATCCATATAGACTTATTCTTCCAAAAGTCCATTTAAAAAAATGCACTCTTCACATCCATTTGATAGACAGTGAAGTTTTTATGTGCAACATAAGCAAGAAACGTCCTTATTGCTTCCAATCTTGCAACAGGTGCAAAGGTTTCATCAAAATAGATACCCTCTTCTTGGCAATACCCTTTGGCTACCAATCTTTCTTTGTTTCTTACTACAATCCCTCTTCATTCATCTTGTTTATAAATTCCCATTAGTACCAATAACATTTTGGTGGGTAGGCCTTTGAATCAATTCCTAAATTTTATTCCTTTCAAACTGATTCAACTCTTCTTGCATGGCTAGAATCTAATGTGTCTCATTCAATGCTTGTGACACGTCTTTAGCTCAATTTCATAAATGAAACAAGTGAACATTGCTTCATGTTGAGTTCTGGATCTGGTTCTTACTCATTCTCTAACATCTCTAATGATAAGCTCTGGTGGATGGTCTCTCAGCCATCTCACATCTGGTTGGAATAAGTCTGTTGTATTAAGTCTTCTTCCAGCTATGTTGTCTTGAAGAACTTCCTCTTGATCATCATTCAGCTGCAAGTCTTCCAGCTGTCTTTGAGATTCAGCTATCTCATCTTCATTTGGGTTGAGTCTTCTGATATCTGCCTCAACATATGGACTCTTCTAAATAGTTGGTTGATCCATCATGTCAGCTAACTCATCAATGTCTTCTCCATTGACATTTGGTTCATCAAAAACCACATGGATAGACTCTTTTGTGACCATAATTCTCTTGTTCAGCACTCAGAAAGCTTTACTCTCAGCAGAGTATCCCAAAAAGATACCTTCATCAGCTTTAACATAAAAAGCTTTCAAGTTGTCCTTGCCATTGTTGTGAATGAAGCACTTACATCCAAAGATATGATAATATCCAACATTTGGCTTTCTTTCTGCCCAAATTTCATAAGGGGTTTTGGATAGCTGACTGTTTATCATACACCTATGCTGAGTGTAGCAGGCAATATTAATGGCTTCAGCCAAAATCTCTAAGGCATTCCAGCTTCAACTAACATGGTCCTTGCAGCTTCCTTGAGAGTTCTATTCCTACTTTCAACCACTCTATTCTGCTGTGAAGTTCTTGCAGTTGATAACTCATGAGCAATATCATTTTCTATGTAATACTGAGTTATAATACCATTGACAAACTCAGTTCGTCTGTTAGACCTTATGTTGATAATGATTTGACTCTTATTTTCTAAGAAGAAGGTATAATCAACAATGGGAAAAACACAACCCTTGGCAATGGAGAAAATGGTAACTCTTATCCTCTTCTTGATTTATGCATTTTATTTAAGTATTGCACATATTCATGTCTTTATTCTTGTTTTGATTGTCATAATTCTTTTTTTCAAAATGTTTCTTAAAAAATGAGGTCTCTACTATATACTCTTGGATTTTCAAATTTCAAATAAGACCTTATATAGCTTTTTTATAAGCTCATTAGAACTTACATGTTTTATCAAACTCTTGTTGGTTATTACAAAATCATGGTATGTGCTACTTGTCTTATTTCTAAATTGGTTTATATCATATTGTCTATATTATCCGGTACTACTAAACTCTTGTGCAAGAATTTTTCTTAAGACTTTGTAGGAGATATTTTGGTGGTAAAAGACAAAGGATCGCAAAGGGATTAATGCTTTTCTACATCAATTGGACAATAATGATAATTGTAAATTATTCGTCAAACAAAATTGAGTTATATCCACCATCTTATCTTACTATCATAGAATTTGTATTCTTCATGTTGTATGCCTATGTGCTTGATTTCAAAGCAATCCCAAAGAATCTCTTATGAGTGCCGTTAAAAGAATTTTTTGGAATTTGAAAGGCACTATTTCATATGGCTTGTTTTATCCAAAGAATGAAAAACTTTCTCTTAAAGGATATAGTGATTCGGACTATGCGGGAAATATTGATGATCGCAAAAGCACCTCCGGATCATGTCAATTTTTAGGCGATTGCCTCGTTTCTTGGTTTTCAAAAAACCAAAATTGTGTTTCCTTATCAACGGCCGAAGCCGAATACATTTCTGCAGCCTTTTGTTGCACTCCATTGCTTTGGATGAAACAAACCTTAGCGGATTACAAATGCTCTTTTGAAAATATTCCTATTTTTTGTGATAACACATCCGCTATAAATATTTCTCAAAATCCGGTTCATCATAATCGTACTAAACATATTAAGGTTCGTCATCATTTTCTAAGGAATTGCATTTCCAAACGAAAAATTGAGATGTGTTTCGTTCTGTCTCAAGATCAACTCGCGGATATTTTTACAAAACCGCTAACCGCCGAGTCTTTTGCTTCAATTCAAGATCGTTTAGGCATAATGCATATCGAATAAGGTCTGTGTTTGCATTTTGTGCATTTTTAAAAACTTAAGGGTGAAAAATCGGATTTTTAACTCAAAATTTAGACAAAAACTAAAAAATTGCTTCAAGGACCGGATGACCTAGGGGGTCGACCGGTCTACCACTGCCTGGACCGGTCGGACCCCTCCTTGGACTGGTCGAACAAGGTTAAAAAAATTTTAAGTTCAGTTTTGTCCCATACTTAACCATTTCACGCGTATTTCATCCCTTTTCGCACCCCTTTGCGAATTTCACACACAATTCACTCAAAATGATTTCTTTCTTGTAAATTCTATATTTTTTGGATTATATTATCAGTATATCATCATTATTTCCCGACTTCTGCGATTAATTGGTAAGTTTAATTATTTTTTAATCTCAATTGGGTTGAACCCCTGAGAGAATGCTTATACTTGAGTATTTTGATGAAATTGTTGTATCATTGTGTTGGTGTTGGGAAATTTATTTTAGATTTTGATGAATGCCATGTAAAACTTAGAATAGAAAGTTTGCACCCCATTTTCCTTGTAATTTGCATTGTAATAGATAGGGTTGTACGATTTGAGTCAAGTCGGCTATGCCTGGATATACAAGAAGTCAATCAAGATCGAAATGAAGACTTCATTTGTGAAAAAATTTGAGTATAGGAAGGAGGAGAAGACAAGAAATCGATCAAGGAGTATCGGTGGAATACAAGTTGTGTGAAGTGTCGGTCAAGTCAACTCAAGAGGCCAAGTCTCAAGTTGAAGTGACAGGTGAGTCATCCATTATTTGGAAGCTCACTCAAGTCACCGGGGAAGTTAGAGAACTCGCATCAAGTCAAGACAATCGAAAAGAATCCGTTGTACGTAAGTCAAGAATATTACCTAAACAAGTAATACTTCCATGTTGCCATGTCTTAAAGTGTTCAGTCCTAGAAGCGTGCAAAAGGAATAAACCAATGGGAAACACTGCACCGCGTGTCAGACTCTGAAAAGTTGAACATTCATTTAATACGAGGAAATGTCAACTTCAAGGACTGCAACAAGACAAGCAACGAACACAAGTGACTTTTGAAAATCAGCCTATCTCTTCAACGGGCAGATTTTTGAAAGTTCACTATAAAAGGCTGAGGAATCACTTTGAGAAAGGGTTACCTTGATTACTTAACTACGAAAGAAAGCAATATTCATTTCAGTAACTCGCAAAATATTCTCAAGTTATTCAAGCAAATCCTCAAGCCTAAATTTCGAAGAAAATTGATCCAACACCAAGCTGTGAAGGAAAGACAACATCAAACTGTTGAAGAGGAAACTTTTGAAGAATCAAAAGGGGTCTACATTCCAAGGAGAATTATAGAAAGGTTCAAGGTCGAACCAATCTCAAGTTATTGGAGGGCTTCGTGATCAAATCCAAGAAGCTTGAGCAAGTCTTATTTGAAGTAGCAAGGCGTATGACTGTGAAGAAGAAGTCGGACGAGAAGCCATTTGTGTGACCAAGGCATCTCAGATCGAGTCCCAAAGGATCAAGTCGTGTGTGATCAAGACTTGTATCCGGGACCGATAACCACTTTGTACTCTGATCAATACTTAGTGGATTCCTCCAGGAGTTGGAGAAGAGAGGAGTAGAAGAATTACCCCATCTTCGAACCTTTATAAAAATTATTGTGTCATTTACATTTCAGTATTTAATTTATGCATATCATTTTATATCTACTGATAATTTGCTATCCAACTGATAATTAACAAAGTGCTAAAACCAAGTGTTAAACCAAGCTTAAACCAAATTCAAGGGTGTTAAGTCTTCCGCTGAAAATTCATCACCCAAGTTAAGGTTTAGACTAAACAATTTGAGTTATTCTATCAACACTCAATCGAGTCTATTGAGTGGCTAACTCTATTTGGTTAACTAACTTAGATGTCCCTCAAGGACTTAGCTGTGTATTTAACTCTGTATTATTTTAAAAGGACTAAAATCGAAAAGTTGGTAAGGTTTATTCAACCCCCCCTTCTAAACCTTACTCACACCCCTTGGGACCTACAAGTGGTATCAGAGCGGTTGGTTCATTGATCCTTTACTGAACTAGATCTCCAATCTTTCAAAGACGTTTTTAACACTTGTTCTTTCAAAAGCCATATTGTTTTTGCAGAGTTATTATCATGGAAGTAAATTTAACACGCATTCCTATGTTTACCATTGAAGAATTTGATGACTGAAAAATACGTATGCAGGCTCATCTATCAGCTTTACATGATGAGATGTGGATAGTGATAGAGGATGGGCCACTGCAAATAATGAAGGTGAACACAGCTGCAAGGAGAGCTGCTGCAGCTGAAGGAGAAGAGGTTGCTCCTCCTAGACCATCTATGGTTGAAAAACCAAGAGCTGAATGGACAAATGATGACAGAAAAAGATACAACCTAGACAATGTGGCCAAGGATATACTTTACAAGACTTTAGACAAAGCCATGTTCAACAAAGTCAAATCTTGTAAGACAGCCAAAGAAATATGGGATAAACTAACTTTAATTTGTGAAGGATCTGAACAAATTAAGGAAAACAAATTATCTGTTGTTGTTCAAAAATTTGAAAACTTTAAAATGCTTGCAGGTGAGACAATGGATCCGCTGGATGCTAGATTCACTGAAATTACAAATGAGCTCTCAGCAATTGGAAAGGAATACACACAAAAGGAAATGTGCATGAAGATACTAAGGAGCCTTCCAGCTGAGTGGGAAATGAAGACCATGGCTCTAAGGCACTCGATGGACCTATCAAAAACATCCAATCATGAACTATTCTCAGACCTCAAAGCTTATGAATTTGAGCTGAGAAGAAAAGATCAAGAGGAGACAGATGTACCCAAAACAGCTGCACTTATAGTCAAGGATGGGAAGAGAGTTGAGACCAAAGAAATCATTGACCAGGAGGAGATTGTGCTGATGGTTAAAAGATTCAACAAGTTCTTCAACAAGAACTACAAAAGAAATAAAGGTGAATCCTCCAGAAGACATTCAGCTCCCTCCAAGTCAAGGATAGGCCACCAAAGAGAGCTGAGTATCAAAAGGTCGAATATCAAAGACCTAACAACCCAAGAAATGAAAGAGCTGATCAAAAAGTTGAAAACCTGTGTTGGAATTGCAGACAACCAGGACACTTTGCTATTGACTATCCATATCCTATAGTCAATAAATACAGGAATGAAGAAGAAAGAAGAGTCTTCAGAGAAAGAAGACAAGAAAAAAAAGGGCAATGTTGGCTGCTGAGACTGCTGAAACAGCTAAGTCAAAAGATACAGTAGACTCAGAAAGTAGTGAAGCTGACTACTCAAGTGATTCTGAAGAAGAAGCTATGATCTGTCTAATGGCTAAAGAACAAGATCAACCTGACCAAGAAGATAAGGTACACTCTAACTCATCTCACTCAGACTCTAGTGATAGTGATTGTGGCATACACACTTTGTCACCCACTGATCTTTATGATTCATTAGGTAAAATGATGAAAGACTTTGAGCACATTAAATCCTCACACACACTATTAAATGAGGAAAACAGCCAGCTCAAAAGCCAAAACTCACAGCTGACTAAGGAGCTGAGTACTCTAAGTCACATAGCTGATGAGAACAAAGAGCTGAAGGCTGAGAATGCTAAACTAAGAGCAGAGATAGCTGCTATAGAAAAGAGAGAAAATGATCTCAAAAATGTGATTGATTCATTCACAAAGGCATCTAAATCATTGGATGACCTTATCATGAGCAAAAAAATGTGGAGACAAGACAGGCATAGGATTCAATTCCTTTGTGCATAGTCAAACTCCAAGAGTGATCTTGGAAAAATGATCTTCAAGTAATGAAGCATCTCAAAAATCCAAGACACCAAATGTTGCACACACATTCATTCCAAAGCACAATCACAAACAAACTGGCATTGGATATAAAAGAAAAGGAAAACAGTCAGTTGAGTATGCTGAGAGGACAGCTGAGAAGAAATCCAGCAGAGTTCCTCAGCAAACTCCAAACAGGAAGTACTCTGTGAAGAAGAAACAGAGCTACCAGAATCCCCAGAAGTTCCATCAAAGGAACACAAATGATGGGAATGGTACAAACTACCCAAGTCAAGCTGATTGGAATAATGTGAAATATCAGCAAAGACCTATGGAATATATGCCAAAATGGCAAAGACCTAGAACTCCGCAAAGGTCATTCCAAAGGCAAAAGAGCTATCATCAGCATACATATGCACCCAAGCACTACACTCAGAAATATCACAACTACCCAAAGAAGGCAATTGCTAAAACACACACAGGGATACAGACAAAAGAGACAGTTGTATGAACCTAAAGCCCCCAAGCAATTTGCCAAAGTAAATTATGATTATGGCACAAATAGATGGCAACCTCTTAGAGTCAGATCATTTGGCTATAGGTTGGTTGGATCATCTTACAGCACTAACCCCTCAGGACCCAGGCAAGTATGAGTACCTAAAAACTGATTTCCTTGATTGCAGGTTCAAGGAACAACTGAATGCCAAGGAACCTGGCACATGGATAGTGGCTGTTCCAGACACATGATAGGGAACAAGAAAAATCTGTCAAAATTCAAGGAGATTAGAGGTGCAAAATTCATATTTGGAGGAAATGAAGCTCCAGTGGAAATAAGAGGCACTCGATCCATCAAGAAAAATGGATTAGAAATCACAGATGTTGCTTATGTTGAAGGCCTCAACTTCAACTTGTTAAGCATCAGCCAACTCGTGACAAGGGCTATAATGTTGGATTCAATATGGGAGTGTGCCAAATCAAAGACACTGAATCAAATGAAGTGGTGTTGCAAGGATCCAGACAAAAGAACATGTATGTGATAGATTGGTCGACCGCCACACCAAGCACTTGTCTGCTAGCAAAGAGTACCGCCGAATCAAGTTGGTTGTGGCACAAGAAGCTGAGTCATCTGAATTTCAAGACAATCAACAAGCTTGCAAGGAGTAATCTTGTAGAAGGACTACCAGACTCAGTGTACAAGAAGGAAAGTGTTTGTGATGCATGCCAGATGGGAAAGCAGATCAAATCATCATTCAAAGAGATCAAGTCCATCTTCAACAAGGATACTACATCTATTGCATATGGACTTATTTGGTCCAGTTGAGCCAGCCAGCATAAGTGGAAAGAAATACACTCTAGTAGTGGTGGATGATTATTCAAGATATACATGGACAATCTTCATGTGTAAAAAGAAGGAAACTTTGCAGAAGTTACCTCAACTGATGAAAAGAGTTCAAAATGAGAAGAGTCGAACCATTATAAAAATAAGATCTGATAGAGGAACTGAGTTTGTCAATGGAATAATAACTCAGTATTGTATTGAAAATGGTATAGCTCATGAATTATCTGCAGCAAAGACTCCACAGCAGAATGGAGTAGCAGAAAGAAGGAACAGAACTCTCAAGGAAGCTGCAAGAACCATGTTAGCTGAAGCTGGGCTGCCTAAAAGATTTTGGGCTGAAGCTATCAACACTGCATGTTATACTCAAAATAGATGCATGATAAATAGACAGCTGACAAAGACTCCCTATGAAATATGGACAGGGAAAAAGCCAAATGTTGGGTACTTTAGAATATTTGGATGTAAATGCTTCATCCACAACAATGGCAAGGATAATCTAAAGGCTTTTGATGCTAAAGCTGATGAAGGTATCTTTTTGGGATACTTAGCTGAAAGCAAAGCCTATAGAGTGCTGAACAAGAGGACTATGGTCACAGAAGAGTCTATCCATGTGGTTTTTGATGAACCTAATGTAAATGGAGAAGACATTGAGGAGTTAGCTGATAAGCTAAATCAGCCAACTATGCAGAAGAGTCCCTATGTTGAAGCTGAAGCTGGAGCAATCAATCAAGATGAAGGTGAAATAGTTGAATCTCAAAGACAGCTGGAAAATCTGCAGCTAAGTGATGATGAGAGAGTTGCTCAAGACAACACAACTGCAAGACGACTAAACCCAGCTGATTTGCTCCAACCTGATGTGAGATGGCTAAGAGACCATCCACCAGAGCTAGTCATTGGAGATGTAAGAGATGGTGTAAGAACCAGATCCATAGCTCAACAAGAAGCAATGTTCACTTGTTTTATTTCCCAAATAGAACCTAAAGATGTGTCCCAAGCATTGGATGACACACATTGGATTCAAGCCATGCAGGAAGAGCTGAATCTGTTTGAAAGGAACAAGGTATGGGAATTGGTGCAAAGACCAACCCATCAAAATTATTGGCACAAAATAGGTTTTCAGAAACAAGATGAATGAGGAAGGTTCTGTGGTAAGGAACAAAGCAAGATTGGTAGCCAAAGGGTATTGCAAAGAAGAAGGAATAGATTTTGATGAAACATTTGCTCTTGTTGCAAGATTAGAAGCAATAAGGATGTTTCTTGCCTATGCTGCTTACAAGAACTTTACTGTATATCAAATGGATGTGAAGAGTGCATTCTTAAATGGACTATTAGAAGAAGAAGTCTATGTTGAGCAACCTCCAGGATTTGAGCAGAAGACTCTTGGAGATAAGGTGTACAAGCAAGCTCTATACGGATTGAAACAAGCACCAAGAGCATGGTATGATACATTATCTCAATTTCTGACAGATAATAGATTCACCAAAGGCAAAGTGGACAGAACACTCTTCAGAATTCAAGATAGAGAGAGTATACTGCTTGTTCAAATATATGTGGATGACATTATTTTTGGATCCACAGATAAAGAGCTGTGTGATAAGTTCTCAAACCTCATGCAAGGCAAATTTGAAATGAGCATGATGGGAGAGCTGACATTCTTTCTAGGACTTCAAGTCAAACAGCTGAAGGATGGAACCTTCATAAGTCAAACAAAGTATACCCGAGACTTAATGAAAAAATTTGGTATAGAAGAGAAGTCTTTTGTGAAAATACCAATGAATACATCAGTCAAGATGGATATGGATGCAGATGGCAAGCCTGTGGAGCAAACAAGATACAAAGCACTTATTGGATCATGCTTCTATTTAACAAAGAAGCAGCCGGACATCACCTTTGCAAAGAGGTGTATGTGCAAGATATCAATCTGCACCAAAAGAAAGTCACATGACTGCAGCTAAGAGAATTCTAAGATATTTGAAGGGATGCCAAGAAGTTGGCTTATGGTATCCAAAGGAAGGTGGATTCAAACTTATTGGTTACTCAAACTCTGACTATGCTGGATGTAGAGTTGACAGGAAGAGTATTTCAGGTACATGTCAAATTTTAGGAAACAGATGGTTTCGATTTAGCAAGAAGCAAAACTCAATAGCCACATCCACAACAAGCAGAGTACATAGTGCGGCAGTTTGTTGTGCAGCCCAAGTCTTATGGATGAGACAAAGAATTTGAGAGATTATGATGTTGAAGAGAAAGAGATTCCAATTATGTGTGATAACACAAGTGCTATTGCAATCACTCAGAATCCTGTGTTGCATTCAAGAACAAAGCACATTGATGTCAGATATCATTTTACAAGAGATCATGTTGAAAAGAAAGACATCACCTTGGAATACATCTCAACTGACAAACAGTTAGCTGACATATTCACAAAGCCATTATGTGAATCAAGATTTGAAGAACTCAAGCATGAGCTAGGGTTAATTGAGCTGAGTTGACACTCAGAAAACTCAAGGAGAAGAGATGGAACGTGAAAAGATGAAATAGAGCAGAGCGTGTGAATCAGCTAAGGGAATCAGCCATATCGGAAAGTCAGTTGTATCGAGTTAGCTGACAGCTGAGTCACTATGTAAATAGAGAGAAGAAGAGTTGAGTCAGCTACGGAGTAAGCTGAGTCATTTATGAGCTAAGTAACAAAAACGCAGTCGTTTTTAATAAGCGGGAATGTTTTTAAGGATGACGTCCAGTCAAATACTGCACGACAAAGCATATGATTGGATATAAATGCTGCCGCATTAAATGCGGCAATTAAATGCTAATCGGCGTGCTAAATCTGAGCCATCGATCTTGATCAAATTTCAAAAACCGAAAGCACGTCCTTTCATAACCCATATATACCATTTTGTTCAGTTTCGCTCTCACATTACTCAAAACTGTTCATCTCTCCAAAAGCAAAGAATGCTTTTTTTCTCTCAAAACCCTACCAAATCTTCAGAGCAAGTTCGTCAAAGTTCGTTCGGTAAAAACTCAGAAAAATGGCATCAACCTACGATTTCACCAAGCTAGAGAAGCAAATCCACACTGGTTCTACCGTGGATTTCGAAGGGATGGTTAAACAGAATTCTGATGAAACCCTTGTGAAGAAGATAGCCGACAAAATTGAGAAATCTGGACTGAAACCCTTTCTCACAATGGAGTTTTAGATGACATACGTTGAGGAGGTAGCACAGTTCTACGTGAATGTTGAGGTTCACGATGAGGGCATCAAATCCTATGTTCATGGAAAGGACTTCACCATCACTTCTAAAGATCTAGCGGAGCATTGTTTGCTGCCGTCGGAAGGAGTGCCGGAGATATTTGAGGTTGATGTAAACTTGGCTGCTGCATGGAAGGAAGTGGCCAGACCTGAATGTGCTGCGAAGGTGGTTTACACAGCTGATAAGAAGTTGCTGAAGAACGATCATCACAAATTGATGGATATCGTCGCAAAATGTGTGGATATGAAGTTTGGAAGCTTCAATCAGTTATCCAAAACGAATTTGATCATCATGGCTGCGATCATGGAGGAGAAGAAGGTCAACTAGGCAGAATTTGTCTACAGCAGACTCTGCCAGAATTTTGGAAACAAGTCCTTCAAGGACGATGGGTCATTCGGAGGATCTTTGGGTTATGGCCTTGTAGTTGGCCGGTTGATGGAGGTGAAGGGTGTTCAACTCCGACATGGAAAGGCGTTCCATGTAACAAGAAGATGTTCCGATCAAACCTCTCTGGAGCCCAAAGGAGAGCCTATGCCAAGCGGGCGGATACCAGCGAAGGGGAATCAGCTGATCCTGAAGAAACAACTGTTACTTCCCCTCCGAAGAACAAAGCTACCCACGCACTCGAAGAAGCAGTGCCCAAAGAAGAAAGAAGAAAATTACACTGCCCCCCTAGTACCGAGTCACTACCGCCCCGCAGCCGTGTCTCCTGCCCCTGCAGCCGAGGCGGAGAAGGAACCTCAAATACCTTCTCCAATCATCAAGAAGAAGAGGACTGCCAAGCCAAGAATGGCAGCTCCTCAGTCAAAGAAAGATGCACTGGCCCCCGCCGCCAAGGAAGCTGAGGAAGAAGTATCTGAACCAGAACTTCCTCTGGTAAGGACAAAAAGAAGAAAAAGGATCACCAAGCTCTCGGAGCTTGAGAAGACATTTGAGTCGCCACTCAAAGGAAAAAGTCTCGAGAGGCTCTTTGAAGAAGTGCGATCTCGTAAATTATTGATGAAACAGCCAAGTCTGCTGAGGCCGATCAGTAGAGGCAAATTGAAGACCTAGATGTGGATAGAACAGTTGAGGAACAAGAAGCAGCGGAGACAGTAGAATCCCCTGTTGACAGGACTGTGTCTCCACCTGCCCCCGATGCTGCTGAAGGAGTTGAGCAGCAGAGTATGTTGCCTTCCATTCCTAAAAAGGAAGGGCAACAAGGAGAAGATGATGAAGATGATATGATCATGCTCTCTCCACCATATCCAGATATCCAAAATCGTCTGAGAGAATGGAAGAAATGGAAGTTTAGTCGATCAAGAGAGCAGTTCGCACATCCTGAATTCATCAAGAAAGAAAAAAAATTGATGAACTTTCTCGGATTGACCACAGTGGTCCAGGCACTTGATGAAGACAACTGCCTAGATATCTTGCAGATCTTCAAAGAAAAGGAGAATGAGAGATTGGCAGAGGAAGCTGAAGCCCGTGAGAAGGCCAATATTTGTCCTTTTCACTGGAACCACTGATCATACTCATCCTCACTTCGATGCCTTCTCAGGAAGTGATGAGGACTTGGACCCAGATGCTGCTACTGAGGAGTTGGAAATGCAGCAAGCCATGCGGGAATCCATGATAATGCATGAGCAACAGCTGACGGAAGGACCTGGAGAGTCTTCCAAAACTCAGCTGGAGATTGATCGATTGGGAGTGGTACAGCAAATTGCCACTGTTATTGCTGCAACCACTTCCCCAGTTCACTCAGAAGACGGATCTAAGGGATTTGGCGATGAAACTGGGAACTTGGGGACCCAAGTCGAGCCAAACTCTATTGAAGGTGTCTTACCACCTGCCCCCACGGCTGAACACTCAAAGGACACAACCGGGAGTATGGAGAAGAGTGACCCCATCACAAGTCACTCAGCTGGTGTGCCAGCTGAGGGGGAAACTCCCTCCACTGCAGCTCGGTCGGAGGATGCTATAGATGACTCCACCATGAATCTAGGAGGCGAAGTGGAGAAGGAACAAGAAAAAAAAACACAAAGAAGTTGTCATGAAGAAGCTCCAGGCGGTTGAGTCCTGTCTCGGTGCTAAGTGCTAAGCAGCCGATGACGTGATGGCGTTGCGATGCGGTCGAGGCACGTGGATGGATCTCGCCGGGAGTTAACACTGGCAATGAAAGTTCAATCCACGGAGTTGAGACTCTGTGGATGCCATCGCAGAAGACCCTAAGATAGCCGCGCCTATCGAAGCGGATTGTACAGGCCCCATTGCATTGAGACTGCGCAGGAGGTAATGAAGGCCTAAGGGAGGTTGAGACTTCCCTAGGTAAAAATCAAGGAGATAAGAGCATTCCTCAGACCATAATTGCTGACTCAAAGAAGGAAATCAGTGCTCTTCATGACTCCCAGGATGATCCTGATAGAACTTTCCTGGGATCTGCAGATGAAGCTAAGTCTACCCCAACTGCACATCAAAAAGACTCAGCTAAGGACGCTCTACCAAGTACGAGTAAGCCAGAATTCAAGGTTGCTCGTCAAAAATTCAATTCTGATGATGAGCCAAGCCTTCAAGACTCATCATCTTCCGATGACGCTGATGGTGCAGTTGAGGAACAGCAAATTCATTTAGCGAGACCCATCGAGGCGAAGAAGAAGCTGTTAAGACAGTGAGGCTCGCCATCCGCCAATCATCTCACCAAGGCCCAGTGAGACCGAGTCATCATCTGCGCAGCTCCCAAAGTCGCGAGCTCGACTCAACCTGAATCATCACAATCACGAACAGCTGAATCCTCAATTCCATATGCGCGTGATGATGCGTTTGAAGAAACTTTTCCTTTCCATATTGAGATGCCCGACCTTGAAGAATAAACAGCCCGCGAACAGCACTGTTTCAATGTTCGAGCAGATCCAGTCATTCCCACCGACTCCATTGTCCCCATAGACTTTGATTTCGATGTTGCTTGGCCGCCAGCTGAAACCGAGGTGACTGCTGAGGTACGTGAAGTATTCAAGACAATACTCGGTGAGATTGAAAAGATTGAACGGCACCAAGCTTCACTTGATTTGCGACTGGACAGTAGAGATGCCACCCACACAGCAGATTTAAGAGGGATTGTGGTACGGATAAGGGAATGGTGTCAGCAGCAGAGTACAATACGGATCGAACAGGTTTGATACTTTAAGGCATTGTACAATAAGATGCTGATCTGGAGCGCCGATAATGCTGACATGAAGAGGAGAATGCAAGAAAATATTGACAGAATGCATGCCTCCCACAACACTGAAATGGAACTTCTGCGAGAATTTCACAGGAAAGAACTTATGCGCGTAGAGGAAAACATGAATAACAAATTAACTCTTCTTATGGCTGAAATGAAACTGGTGGCAGCCGAGTCCAAAGCCACCTGCTCAGAATTCCGAACAGCATACTCCACAACATACTCCAAACAGAACTCAACTATCAGTCGCCTAGACTTTATGCTCGCAGGTATGTTCCCAGGGGTTCCTCTCTCCTTTGATGATACTATAAAGGGGGAAGAGGAATACCAGAAGTTACTTAAGGGGACGGTTAATGAGAAGGAAAAGGAAACAGTTGTCGCAGAGAAGAAAGATACAGTTGTTGAGAAGAAGAAGGAGAAGGGAAAAGCAGTTGAGGGGGAAGGATCAAAAGATATGACCCTAATGTTTGATGAAACCCCTCAACAAGGCCTCGTCACAGCTGACATAATCAGCAAACTTCCAGTGACTCTGCCGCTCCAACACTCTGATGTGCCTATGTCTGAGAAGAGAAAAATCGTAGAAGCAGGGATGAAGGAGGTCGAAGGAAAAATGGATGCCCGTGTGATGGATATACTGAAACAATACGGAGGCATTCCAGCAAGAAGAGACACTGATGCCATTTCAGATGTCAGAAACGAGCCTAGATCAGTTGATGAATTCAAAACTCTCGAATACGAAGGATACTTCAAAGGCATGTTCATGGCCCAAGCCTGGGACTTGTATTGGGAAAAAGGCCTCAAGTTGTGCGAAGAAGCTGACATGCAGTAGACTACTAGCAGTCACTCTGCTGGTCACTCTGCTGGAAAGAAGAAGGCTCCAGTACAATATACGCCCAGAGGAAGAGGAAGAAGCAGTGGAGGAAGAGGGTTCAGACCTAGACCTCTACCCAAAAACATTGAATACATAGATCCAGGGAAGAAATGAGGGATCTATTGGGCTGGATTTGATGCCATAGCAAATGTGGGAAGAGAGTCAACAGAGGCAAGAAAGAAAGAGAAAAGACGAAGCTGCCAGAAGAGCCTACGAGAAAAAGAAAGCAGCTGAAGATGAAAAGAAGAGAAAGAGAGCAGAGGAAGACAGAGCTGAAGAAGGAAGAAGGAGGCAGCGAAGGCGATGAAGTGTTGATGTCCACCCCTTCATGTATTTTACTATTGTAAATGCATATGTATGTAAGTCTTCTGAACGTTGAATAAGAATCTGTAATTTCTATATTCTTGCGTAGATATAGAATACCATGTTGCTCTGATACACTTTGTAAACAGCTGTGTAAACGATAAGAATGTTGTGATCAATAAAAAGATCGATTCTGCGCATACATTCTCTATTTCTACATTGTCTGTATGTATCTTAGCTATTTACATTTTGTATGTATGTTTTAAGTTTTGGCATCATCAAAAAGGGGGAAATTGTTGGGAAATTTATTTTAGATTTTGATGAATTCCATGTAAAACTTAGACTAGAAAGTTGGCACCCCATTTTCCTTGTAATTTGCATTGTAATAGATAGTGTTGTACGAGCTGAGTCAAGTCAGCTATGCCTGGATATACAAGAAGTCAACTGAAGACTGAAATGAAGACTTCACTGTGAAACAGTTGAGTATGGGAAGGAGGAGAAGACAAGAACTCGACTGAAGGAGAATCAGCTAGAATACAGCTGTGTGAAGTGTCAGTCAAGTCAACTCAAGAAGCCAAGTCTCAAGTTGAAGTGACAGATGAGTCATCCATTGACTAGAAGCTCACTCGAAGTCACCTGGGGAAGTTAGAGAACTGCAGTCAAGTCAAGACAACTGAAAAGAATCCGTTGCACAGAAGTCAAGAATATTACCTAAACAAGTAATACGTCCATGCTGCCATGTCTTAAAGTGTTCAGTCCCAGAAGCGTACAAAAAGAATAAACTAATGGGAAACACTGCACCACGTGTCAGACTCTGAAAAGCTGAACTTTCATTTAATACGAGGAAATGTCAACTTCAAGGACTGCAACAAGACAACCCAACGAACACAAGTGACTTTTGAAAATCAGCCTATCTCTTCAACGGGCAGATTTTTGAAAGTTCACTATAAAAGGCTGGAATCACTTTGAGAAAGGGTTACCTTGATTACCAGAACTACGAGCAAGAAATCAATATTCATTCTGTAACCTGCAAAATATTCTCAAGTTATTCAAGCAAATCCTCAAGCCTAAATTTCAAGAAAATCGATCCAACACCAATTTTGTGAAGGAAAGACAACTTCAAATGTTGAAGAGGAAACTTTTGAAGAATCAAAAGGGGTCTACATTCCAAGGAGGATTGTAGAAAGGTTCAAGGTCGAACCAGTCTCCGATTATTGGAGGGCTTCGTGATCAAATCCAAGAAGCTTGAGCAAGTGAGTCAAGTAAAGGCCGCCCTGTGAAGAAGCCGAGTCGGACGAGAAGCCGGTTTGTGTGACCAAGGCATCTCAGATCGAGTCCCAAAGGATCAAGTCATTTGTGTGATCAAGACTTGTATCCGGACCGATAACCACTTTGTACTCGATCAATACTTAGTGGATTCCTCTAGGAGTTGGAGAAGAGAGGAGTAGAAGAATTACCCCATCTTCGAACCTCTATAAAAATTATTGTGTCATTTACATTTCAGCATTTAATTTCTGCATATCATTTTATATCTACTGATAATTTGCTATCCAACTGATAATTAACAAAGTGCTAAAACCAAGTATTAAAACAAGCTTAAACCAAATTCAAGGGTGTTAAGTCTTCCGCTGAAAATTTCATCACAGCCAAGTTAAGGTTTAGACTAAACAGCTGAGTTATTCTATCAACAGCTCAATCAAGTCTGTTGAGTGGCTAACTCTGCTGGTTAACTAACTTAGATGTCCCTCAAGGACTTAGCTGTGTATTTAACTCTGTATTATTTTAAAAGGACTAAAATCAAAAAGTTAGTAAGGTTTATTCAACCCCCCCTTCTAAACCTTACTCACACCCCTTGGGACCTACAGTTGGGCATGTTGATTGTTGATGGATAATGTTTATATAATTGTATTTTGTGATGAATTTTTGGGCATGATTGCATTTATAAGTGTTATATACATCCTCGTTTCTATTCTATGCACGCCAAGTGTTCGACAAAATGTTTCAATGAAAATTTCATCCCTTACATGATTCTCTTGATTTCAAAAGTCTTATATGTTTATTGAGATCATGTTTTATCAATCAAATGAGCTTTTACAAATCATCTTCTCAAATTTTTGCTTATTATTTGGATTTTTAAGCCATAGCTCAAAATCTTGATAATTCGGTTGAATTGCACACTTTGATATAATTATATGATGTTGTTATCGTGTTAACATTCTTTTTGATAATTCCAAAGGGGAAAAACATGAAATAAGCTCATAAGCTCAAAGAAGCTAGAAAAAGCTCACGAAAAAAAACTATAAGTTGTGGGATGAAAAAGCCAAAAGCAGGGGATAAAACTCAATCCAATAAATGGATTATGGACTTTTATACATGTCTAATAATTTATCTTTGACAGGGGGAGCTTCTAAGCTCTTGATATCTAAGCTCAAAGTGTAAAAGCTGAGCTTTTAGCTTTTAGTTGATTGCTTCTATAATTACTCTTGTTGTGCATGTTGATAGGGGGAGCTTTTACAAAATGTTTTGAAATATCTTTACTCCCATCCTTACGATTCTTATGCATGAAAAAGTGTCGCTCAAAATGGATAGTTGTTTTTGATCGGAAATTATTGTTTTGTTTTCAAAATCGACCTCTTAAAATTGTTTTGGTTTGTAATCATCAAAAATGGGGAGTTTGTTAGATAAATATTTTCATCATAATTTTTATGATTTTATTTAACTGAGTTTTTCACCAAAACAATGTCTCTAAATGTTGTCCAAATACTTCTAATCGATTTAAAATATCTTTACTAATTTTTTGGAGTATTTCTTGAAGTTTATTTTTGACAAAAATTGGACACCACTTTCGTTTCGTGGTCAACCGGTCGCCCTCCGTGCCTGAAAGTTTGTTTTCTAAAATAGAAACAAAACTGGAATGATAAACAAGAAGGTCGACCGGTGCCTGAAGAATTCAGATTGAAATAGAACAATTTGTAACTAAATATTTAAGATGTCCAACCGGTCCAAAGCAAGGGCCGACCGGTCGGACCCTAGGTCGACCGGTCGAGGCCCTGCTAGACCGGTCCACCTGATGATTTTTCTAGTTGTTTTTGAATTCTTTCATTTGTGTTCAATCTGGTCGACCAAATGTTTTATCAACAAACTATCCGTTGAGCAGCAGACAAATTTTCATGATTTTAAGGGATTGATTTCTAACAGTTATAATCTCCATTTGATTTGCATTTTTTTTTATAGATTTCAATCTCCAAGGAGGAGCCTATGTATGAAAATCAAATCCAAGACTTCTCCTATAAATTGATGTAGGATTGAAGCAACAAGATACAACAACACAATACAAGACAACAAGAAATTCTAAAAATTTGTCTAAGTCTTTATTTTCAACGTTCTTGTTGTAATAGCTTAAGCTTATCACTTTCACATCTTGCTTATTAGGCTTTCTTTCTTGATTAGACTTGAACTTTTGAGTTGTAATATTTCATTTTAATCTTGATTGTATTTGTAACATCATCCAAAACAAGAAATCCTTATTAGTGTTCTTTTAGCAAGAACACGTTTGGTTGATTTGATTGAAAAGCTTGGTGTTTTTCGTGTGGAAGAGTTTGATGCTCTTCGAGTTAGAAGAGTTTGGTACTCTTCGAGTTGGAAAATTGTGGTGATCTTTATAGGTTCCGTTGTAAAAAGAGTTTGGTGCTCTTCAATGTAAAGGTTGTAATAGTTTGGTGTCTATTAATAAATTTTTTTCCTTTTTTGAAATCTACTTCATATATACAGGGGTGGTAGAATATTAGGCCCTAGGTGGGTTGAACTTCTATAAATCAAAGCGTGTTGTTTATTTTTTCGCACTTGCATTCTTGCTATCATTTCTCCATTCGAAAAAGAGGGCGAAAATCAAAAAATTGGCATAATCTATTCACCCCCCGCCAAGATTATCGTAGCCACTTGGACTAACAAAAATAACTTAAATGTAGGTACTTGGGGTAATTATTGTTAAAGAAGATTCCAAATGGCTCGTGGTCAGTGGATGTTCGCATCACATCACCGGAAAGGAAAATATCTTCACCAACATCAAACAACAAGGAGGAATGGTTATGTTCGGGAATGGCAAGGGAATAATCATCGGCAATGAAAAAAAATGGTAGTTCTTCTTTCTCTCTTCATGATGTTTTATTAGTAGATGGGCTTAAGTTTAATTTGATAAGTGTAAGCCAACTTTGTTATTTAAATTATGGTGTTCTTTTCAATAAAGAAAAATGCCTTATTCTCAAAAATGGTAAACTATTTGTGAAGCTAGTAGAAAAGGCAATCTTTAAAAAATTTGCCCAAATAATTTGGTTAGTCAAAATGTTTCTTGTCTTGTCGCTAGCAATGATTTAACTAGTTTATGGCATAGGCGACTTGGACATGTTAGATACAAAAATTTACAAATCATTTGGAAAAAGAACATGTCAAAGGACTACCAATATAAAATTTTGAAAGCCTTGGATTATGTGACACTTTTCAAAAGAACAAGTTAGTTAAAAGTTGTTTTAAGCCCAAAAATGAAATTTCCACAACCAAGCCTCTACAACTTCTTCATCTAGATTTGTACGGAGACATTGACACGACTAGTTTAAGTGGAAAATATTATACTTTCATTATAGTTGATGATTTTTCTAAATTTACTTGGGCTTTTTCTTGCTATTAAAAGTGATGCCACTAATGAGATTGCTAAGTTGTGTAGACGTATAGAAAATGAAAAAGAATACACTATTAAATCTGTAAGGAGTGATCGAGGAGCTGAATTTGATGGTGAATTTAGAATCTCATGTGAAACCAAGGGATATGCACACAATTTCTCGGCTCCAAGGACTCCTCAACAAAATGGTGTAGCCGAAAGGAAAAATCGGACTTTACAAGAAATGTGTCGGTCTATGCTCAATGAGTTCTCTCTTCCAAAATATTTTTGGACCGAAGCTATGAACACCACTTGTTATGTTATAAATTGAGTGTACCTTCATCCCAAGTTGAACAAAACTCCATATGAGCTTTGGAAAGGAAGAAATCCAAATATTAGCTATTTCAAAATATTTAGATGTAAGTGTTTTATCTTGAACACCAAAGATCAATTGGACAAAGGTTGATGAAGGAATAATTATAGGGTACTGGACTAAGAGCAAGGCATACCGGCTATATAACAAGACAAGCTTGGTGGTTGAAGAATCTATTCATGTCAAATTCAATAAAGCCTCCGGTGTTGAAATAATTCCCAATGATGATAGTGATGAATGAGATGGAGTTGAACCAATTGTTCCAAATGGCATTCAAAATGATCAACCTTCTACTTCAAGTGTTCAACAAGATGATAAGGATGATACTTCGGATCTTTCCGTGCACTAAGTTTAAAGAATATCATCCAAAAGATCTTATAATTGGGGATCCACTTGACAAGGTAATGACAAAGGAAATTTGTCGAAAAAACTTTATATCTCAAAAAGAGCCAAAGAATGCTAAGGAAGCTATTGAAGATGAAGATTGATTTCTTGAGATGCAAGAAGAGCTAAATCAATTTGAAAGGAATAATGTTTGGGAACGTGTGCCTTATCCTCCTTCTCACACTATCATTGGAACAAAATGGGTATTTCGGAACAAACTTGATGATCAGGGCAATATCGTTTGAAATAAGGCAAGATTAGTATATCAATGTTATTGTCAAGAAGAAGATATTGACTATGATGAAACTTTTACACCTGTAGCACGTTTAGAGGCTATTCATATCTTACATGCTTATTATTGTTTCAGGAATTTCAAACTTTACCAAATGGATGCTACATCCGCTTTTCTAAATGCTTTTATTCAAGAGGAACTCTTTGTTAAACAACCTCTGAGGTTTGAAAATTTTTCTAGACCAAATGATGTCTATAAAATAAAAAAGGTTTTATATGGTTAAAACAAGCACTCCGAGCTTGGTATGATAGACTAAGCTATTTTCTTATAGAAAATGGTTTTACAAGAGGTAAAGTTGATACTACTCGCTTTGTTTTTTAAAAAGATCAAGATAGCCTCTTAGTTCAAATTTATGTTGATGATATCATTTTTGGTGCCACTAATGAATCTTTGTTTAAGAAAATTTCCAAGTTAATGCAAAGTGAATTTGAGATGAGTATCATGAGAGAACTCAATTTCTTCCTTGGAATCCAAATCAAACAATGCCAAGAAGGTATTTATATATCTCAATCAAAGTATACTAAAGAACTTCTAAAGAAGTTTGGTATTGAAGAAGGAAGAACCGTTGCAACTCCCATGTCAACAAATATCAAGCTTGACAATGATGAAAAAGGCAAGTCGGTTGATGAATCCAAGTATCGAGGTATGAGTGGTAGTTTACTTTATTTAACCGCAAGTATAGCAGATATTCTTCATGTCATATGCATATGTTGAAAGCAATCTCAAAACATCTCATTTAAGTGTTGTTAAACGTATTTTCCGATATTTAAAGGGCAATATATTTTATCCAAAGAATGAAAATTTTTCTTTAAAAGGGTATAATGACTCGGATTATGCCGGTAATATTGATGATCGTAAAAATACATCCGACTCGTGTCAATTTTTAGGCGATTGTCCAGTCTCATGGCTTTCAAAGAAATAAAATTGTGTATCTTTATAAATGGCCGAAGTCAAATACATTTCCGCGGCATTTTGTTGTACACAATTACTCTGGATGAAACAAACCTTACAAATTTTCTTTAAAAAATGTTCCCATTTTTTGTGACAATATTCCGCTATAAACATTTTTCAAAATCCGGTTCATCATAATCGAACCAAACATATTGAGATTCGACATCACTTTTTAAGGGATTGTGTTTCTAAACAAAGAATTGAGATGTGCTTTGTTCCGTCTCAAGATCAACTAGTGGATATTTTTACAAAATCATTAAGCGCCAAGTCTAAATTATCTTAAGACTGTATGTCCTCCTTTTACAACCCCTTTCAGACTTTGCCTTGACACCCTTGGGATCTATAAGTGGTATCAGAGCTAGGTTGGTTCCAAGAACGTTCCACACTGGTTACTGAACTAGATATCTGCTTTTCAATCTATCAACACATCAAGTTTTCAATGTTTTAAAGAGTAATTTAAATGGAAGGTAATCTAGCTCATATCTCAATATATTTTTTTTTTGAATGGACATATCCCAATATTTACCATTGAGGAGTTTGATAATTGGAAAATACGAATGCACGTATATCTATATGCTCTATATGATGAAATATGGTTTGTCATCGAAGATGGCTTTATAGAGATCAAAAAGATCAATATAGTCGCTACAAAAGTTGCTCTCGTTGTTGTTGTAGGTGGAGAGGGTGTTGCTGCTACAGTGGAAGGCCAAGAAATGAATGGACTGATGGGGATAGAAAGAGGCACAATTTTGAAAATGCTGCCAAGGACAATTTATACAAAACTCTGGACAAAGTTATGCTCAACAAAGTCAAATCCTGTAAAACAACTAAGGAAATTTGGGATAAGCTGACTCTCATCTGCGAAGGGACTGAACAAATAATGGAAAACAAGCAAACAACGGTTGTTCAAAAATTTGAAAACTTCAAGATGATGGCAGAAGAATCATTGGATCAATTAGATGCCAGACTTACTGTAACGCCTCAATTTTCAAAATATAAGAGTAACTTAATTTAATAAGAAAACATATTTAAAACCACAAGAATAAGAAACATCTCAAAAAAATAAATGGAACCATTTTATTATAATCCCTCACTCTTCCGCTGCGCTCCCCTGATTTCATAAAATATAGGCTAATTATAAAAGTTTGAGTCAAAATAAACAAAGTATTCAACTAAAATCTTTGCCCTCCAAAAATAAAACACTAATTGTTAATAGTAACTTAAATTCGTTAATAAAATAAGATTTTCCTAAAATTTCAAATTAAATAAAAATCATTGACTTTGCATCCACCGCCTCCAATCCTCGCTCGGGCTCCTCAACCTGAAAAGTGTTAATAAATATGGGGTGAGCTTTCAACTCGCTCCATGGGGATACGTTTGTCAAAATTAAATACAACAATAGGCGTAATCGTAAACATTCAACACGTAATTTACTGCATCCTTTTTACTCGTTCGCCGGTTACTAATATAAGATCGGGTACATCCCGAGGATACATTTGATCCCGAACCTTCTTACGGCCCTGACTAACATAATTTACTCTATTCCACGTTGCACATAAACGAAAATACATATGTGAAGCATTTAATAAAGACAAACAAATTCCAGAATAGAAAATATCCCCACCTCGAATAAACGCAGCTATCTGTGCGAAGATGTAATAATGCAGTAAATTTTACTCCTCGTTTTCTTCGTACTCTACAATAAATTATAACATATAATTAATAATATAGTAAAGTAATAAACTAATATAAAATAAATTAATTAATTAACCGGCTTATCACTACAACAAAAAGTGGTTTTTGCATCGGCACTTTTAGGGACGACCTTTTGTCGTCACAGTTATTCACATTTAGCAACGACATGCCGTTGCTAAAAACTCCTATCACAAATATTTACAAAGTCGAGTTACTAAAAAATTTGTGGGTTTTAGCAACACTTTAGTCATCCCAAATATTTTTTATTTGAGACGACAATAGTCGTCGTTCCTAATAATCAAGTAAGTCGTCGTTCCTAATAATCAAGTAAGTTTCCCGCAAAATATTTCCCCGCGCCCTAATTTTCTAACTTCATCTCTAATCTCTCTCATTTGCAAACGGCGCACTCGACCAACACCAACGTCATCTCCATAATCCCCACCACCGGCAGCTCCATCGTTACCTCCGCCTCGAACACCTCCCCGTATCCCACCCTCTCCGGCAACTCCACCAATGTCGGCCGAATATTATAGTTGAAGTTGAGCACAAGCATGGAGAACGGAAAAGTTGAAGTTGAAGAGAATCAACAGGTTTTCATCCTTTTTTTGTTTTAATTTCTGCCAGACTTTTGCCTTTTCTTATCACCTGATAGTGAAATATATTGTTTGATGAGAATTGAGAAAGTGAAATATTGTTTGATGAAATGTTTCACCTGTCCCAAAATAACCAGATCACCTCATAGGAGAAAAAACTAATCAGAGAACAAAAATTTCGTCTAGCTACCGGTTCACCAAGGAAGGCGCCGCTGCCGATGAAGGTAACGTAGATAGGAGTGCGGCGCATAATTACTCTGTATAAACCTTCCCATATGTCGCCGCTTCGTCTAGTTGCCGATTCCATTTTCCGTTTCCTTTTTGTTTTGCGAAAAAAAAAAGCAAATGAAACATTTCAAGCTTGTCTTCAATCTCTTGCCAAATTCTCTACTGAGTACTGATATCGAGAATTTTTAGCTCGAAGATTGGGGTTTAGCTGGAAGTAGAACCAGGAAGAAGGTATGAACATACCGCAGTCTTGTCTTTGTAGGCATAATGTTTGTCGAAATGCTTGAGTGCATTGCAATTCTTTTTTCTTTTATTGACTCATTTTGCTCCAAGTGTCATTACATCTTCAATTGGATTTTGCAAAGTAGAGCAAAGAGTATTACAACAAGGGAAGATCATGGACATAACGACCACTTGCTGCTGAAACTGCTTTAATTCAATCCTATTTGCCCGAAACTTCAAAATCATAGAAACAGAGACTTTATATGTCAGGAATTCAATAGATATTTTATAACTAATTCAGTAGACTTCTTATTTTGAATTTTTTCTTTTCTAATAATGACTAATTAATTTTTCATGTTGCAGGAGATAATGGCCTAAAAGAATCTTCATTTTTACTTTTTTTTAGAGGTAAGCACTTCTTTTTTTCTTTTTTATTTTTTTGGTTTCCCAGATTCTTTTTTGATCTATATATATGTAGTTGATGTTATTTAGAACATTGGAACCAAAAAATTATTGAAATAGTTCCTGAGCTGTAGCATGTGACATGTGGTTTGAGGATGTTGTGATACCTTTTCTCTTCAAAGTACATATGGATATGGTGGGTTCATGAGGGTGCTATAAGATACCAAAACTTACTTTACTATGATGGAAGTAGTTTGACGAATGAAGTGTGACTTTTTAGATAAAATATGATTATGCATATGTTATTTTGTTTACAACAGATGTAATGGGATTCTAACCTTTGTGTCACTGATGTCCTCTTAATGATATTGTTGTTCAAAATCTGAAACTAGGCTAATTATATTCCTCCCATTGAATGCTAAATCTTGTGTTTTAAACACTTGTTTTGCTAATTTTGCTGAGGAAATTACAAGAACAGAAACATGGCCCAATTTTCATGTGCATAAGAGGACCATATTTATTGGAAAGATTCCAGAGATAAATATGAATATCCCTGGCTTTACCAGATTGGTGAAGGTTTCCAATCAATGGCAGGCCTGGTGGAAAAAGGGATTTTTCTGTCTTTTGTTTTTTCTTGTAAAGGTAAATTAAGATAATTGGCAGAGTTATTAATAAGACAAGTACCACCATTTTTGGAAGATGAGAAGACTGAAATGTTGTAGACAAGAGAGAAAGGAATATGCATGTTTCTCTAAGACTATAGTAGCATTTCAACTATTGAGTAGATATTTCAAATGATCCCCAGGCATAGTGGTCTGATTCACTGAAATGTTTTAATTGTTTCAGTTAAAATTCATTTTAATAATGTTGTTCATTAGTATATGACTGTGAATTAATATTTGTCTTTTAATTACTTAACATAATTATAGGTGACTTGCTCAACGTCTACTCCATTTGCATCTCCATATTTTCTATTATTCCTCCTACTTCTTCAGCCAGTGATCAGGTATGTGCATTAGCTAGCTAAGTTTAGAAATTTACATGTTTGAATGATTCAGTTGCCTTATTTGTTATACTTCTATCTATGAATCTTTATTACATGTTTAACTTATTTATGTTATCTCATGCATGTGCGCTTAAACACCTTAGACCCGTTTGGAATTTAGCATCAAATTTTGTGAATCTTCACAATTTGATACTAAATTCTGAATTGTCCACTTATTTGGACAGTTTGAGAACGTGAACTTTAGTGTGGTTTCATTAGTATACTTTTTGTTTTGTGTACATGTTAAAATTTCGGTTTCTATCTTCCTTTTGTTCTCGGGTGCACTGCAAACGTGTACTTTGAGAACTAAGGGGAGATGCTGCCGAAAATTTTCATGTGCATAAAACAAATAGTATACTAATGAAACCGCATTAAGTAAGTGCACATTCTTGAATGGGATAGGGCCCTTACCAAATAGAGGGATGAGAAGTCGAGAGAAATGCATGCATTTAGAATATAACCGAATGTGATATAACATGTTATGTATTTGTACAATGCTTCTTACAAACATTTAGTACACATCTGATTTAGGATGCCGATCGATAAGAGTTGGATATCAATTCAAAACCGATTATCAGATGAGTATTGGAATGGCTTGACCGGTTTCATTGAGCATGCGAAAAATTACACTAATTCTCAAGGACTTATTAGTTGTGATAGGTTCTCGACAGAGACTTTTCAGGTGTTAATTTATTTTGTCTATTTGTTATTAATGTTATAGTTTTAATGTATAAATTATTTTAAATGAATTTATTTTTGTGTAGAAAACATCAAACACAAACTCGGAGAATCGCAGCAAACATCCATATGCACACATGGCGGATTTCTTACTCTCAGCATCGTGCGAAGAAGGTAATTATCATTCTGATACATGATGTCCAAACTTGAATTACAGTTACAACACATTCTTGCAGCTATGCAAAATTAAGGCATGTTAAAACTGATCACCAAACTATATAATTTTGTATTTGTCCCACTCTTTATTCAGCAATCCCTGCAAATACAAATTGCTCCCACTATCATTCATTTGCTTGATTACTCACTGCTTTAATGTTTAATCACGTTTTGTTTCAAGAATAATGCCAATTAGTAATGATAATATTAATCCATGTCTTGTCTCTGTTGGGGTTTTGGTATGGTGGGGCCTTTAGTTAATTAATTAATTAGGTCATAGTGACAAACAACTTGTGAAAGTTTTACCATTTCATAATGTCATTTTCATGGGGTCTTGCAGATCAAAGGACATAATTTGTCTAGATTTAGAGGGTGACCAGAATCATGTTCCTATGCTAGATTTGGGAATATCTTGATCATTGATTACAAGTGATTTATGGGAGACACATCTATTTATTTGATGGCATAATGTAATTCTAAGACATTCAGGGGCAACATAGGCAAACACAAATTTGAATATGATTGAGGCCTATAAATAGTATTCTTTTACAGCATCCAATGAATTAGCTGATCATATAAACCCTCTAGGGTCAGAGAAACCTCATATTCATTTAGGCAAAGAGAAACTGGTCTTTTGTACTTCCATCTTTTCTCTTTAATGGTTTTTGCATTGTCTGTATCGAATTTCGGTTGCTGATTATTGTCTATCTGATTGGCCATTTTGATTTATTTATTTAGTTTGTTACTAGTTTATACATATTTTTATTGTTTTGTGTCTTAGGCCAACCCAGAGACACGTAAACTTCAACCTCCCATTCAGAATTTTAGAGATATGCACACGCGAGCAGGGGCTTGGGTGAATTCCCAAGCCGAGGAGACTTATGTAAGTATTTTTTGTTGTAATTATAAATGTGAATAATTTCGTAATTGCATTTATTGATATATACTTCCACTTAAATGTGTACGTAGCAACGTCTGGAGGAGAGAGCCAAGCAGATGGCAGTCTCAGGTAGTGATGCATCCTCAGGTCCCGTGGACGAGATAGCTGTTATGAAGGAGGTGTTGGGTCAGCGGAGAGGACATATTCGTGGAGTTGGACCCACCCTGCCACGTGCAGCATTTCCGAGGCCCCCCAATGCTAGTGTTGGAGTTTCTTTACAAGAGCATCAACAGGTGGTTGGACGATTGGATGAGTTAACTAATGCCTACAAAACCCTCCACGACATCATAGCTCGACTGCATCCAAATGTCCCTCTACCGAGCTTTGGACATGATGGTGCTCCACCATCGTCATCTTCTAGTGTTCGGCTTCAGCTTCAGCTTCAACTCCAGCGACGACATCTAGTCCTCCCACCCATGATGATGATGCCCACTAGATATTGATTAGGACCTTAGGACCTTTTCATTTAGACTCTTAACTCTAGTTTTTGTAATACACGTATATTGTTCGTATTCGATTTCTATTTTTGCGGATAAATATTGCATTTATGTTTTATAATGAGTTTGATATTGATTGATATACATGCATATATGTTTTGTCATTACAAATGTTTATTAACAGGTTTTTAAAAGAAAATGTAAAATTTAGGATAGAGAAAAGGTTAGGGTATTTGCAACGACATTTTCATTGCAAATAATTATGGAAATATACCATTGTTTGCAACGGCATAGCCGTTGCAAATAATGTGCAATATTTGCAATGAAAGTGGCGTTGCAAAAGCTACAGTTTTTTGCAACGACAAAAGGCGTTGCAAAAGCTACAGTTTTTTGCAACGACAAAAGGCGTTGCAAAAGCTACAGTTTTTTGCAACAAAAAAGGCGTTGCAAAACCTACAGTTTTTTGCAATGACACCTATTGGCGTCTCAAAAACCAGTTTTTGAGACTCAATATTTGGGTCAATATTTTTGGGACGACCAGGCGTTGCAAATAATTTATTAGCAATGATTTCTGAGTTTTTGGGACGATTTTTTGGCGTCTCAAAAACCAGTTTTTCAGTAGTGTATTAAGAAAGAAAAGGATTTGCTAAAAAGAAAAGTAATAAATTTTTGGTGAAACAAATCCTATTCCTAACTTTGAAAAAGAGAAAAACAGTAAGTGGGTTTGTTTTTGTAGAAATCCTATAACCAATTAATACCACAATTCCAATATTTGTATCCTTATTTCACTCACACACTATGACACACACACAAAAAAAACACACAAACTCCCGCACACACATATATATACATATAACATATATTAACACACAATGACACACATCACAATGACACACATCACGCACACACACCTATAAACACATCACGCACACACACACTGACATACATAACTAGACACACACTAGTACACCTATAACTCACTCACACATATATTAACATAACACACACACTGAAGCACACAATTAAACCCACACACTCATACACGCCATTAAACACACCCACGCACATTCTGAGACACACATACATATAAATAAAATCACGCACACACTCGCACACACAATTTAACACACATGCTATACCTGATTCGCACCAGAGAGACCGATTTTGAGGAAGGAAAATTTTTGGACGGGAACTGCAGATTTTGTTTTTTTGTAACAGTTGTGGTAAAAAAAATTCGTAGGACAATATGTATTTATAGGTTGAAATTATAGGGTTTGGGATAAGTAGAGTTTGTGAAAGAATTCTATTTGACTTGGACTTTTAAATTTGGGGAAAGATTTTGGGCCCATAATGAATTTCAGAAATCAACCTTTTAAATTTGGGCCTGGATAATTATTGATACTTGGTTGTTATAAAAAAAATAATAAAAAATCCGGATATTACATATCATCCATAGTAATAATAATACTAAATATACTAAAAAAATCCGGATATTACATATCATCCATAGTAATAATAATACTAAATATACTAAAAAAATCCGGATATTACATATCATCCCCCTTAACAAAATTTCGTCCTCGAAATTCGTTGACTCGCCAAAATTCAAGAAATTTAACTTCTATTGAAAAATCTTCTTCATAATAATGTTTTAATAACGAAGGAAAATAAATGACAATGCAACAACTTAACTCAAATGAGGTCTTATCTATCCAACATCTAATTATTAATTCCTATCTAGTCGTTCATATATTCGGTGTACTCGGTTTCTGACTAGTTTCTTCTTGCATTGCATACATTCGAGCTCTGTCTCCGGTTATCTGTCCTTTCCTTTCATGTTCGTTCTTCAGTAGTGGGCAATTAGTATCTTCATGTCCTGGTTTCTTACATTTGAAGCACTTCCCTTGTCCTGCTAAGCATTCTCCATAATGGTTCTTCTTACATTCCGGGCAAAGTGGCTTGTTAGTTTGTCCACTCGGACGAGCATCCTCATCAGCCTTTCCTTGTTTATGTGAATTTCCATTCTTGCTTTGCTCTGCTACTTCCCATTTCCTCTTTTCGGATACGTGGATCGTTTTCTGATCATCCTCGTCACTAGTCAAACCAGCTTCCACCTCATGTGCTCTCCTTACCATAACAGAGTATTCCAAATCTCCCTGTGCTGATAGTATCCCTGACAATTGTGATCTCAGTCCCTTGCGAAACCTTAGAGCTTTTTTCAAGTCAGTATCAACTAGATGTGGAGCAAACCGACATAATTGGTTGAATTCCCTCTCGTACTCGGTCACAGTCAAGTTCCTTTGCTTGAAGTTTAAAAATTCTGTTTCCTTCTTGTCACGGTAGGATCTGGGAAAATACTTCTCCATCACAATATCCTTGAAATCATCCCAGGTCAATGCATTGCGTTCTTCTTCAGTTCTAGTTCTCCAATAACCTTCCCACCAATGATCCGCATCTTCAACTAGTTGAAAGGTAGCACATGCGACCCATTGTGCGTCCGTACTGTTAATAAGTCTAAAAATCCATTCTAGTGCCCGTAACCATTCTTCAATTGCAGCCGGGCCATCACGTCCATTAAAAGTGGGTGGACAATAATTGCGAAATTGCTCCACCACTCGTGTACTATTGTTGTGGTTGTTTCCATGGGGGTTCTGTACAACATTAAGAATCTCAGCAAATAGGTCTCTGGCAGTGGCTTGGTTTCCCATGTTAATCGGATTTCCCTCGTTGCCTTGGTTTCTAAGGTTATTCTTGTTTAAGGTTCGGGGGCGTCGAGGCACTCGTGGAGGGTTTCGTGGAGGCATCTTCCTATAATTATAGGCCATATGTTCTTAGTACCTAACTTAAGTTATCATCGCATAGTAGTCGTAATATAAAGAAGTCCTCTATTTAAACTATATGATTCATTATGCATCCCTTTTTTTTTTTTTTTGCGCGAGGAGCCTAGGGTTTGTTCTTCTAATATATCAAGTACACATGCAATAAGGAGTATGAAATAAAAGCAAAAATACATAATGACATGAATAATATATGTTGCATAGTATTGTGACATGTCATATCATGAACAAATTGAGTAATGACATAATAAATTTGCATACCTTAAGGAAACCGGCGAGATATGGCGGAGGTGGATGTCAATATACTATATTCTTTTTATAATATAAAAAGACACATTTTTTTAACAAGTCTACAGAATCGTAGACCTGCTCTGATACCACTTGTAACGCCCCGGTTTTCAAATTATATGAGAGTAACTTAATTTAATAAGAAATTATACTTAAAGGCGCACGAATAAGACACAACTCAAAAATAAAAGGAATCATTTTATTAATAAACCCAAAAAAAATCCATCACACTTCCGTTGCGCCCTCGATTTTATAAAATATAGGCTAATTATAAAAGTTTGCGTCAAAATAAACAAAGTATTCAACTAAAATCTTTGCCCTCCAAAAATAAAACACTAACTGTTAATAGTAACTTAAATTCGTTAATAAAATAAGATTTTCCTAAAATTTCAAATTAAATAAAAATCATTGACTTTGCATCCACCGCCTCCAATCCTCGCTCGGGCTCCTCAACCTGAAAAGTGTTAATAAATATGGGGTGAGCTTTCAACTCGCTCCGTGTGGATACGTTTGTCAAAATTAAATACAACAATAGGCGTAATCGTAAACATTCAACACGTAATTTACTCTGTCCTTTTTACTCTGACTGACCAGTTACTTTATAGTACTGCGGGTACACCCGAGGATACATTTGATCCCGAACCTTCTTACGGCCCCTGACTAACATGATTTACTCTATTCCACGTTGCACATAAATGAAAATACATATGTGAAGCATTTAATAAACACAAACAAATTCCAGAATAGAAAATATCCCCACCTCGAATAAACGCAGATATCTGTGCAAAGAATGTAATAATGCAGTAAATTTTACTCCTCGTTTTCTTCGTACTCTACAATAAATTATAACGTATAATTAATAATATAGTAAAGTAATAAACTAATATAAAATAAATAAATTAATTAACTGACTGATTAAGAAAGAAAAGGATTTGCTAAAAAGAAAAGTAATAAATTTTTGGTGAAACAAATCCTATTCCTAACTTTGAAAAAGAGAAAAACTGTAAGTGGGTTTGTTTGAGTAGAAATCCTATAACCAATTAATACCACAATCCCAATATTTGTATCCTTATTTCACTCACACACTATGACACACACACAAAAAAAACACACAAACTCACGCGCACACATATATATACATATAACATATATTAACACACAATGACACACATCACGCACACACACCTATAAACACATCACGCACGCACACACTGACACACATAACTAGACACACACTAGTACACCTATAACTCACTCACACATATATTAACATAACACACACACTGAAGCACACAATTAAACCCACACACTCATACATGCCATTAAACACACCCACGCATATTCTGACACACACATACATATAAATAAAATCACGCACACACTCGCACACACAATTTAACACACATGCTATACCTGATTCGCACCAGAGAGACCGATTTTGAGGAAGGAAAATTTTTGGACGGGAACTGCAGATTTTGTTTTTTTGTAACAGTTGTGGTAAAAAAAATTCGTAGGACAATATGTATTTATAGGTTGAAATTATAGGGTTTGGGATAAGTAGGGTTTGTGAAAAAATTCTATTTGACTTGGACTTTTAAATTGGGGGAAAGATTTTGGGCCCATAATGAATTTCAGAAATCAACCTTTTAAATTTGGGCCTGGATAATTATTGATACTTGGTTGTTATAAAAAAAATAATAAAATAAAATTATTGAACTAACAATTATATAATTAATAGTAATAATAATACTAAATATACTAAAACAAATCCGGATATTACACTTACAGAGATAACGAATGAGTTGTTACCCTTGGGAAAGAATATACACAGATAGAAATGTGTATAAGATACTCAGAGCTTTACCAGCTAAGTGGGAAATGAATGTTATGGCTATGAGGTACTCAATGGATCTTACTAGAATGTCAAATCATAAGCTATTCTCATATTTGAAAGCCTATGAATTTGAGCTCAAAAGAAAAAAGCTGGATGAGGCAGTTGCATCCAAGACTGTTGCATTCTAGCAGGTGAGTTAAAGACATCAGAGTCTAAATATGTTATTGACCAGGAGGAAATAGCAATAATGGTCAAAAGATTTAATAAGTCCTTAAAAAACTATCAAATGAATACTGAAGAATACTCAAGAAGACATTCATCCCCGGCTAAAGGGAAAGAAGATAGAACCTCCAAGAGAGCTGAAAAGAAAATTGAAGACTTGTACTTGAACTGCAGACAACTTGGTCACTTTGCAATTGACTATCCCTATCCACCAGATAATAAGTACAGAAATTAAGAAGATAAGAAAGTCTTCAGAGGAAGAACAATGGAAAGAAAGAAAGTCATGCTTGCTAAAACAAAAGCCTCCAAAGGCAAGGAAGTAGATGAGTCAGACAACAGTGAAACTGATTACTCATCTGACACGGAGGAAGATGCTCTTACTTGTCTAATGGCGAAGGAACAATAAGATAAGGTAATTTCTAACTCATCTAATCCTGATTGTGATAATAGTGATAGTGATCATGAAACAAACACTTCCACACCACACATCTTTATGATTTGCATTGGGTAAAATGATTGTTAGGAAATTTATTTGTCTTGATTTTGGTGATGCATAGAAAACTTAAAATTCGCACTTAATCAAAAGGAAACAATAAAGGAAAAATAAAGGGGAAAAAATAAAATGAAGCAAAAATTGCGCAATCACAAATTCTATCGCATGAGTACATACTGGGTAGATTAGGCTTTAGATCAACTGTCAATTGTATTGCCACCATTGAGTCATTTCTATATTTAGATCCTAATATTGCTCTTGAATCACCAGTATTTCCCATGAAAAGATTTGAACCCTTCAATAATTCAAAAAGATAATTAGCATATATACACGAAGAAATCAAATATGACACCAAGACAGAATTGTAAAAAAAAAAGTACCTATTTTACTACAGTCACAATAGTGATACCACTGCAAAAACAATCTACATTAGGATGGGACCTCAATTCTTTGTCCATGGCCTTATACGATTAAAGAAAAGCTTCTCTCCATGACAACTCCACTTTATCCCCCACTGAGGTATCCTTTACAGAATCTACCACATTCGATTTCACATTTCCATTGCAACCATTTGCACTAGATCCATTTCTCTTCGACTCAAACGATTCAGGAAAGACGATAGTTTTAGCGGCAGCCAATATCTAACTTTACGAGCAACCAAATGTCCGTGCGGACCATGGCAACCAAAAACACCACATAAGGTAACATCTTCTGCCATAAATCCTACACAAACAAAATATCGAACATGTTACGTTCAATATTCCACAAAAGATAATCTCAGAAGCATAAAATAATGGAGGACTTACATCCCACACAATCATCACATCCTGGTTTATGCCTTTACGACCCTGTTGAATGAATATGCAAGAACTACTACTCCTCCTGTTAGCGAAAATCCGTTTACGAGCCAACAAGAGATGATGCAAAGTAGTACATGGTCGGAAAATGTTCACCTACTTCACTTAGGCCGAAATATATCTATCCAAAAACACGAAGGATATATTTTCTCTCCATTACTCTTGCTACTATAAGTACTCTGACTGCTAATTGAGACACAACCCCCCATTTTTCTTAGATCAAGAAACAAACCATCTGGTAAGGGAAGCTATGGATCAATTGTGGGGGAAGAGGCCTATGTGTATCGATATACTTCTTGGATCGTGTCGAGATAATCGAACAAGGTTTTGGACTGAGTTTTGTTGTGTCAAAGAGAAGAGACAGATGGATCCATGGAAAAGTGGCAGCAGCGGCAAGCCATGACGGTGGATAGCAAGAGAGAGGAGATGGATGGAGAGAGGGATCGAGAGAAAAATGAGAGATGAAAGTGTCTATTAGGTTAATTAAAAGACACTACATCAGTTGTTTAAAACAACCGGTGTAAAGTGCCAGAACTTCACATCTTTTTTAAAGAAAAGAGATGTAAAGAATAATTTTTACATCGGTTCTCTTTATTAACCGATGTACAATTGTTAAATTGCAATTATGTCATTGCCCTTGTTTTACATCAGTTGCTTAGCTAACCAATGCAATACCTCGATGTAAAATCCTTATTTTGTATTAGTGTTGGACAAACACTAGATTCTAAATATAAAGTTGAATATTCGGGGAACAAGGAAAAATAGATTACAGGAAAACTTTTAAAAGGATGGGGGAGATTGATTGTTTGAATTCGTCTAATGAGGAAAAATCACTCATTGCTAAAATAAAAATATTTCTGAAATTTTTGACATCTCACGAAGCGTATTTATATGCATATAAATTGACTTCATTTAATCATTTATGAATATACATAAAAGTTTGGTTCGTTTAATTATTAAATGAAAAGTTTTTGTTAAATTGTCTATTTGATCGAATAAAAATGCAATATTTTTGGTTTAATAAATGAGGTTACACCGATTTAAAAAGCTTTTCAGACCAGTTTTAATGGTTAGGCCCAACGTGACAACAAATTCTTGGGTTAAGGATACAATGGTCCCATATTCTGGAAAAAGAACACATTTTTATGTCCCGCGCTTTTTTCGGAAGGTTGTTTCGAACATGTTTCATCTAATAAATTTTCAGTGAAAAAATAACTTCCTCCCTCATTAAATAGTCAATATTATACTTGAAATCTTATTAAAGAAAATCAAGAAATATACTCATAAAACAACATATATTAAAACCAAATAAATTGAAAATGTTATATAAACAACACGTGAATAAAACAACACAATCCAATTTTTGATCAAATGCATTGAAAAGGTCAATAACATGGAAACAACAAATAAACAACATAACAACATTGAAGTTTTATATAGAAACAACCCAAAAACAACAAAAACAATATAGAAAACACTATATATGAACAAAAATAGTTTAAAAATAGGTAGCAATTGCATTGAAACATCGAAAACTACCTGAAAACAACAAAGAAACTTCTGAAAAATAGTATAGAAACAACTCATAAACAATGTAAACAATATAAAAAATAACACATTAACAAAAAGAGCTTAAAATAGGTAAAGCTGTATTGAGATTGAAAACCACATAGGAACAACAAAAAAATATCAGAACAACATTCAAAACATCATAAAACATCCCAAAAATAATAGAAACAATATATAAAATAACACATGAACAAAAAAACACATAAAAAATAGGTAAAAGTTGTATTGAAACATCGAAACAACATAGAAATGACCAATAAACAAATATAAATAACATCGAACAATAGAAATAATATATAAAGCAATACATGAACAAACAAAATCGAAAAAAATGTAAATATATGCAAAAAGTATGGAGGAGCATAAAAAAGTTAAAAAGTCAACCGGAAACGTATAATTTTGCGGAAAAGTAGGGTAAGTCTTTCCATTACTTCAAATACTCCAACAAGAGTCCTGTTTGAGGACACAAAAACTTGGCCTCAATCTTGATATGAAAAGTACCAAGTATTCCAAAAGAATAATGCATTTTATATGATGTCAAACATCATCGAAGTCAGTCAATCGGTCCGGTCTGACGACCAAAGATTTTTACTAGGGTTGGGCTTTAATATCCCAGGCCAAAAAAATGTCGGGCTTCAAAAGCCCGACCCAGTTGGCCCAGCACAACATTTTTAGTGTATATTTCATTGGTCGGCAGTGGCTCCCAAATTGGCGGTCGGTTACATTCTTTATTCGCCCACCGCCAATGGTCGGAGTTTTTCAAAAAAGTCGGTGGGTTGGGCCGAGCTGGCTCGGCCCAGGGCTTTTGACAGCTCTACACATCATATTTCATCAATTTTGTTTCTATCTATGAATTTGAAAATATATCTACTTATTATCCTTTAATTTTTGTCCGTCTATTGCTCATGATTTTTATTAATGGTCTTCTGAGTTTAATCTATGAAGACCCACGTCAGTAATCAGACAAAGGCTAAATCGAAGAAGCGGGCTCGTGCTTTCTGGACGGCCCAATTAAAAGAAGCTAATTTGGTAACTACCTAGCCCAAATTCCAGCTAAATGGGCTAAAGCTATGACAAGTAAAAGAACGGTTCAGAAAAGATTTTTATAGGGTGTTGTTAGAGTTAACAAGTCTTCAGAAGGTTCTACTATTAGAATTAGTTAATTCTGTTACATTGTTTGTTAGTTAGTTAGAATTATGTTACATGTAACCAAGGGCGGAGCCAGGAATTAAAACGGGGTGGGCCGATACATGAAAACGGGGTGGGCCGATACACAAAAATCATATAAATTATAAATAAAAAAATTTAAAAAAATATTTTCAAGTGTATAATTTTTTTTTGTAAAAAACAGGGGGGGCCGGGTCCCGGAGTGGCCCCCCCTTCCCTCCGCCATTGCATGTAACCGTCTCCCTTCAGCTCTCTATATAAGAGCCTATAGCCTTTGTAATCTGATTTAGTTTATCAATGGAATATTCTCTTTATATCTTTCTATAATCAGTTTAACATGGTATCAGGCTAGATTTCGGGGTCCTGATCGGAGCTCTGCTATGGCCGCTGGCGGATTATCTGCGTCTACATCTGGTTCCTTTCAACTAGTTACATTTTCTCACCCTATATACTCCAAGTTAACTCATGATAATTTTCTGATCTGGAAGAAGCAAGTATTAGCTACTCTCCGTGGTCATCGATTACAATCCTATCTCACGAATTTCACTCCACCGCCTCGATTTATCTCGACTGATGATGAGTGTGCAGGCTGTATCAGTCCATTGTTTCTTGAGTGGGAGCAACATGATCAACTTGTCATTTCATGGATCGTTGCCTCAGTAAATGAAGATATACTCACTAGATTCGTGAATTGTGATACAACAGCATCTGTAATCTGATTTAGTTTATCAATGGAATATTCTCTTTATATCTTTCTATCATCAGTTTAATAGGTGATAAGATAAATTGGCCCATCAAATAATAATATTGAATAGAGAAAAAGGTTGGGGAAAATACATAATATACACTCTTTCCTGTAAACATACCACAAAATATGCTCATATCACTTTTGTACCTATTTTTTTCCTTTTTAATGCTCCTGCATATTTTTTGGTTATTTTTACGATTTTTTTGTTTTTTTTTCTTGTATTACTTTATATGTTATATATGTTGTTTGGATGTTGTTTAAATTTATTTTTTTGTTGTTTCGATGTTTCAAAACAACTTTTACCTATTTTTTGTGTTGTTTTTGTTCATGTATTATTTTGTACATTGTTTCTATTATTTCTGTGTTATTCTATAATATTTTTAATATTGTTCTAATAATTTTTTTTGTTGTTTCCATTTCAATGTGAAAATACGGTTTCTACCTATTTTTAAGCTCTTCTTATTCATGTGGTGTTTTTAATATTTTTTACGTTATTTCTGGGTTGTTTTCATCCATTTTTAATAGAGGGAAAATTAATAAACCCCCCAAACTATACGCGATTTTCTACATTGCTCCTTAAACTAAATTTTTTTCTACGTAACCCCCTCATTTATATGAAAATTTCTACGGTCCTATCCCATCCTCCCCACCGGCGGATCTGATGGGAATATTCCATTGGCGGGGAGGAGAAGAGGACTCCGTAGAAAATTTTATGTAGTTTAGGGGGTTAAATAGAAGAAAATAGTTTAGGGGTTGGTTTCAAAAATTGTGCATAGTTTGGTGGGTACATTAAAATTTTCATAGATTTTTATATTTATACTTAGTGTGCATTTGTATACAAATAAAGTATTAAATTAAATCATAGTTTTATAATTTCACAAGTTATTATGCATGATTTCCAAACGAATTACTCTGACTCTGAAAAATATTTAGACACTAAAATAAAAATTTCTTTAAAGCAAAATAAAGAATACAAGCTTTGAAAACCCAATCAAATATAGAAATGACATTCATCTCCACTATATGACTGTTTTTATTCGATGCATAAGCAATAGAATGGTCAAGAATAGGGATGACAATTTCGACACGACCCGCGAGTACCTGCCCTTTCCCCTGTCCCGCCCCGCCTATGTTTTTTAATATATTTAATAAATTTTGTAAAGAATATTTTATAAGTATATTAAAAATCAAAAAAATTTATTCATTTATTTTATTTAAATTTATTTAATGTGGGGTAGTAGGGGCCGGCCAGACTCTCTCGTGCCCCGCGGCGGGTCGGGCCACTAATCAAGAACCCAACAAACTGAAACACCATTTTGACAAAATCAATGAAATTATAACATATTATATAAACATGCGGCATACATATTTATGGGCACACATAATTTACAATTTAATGTGCATACAGGGAAAAGTCGAACCTGGTAAGCTAGTAAATCTAAAATTGAGGAAGAATTAAATGAAATTTTAAAGTTGATTTAACTACTAGAGGAAATTTAATATACCCCCTAACTATGCATGATTTTCACATATACCCCCTATACTATTTTTTTTCTACTTAACCCCCTGAACTACACGAAAAATTCTACAGTCCTATCTCTTCCACCCGTCGGCGAATCTAACTGGAATATTCCGCCAGTGGGGATGAGAGATGGGACCGTAGAAATTTTCATGTAGTTCATGGGGTTAAGTAGAAAAACAATTAGTTTAGAGGGCAATGTAGAAATTAGTTTCTCTTTTTAATATTGTTCTGATGTTTATTTGTTGTGTAGTTTTCGATGTTTAAATATAATTTTTACCTATTTTTTAACTCTTTTGGATCATATGGTATTTTCTATATTATTTCTGTTTTTTTCTATATTGTTTCTTGGTTTTTTCATATTTTTTATGTTTTCATGCATTGGATCAAAAATTAAATTGTGTTTTTTTATTCATATTGTTTCTATAATATTTTTAGTTTGTTTGGTTTTAATATGTGTTGCTTTATGTGAATATTTCTTGATTTTTTATATGATTCCGAGTATAAAATGGATTATTTAACGGGAGAAAATTTTATTTTTCACTGAAATTTTATTGGAATAAACATGTTTGAAATATGTTCCAAATAATCTTGAAACAACAACGTAAAAATGTCCGTAAATTTTGGCGGGAGCGTAAATTTGTATAAAACAAGTATGTGAGCATAAATTTGTCCAAAAAAGTACCGAAAAGCATAAAATATTGTCATTGTCTTCGAAAAGTAGGACAATTGTGTCAAAAATCCAAAAAGGTTCCCTCCAATGAAAATATATATTAAATTTTGAAGTCCCGTAAATCATAATTAATGTATATACAGATCATCAGTTTTCATGAATACCAATCCTACGTTCCTACCCAATAAAGAAAAACTGATTTCCCAAGACATTTGTTTCCAAAAAATTGGATCTAGAGTAGAGCCGTCAAAATGGGCTAGGCTCGTCGGGCTGGTCCTCCCCGCCTAAGATAAGGGTGGGTTAGGTATTTAGAAATTAGAGGCCCTCTAAGAGGCGGGTCTAAACAGGCTAGCCCACCACGGGTGCGGGTTGGGCCGATGGGCTGGCCCACCAGAAATAAAAAATAAAAAATGAGAAGAAGAAATAAGAAGAAGTAGAAGAAAAAAAATAGTATAATTGTTATTATTTTTAATAAAAATGGAAAGATATATGAAAAAAGGAAAAAGGAGAGGATTCATGATCACAATGCCGATCAAGTAGCATAAAGTTGGGGCCTCATTAAAAACCTACCAAGGTAAAACCCACTAATGTGGGAAAAACCTCTCATAGGAAAAGAGTACCCCGAAAATGCCATAAATGTCATAAACAAAAGCCCAACAAAATCTAGTAAACAAATCTAAACAGCGTCTGTCCAACATAAGCATTAGTGAGCAGAGATGATATCACGAGGAGGAGTATCCCACCAATTGGTAACGCCATTATACTTGCTAAGCTGATCCGCAACCCGATTGCCCTCACGATAAATGTGTGATATGACAAAATCCATCTGAGAAAGCAAGTAAATGGTATAATGCCATCTCCCAAGTAACCGCCAGGAAATGGAACCAGACCTTGCACGAAAAAGACCCACCACGTACATTGAGTCCGACTCAACCTAAATCTTGTTCCAACCCTTATGATGTGCATAGGAAATTGCCATCATAACTGCAATCAATTCAACCTCTAACGTATACCGTGTGCCACACTGCTCAACAAAACACCCCGGAAAAATCCTGTGTTGTTTGAAATACTCCTGCAACTGTGCATCTACCCGGCGACCCATCAACACTTCCATAAGTATTAACCTTCAACCAACCTTGGAGGGCAAATGCCAGGAAACCTGAATGATCCTGGGGGCAAGCTTGGGGCGTCCTGGGACCTTCAGCCGTCGAAGACAGAATAAGTCATCTTGCGTGTTGTTCATACACCCTTTGTCCAAGGAAGAAGACTCAATGATAAGAGCATGTAATTGAACAATAGCTCCCTCCGTTGTCCAACGTTTATCATTAAACATAGTTTCATTGTGGATATGCCAAATAAGCCAAATACATGAAATAATAGCAACCCTCCACAAGAAAGCGATCTGGTTACTGAATCGGAACTCCATTACATGCACAAGGAATTCAGTAAAGCTAGAGACAGTTTGAAAAGACACCGCAAAAGTATCCGCAATCCATTTCCAAAAGGCCTCTGCAAAAGCACAAGAAACAAAAATATGATCAATTGAATCTGAATGCATATAACAAAGGTCATAAGTTGAAGGGCCAATAAATCCTCTATTCCGAAGCATGTCCAGAACAACCAAACGACCATAAATGGCTCTCCAAACCACTTTGGGAAAAGAGGGACATAAGTGCGTATAGGCGGCTTTCGAAGAAATCAAGCCGTCGGAAGAATGCATCCACATTCTAGCATAATATTTTTATTTCTGATGAAAGTATATGTGATATTTTTTAAAATATGTATTTGTCATTTATTATTTTATTTATCTCATTAAAATTAATAATTATGCAAGAAAATATTTTTTTTGGGCGGGCCACGGTGAGTTGGGTTGTGCCAGTATATTTCCAGCCCACCATAATGGCGGGGCACTCCACTCCGCCAACTGGCGGGCTTTTCGGCCCGTGGGCTAGCCCGCCCGCCAGCTCGTTTTGACAGCTCTAAGCCTGAATGAGTGTAAGGTTTGAAATGCAGTGGGCCATACAACAAATACTTGTATGATGGGCTACAGAAACTTCAGGACGGCCCAACTATATTTCTCTCATATCATCGTACTGCTTTATTTTGTTTTGTTTTTTTGAGAATGAAAATAGAATAGTTTAAGTATTAGAGGGATATTAGTTGAATTTAAATTGGGCTTGCTAATTTTATAAACCGTATTGTTTGGACAAGCCCAAGACTTGAACTTTAGCACCTATTCTGGGCTTTTCAAACAGTACACACCTTTCGGACCTTAAAAATGTCTTGAACTGAACCTCTAAACAAATCATGTAAATGGGGGTTGGATATTTTTTACATTTGCAATCTTACTCTACTTAATCATGGATTTAAAACAATGAATTATAATCACACTTTTGGGTTGATCTTTCAATCTACTAAGGTGAACGACGACAAGCTGGTCTTCCTGAAAATTATTGATTTTAGAGTTAATTCTAAAAATACCTAATATTTGGGGAGAAAAGAGACTAAATACTCTCTCCGCTCTTTTTTGGACATTTTTATACTTCTCTACATTTTTTGGATATTTTTACGCTTTTTTTAAATTTTTTTGCTCTTGGTTTGTTTTTTTATATCATTTCTATTGTTTCGTACATGTTTCTATGTTATTTATATTGTTTCTTGGTTGATCTCATGTTGTTTCAATATTTCAATGCAACTTTTACCTATTTATTACACTATTTCTTGTTCATATGGTGTTTTATATATTGTTTATGTTATTTTCGAGTTGTTTCTATACTGTTTTTAATATTGTTAGAGCATTCCCAAGAGACTCTCAAATTGAAAAGAGTACTCTTTAAAGAGTACTTTAAAGAGTCATATACTAAAAATTATCTCCAACAAATTTTTTGTTTTAACTTTAAAATTTAAAGAATGAGTTTTCACTCTTCAAATTTGGAGAGCCAAAATAACTCTCTATAATTAATTAATTAGATGATCAATTACTTCCAATATCCTATTTATTGTTTTCTTGCACTTTAATGACCATTTTGGAAGGCGATTTCCAAAACCTACACAAATTTTGTAATAAAGAGCCAAATATAAAGAGTGTGTTGGAAAATATAAAAAATATTACTCTTTAAATTAAAAGATGCTCTTTATTTTTTAAAAGATGATCTTTAAATTTGAAGAGTCTTTTGGGGATGTTCTTATTATGTTTCTTTATTATTTTCATGTTGTATTCGATATTTCAATGCAAATTTTTTTAAACCTATTTTTAAGATTTTTTTGTTTTTGTGTTATTTTTTATATTGTTTGGGGTTTGTTTCTGTATAGATTTTAATGTTGTTCTGTTATTTTTTGGTTGTTTCTCTGTGTTTCGACGTTTTCAATGTATCAGATCAAAAACTGAATTATGTTTTCCTATTTATGTATTGTTTCTATATTATTTTCAATGTGTTTTATTTTAATATGTGTTATTTTGTGTGTATATTTATTGATTATTTATTAGATTTCTAGCATAAAATTGATTATTCAGTGGGGGCAAAAAATATTTTTTCATTGATTATTTTTAGATAAAACATGTTAAAAACATATTCGAGACAACTTTGAAATAACAATATCAAAAATTCAGGAAAATTGGCGCGATCGTAAAGATGTCTAGAAAAAAGGTAAAAGCGTACAAATATCGAGAAAAAAAGACGGGGATTGTAAAATTGTCCTTTTTTCAGAGGATATTAGGTGTTTTTGTCCTTATCCCTTGATTTTTATCATAAACACCAAACACAAATTATATAGCATTGTATAACTAATAAACAGTAGAATCTTAAAAAATTATCCAATACCATTAACAAAGACAAACACACACTAACAAACCAAACCAAACCTAGAGTATATGGGTCACTTTTTTTTTTTTTTGTAATATAATATAACCATTATGTCGTCCAACTCAAACGCAGGAACACCATCAATAAATCAGAAGGTCGGAAAGTTATTCTCTTGCCTAATTATTTATAAAAATTAAAAGCTTTCGAAACCGAAAGCAACCCTTTATTATAAATTCGGATCCTACTTTTTTGAAATCAAAATGCATTAATCATTAATGTGTCTTTGGAAATCGCCCAAAGAACAATTGACAAAGGTGGAACGGATAGGAGTCCCAAAGATGAGTATCGGCGAGTCGGGAATAAATTAGGGGTGGGCCGATACATGAAAATGGGGTGGGCCGGATAAGAAAATCATATAAATTATAATTAATTTTTTTTTTAAATTTATTTTTCTAGTGTAAAAAAATTTTTCTTAAAAAAATTGGACCCCCCTCCCTCCGCCCTTGGTATCGTAAGACATAGTTTTCACATAAGTAGCAAAATAATGAGGAACAAAATTATTAACCCGGCTAGTCCAAAAAATGCCTGAAACGGAAATGGTCGCCTTTGTTGTATTGATATCTTCTCGAAGTCCTAGACACGAGTTTGGGAAATGCGCCTCACCGTTAATAGCGAGAATAAGAGCCGCCGCATCGCCGAAGATCTCAATCTGGAAGAGGTTAAAATTCCTTCCAATAGTAAGGGCTTCTCGAAGTGCAAGAACCTCAGCTACCTCAGTTTCATTGGATACCAATGATTTTTTTTGAAACGCCTTGAAGGAACGTATCTGTCACATCAAATATCGCTACTCCGATTTGGCGCATGCACACCGTAGAAGATGAGATTGCTCCATCGAAAAAGATACATGGGCCTTGGGGAGCCTTGGGTTGGAGACATGAGTGAATGAGGTCCAGAGACGGCGTTGGCCGCCATAAACGGGGTTGCACGATAGTCAAGTAGTTTGTTGTTTGCCCCCAACACAGCCATGCATGAGTCCATATAAGCATCAACCCATGTCTTTTTGTTCCGACAATACCAAATAAAGTCACATATGAGGGCAAAAAGTTCACTGATATCTTGATCAAGATTGAGGATAATTTCTTGTGCCCATAGGGAGAAAGAAGGCTGTTCGAATTCTGCAAGGCATTCCCATAAGCCTGCGAGCTTCCCTGATATCGATATTTGGAATTCGGATCCTACTTTTAGGATCAATATCATGTTCCACTGCACGTTCCATTTCATATTACACTCCATTGGATGATTGACACATATAAATATATATATAACATATCAACAACACATGTTTATCATATAAATACGTGTCAATTAATCATCTAACAAAATGAATAGAAAGAGAAATACAAAAAAGTGCAACAAGAAATCTCATTCCCTGCTTTTTAGGGCAATATTACATCTCTAAGAAAAATGGACACCACTTTTGTAACAAGTCTCACGAGCCATTACTTAGCAAATAGGAAATGGTCTTGTCTCATACAAGAAAAGGTCATGGTCCTCCTAAAACCCAAAAATTGTCAATCAGGTTGTGGGTCCTTTTTACACAATACCCATGGTTTCATTTCATATGCCAAAAACAGAATTTGCAACTATTCACAGACCTATCAGGTCATGTCAATATCATTTAGACTTTTAGTAATGATTATGAATTGTTTATATTCAATGAAGGAAATCAGTAGTTGCTTGCATTTACTTGTCGCCAGATGGAACCGAAATCACGTTTCTAACTAGAACTAGTGGCGTAACCATATGAGGACTCGACCACACTGGATTTTGGAATAGCCTTATTAAATTTCGGTTAGACCGTATTGAAACTCGGAATAATCTGTTAAATTTATGTTGGACCACACTCAAAATTTACCCTATAAAAAAATTGAGTAAAAATTTAAAAGGCCAAACGAATTAAGACCTTGTACCAACCAAGACATTGTTGGAAGAATTATTGCTTTATTTGTTATGTAGAGAGGTATACATACTCCAAACTTGATAATATACAATTTTTTTGGAACACTTTTCAAATGAACTTTTTTCCATAATAATAATAATAATAATAATAATAATAATAATAATTGTTTGATTGTTAATTTAGAATTGACTTTTGGATAAATCACTTTTCCAAAAAGTTGATTCAAGATAAGTCGGAATTGGATAGTATGAAAACCGACAAACAATTGCTAAAGGTATGACCTTCATATTTGACTTTACTATTTTTTATTTTTAAAATTTTGGCTCGATAATCGTCTGGCCGAAACAAATTTCTTTTTGACCGCATTGACCAAAATTGCTGGCTACGCTCATGACTAGAACTGTGGTCAACGGTCTTGAAATTGGAATCAGAACCGTGTAGGCCGGTTCCAGTTCCTTGGTATAAAAAACCGTGGAACCGATGGTTTTAATCATCGGTGGAACCGGCAGTTTTACGGTTAAAACCAATTATTTTTATTTTTATTTGGTAAATTATGCTAGAAGAAATGTTAAGTGTGTATTATGATGTTTTATATTCGTAACCACATGAAACACGTTTTAAACCAAATGTTATAAACGAACTACGTGAACTTTGAGTTCCTCTATACTCTAATAGTATATATAGATAGTTTAATATTATTATTAATATGAGTGGGTCTCTTGTGAGACCGTCTCACGGATCTATATTCGTGAGACGGAGCCCCATAACCCGGATCCATCAACCCATAACCCGGATCCACCATTTAACAATTAAAAAAAAATAGAAAAGGCTGGACGTTCAGCCCTGAAGAAACAGAGCTGAGGAAACAGAACGCAGATTCACACGCAGAATTGGAGGAGAAGTATCAACTAGGACGCAAATTCAAAACACGCAGGATCGGAGGAAAGAACCTGAAATTATCGATCTTTATTGATATACCTTGCAGATCAAATTCTCCATTGGTATACCTTGCAAATTTTCTGTTACAATTATTAAAATTATACCCATAATGTGTTTGATGATTTGACTATGTGAAGAAAGGGGTATAATAATTCTTGCAACTCCTATATTGATCGAATATTTGACAAATCATTACTTATAATCCACAAAATACTACTTCCCACTGTTCATATGCAATGGAGAATCAATATCAAAACAATGCACCAATGAAGGAATGTGAAAATTTGGATTCATTGGTTGTTCTTTCAAGTGATGAAGATGATATTGAAATCGTTGGAGGTAAATACAAATAACTTATCTCGAATAAAGTTACTACGTTTTTATGATACTTCTTGGTTTACATGTACAACGAACTTGTGCTAGGTGAACAGTCGATGCAACGTCCATTAATGAACAACATACTGTTTGCCATGGATAAAAGTATTACATTTTTTGCAAAAGTATTATGTTTTATCATAAAAGTAATACATTTTATAATATGTCAATTTTCTGGCTAATCATTGCACAAAGAATGTGGAGGGAAATATAAATAACTTATATGAATAAAGTTACTACTTTATTATATTTTCATGACACTTATTGGATTACAAGTACAACAATGAACTTGTCTAGGTGAACAAGTCGATGCAACGTCCATTAATGAACAACATATACACGGCAATGGATAAAAGTATTACATTTTTTTTGCAAAAAGTATTATGTTTTATCATAAAAGTAATACATTCTATAATGTGTCAATTTTTCTGGTCTGAATCATTGCACAACAATGTGAAGGGAAATATATATAACTTATATGAATAAAGTTACTACTTTATTATATTTTCATGACACTTATTGGTTTACATGTACAACAATGAACTTGTGCTAGGTGAACAAGTCGATGCGGCCGTTTCAACAAAATACGGTGGCAAGGCAACGGATGAAGGTATTACATTTCTTTGCAAAAGTATTATATTTTACAAAGAAAAAGTATTACATTTTACAATGTGTCATTTTTCCGGAAAGATTCTTTGTAAGAACAACGCGAAGGTAAATATAAATAACTTATCTGAATAAAGTTACTACTTTATTACGTTTTTATGATACTTATTGGTTTATATGTGTAACAATGAACTTGTGCTAGGTGAACAAGTCGATGCAACGGCCGTTACTGAACAACATCCATTGGCAACGGATGAAGGTATTACATTTTAGTGCAAAAGTATTATATTTTACAGTAAAAGTAATACATTTTATAATGTGGCATTTTCCTGGCTAAGTTATTGCAGATATAACTGGTTCGCTTATTGGTGTAAGAAAGAGAACAATTGAAGATATGTATAAGTTGTATCGTGACCATGGTCGTGCACTTGGATTTAGTGTACGTAAATCGACTGCTCGATGTAGGGACAATGGAGTAGTGATAGAAAAGTACTTCGTATGCTCATGTGAAGGAACAAAGAGGACAACAATGGGAAAAACAAAAAACTTTCCTCATACACGCACAGGGTGCAATGCTTCGTTAAGAGTGAAATTAATTGATGATGGTGTTTATGAAGTCATTAATCACGTACAGGTACATAATCATTCATTCACGAGAACGAAGTGGAGCCACCTTCATCGTTCAGAAAGAAAGATTACAAATGAGAAGGGTAAAGCTATAGAAGATATGGTATCTTCAGGCATGAGACCAACTGACTCTTATCGATATATGGCACATGAAGCGGGTGGAGACCAAAGTGTTGGTCATACCATCAAAGACCATTTGAATTTTGTAAACCGTCTGAAATTGAAAGCAATAGAAGGTGGGGATGCACAAGCATTGGTAGAAATGTTGTACAAAGAACAAGCTGAGGAAGATGACTTTTATTTTAGAGTCAAGTTGGATGATATGGCCAAACTGAGTAATGTATTCGGAGAGACTCGATGATGAAGGAGGATTATCAACTATTTGGAGATGTTGTGATCTTTGATACAACATATCGAACAAATAGATATAATTTGATTTGTGCTCCAATAGTTGGCGTCAACCATCATTGGAAAAATGTAATGTTCGGATGTGCATTCTTATCTAATGAGAAGACCGAGTCATTTGTGTGGCTTTTTGAAGTATTTAAGAAAGCAATGGGAGGCAAATGTCCAATCACATTATTTACCGATCAAGATCGGCGATTGCTAATGCGATAGAAAAGGTATACATTTTGAAAATTTATCATATTCATTGGGATATCTACTATGTTAAAATTAATAATACTTTATAAGTATAAAATGATACTTTTTGTACAAAATTTGATACTTTTTCGTTAGTTGTCAATACATTTGAATTTCTTATTTTTCTTGTATTCAAATTAGTAATACTTTATCCGAGAAAAATGATACTTTTATTTATAATATTGATACCTTTCCTGAAAAATTATGTAGGTTTTCCCTGAAACAAAGCACAGACTATGCCAATGGCATCTTTACCAAAATGCTTTGAGCAGATTTGGGCAGTTGAAGAGCAACACTTCCTTTAAAGATACTTTTAGGAAATGCTTGTCAGGTTGTGCAAATGAAAATGAGTTTGAAGATCATTTGGAGTACTATGATTTCTAAGTATGGGTTGGAAGATCAAACTTGGTTTCAACGTTTATATGATCTAAAAGACAAATGGTGCATGACCGAGCAAGGACTTCTTTTCAGCTGGAATATTGTCTTCACAACGAAGTGAAAGTACTAACAATGCTATGGGATTCAATGCCAAAAAAACAACAAGCTTGACCGAATTTTATGGGATTTTCAAGGAGCTAGTGAAGAATTGGAGAATGAAAGAAGAATATGATGAATTCCAATCCTCAAGATCAGTTCAGTGACTACACTACAATTAATCGGAATGTTAAAGCACGCTTCGAGGTATATACATTGACGCTTTTCAAAGACTTTTGACCGAGTTTATCGCATCAATTTCTACTACTTGTAGTCTAGTTCATCAAGACGAGATCGAGTGTTTATGACATTTCTACTCATATTGGGGATGGGGACATAAACGAGTGTGATGTATGATCCTTTAAGAAAAATGATCACTGCTCTTGCAAGAAATTTGAAGAATGTGGTATTTTGTCTTTGCCATTCCTTAAAGGTACTTCATCTTCATTCTCAAGTCAAGATACTTAAATGTATATCATAAAAAGATGGACAAGAATTGCGAAATCTGAAGTATGGGACAAGTTAACTAATAGAATTGAAAAGCCTGACAAACCTAATGATTGTATTCCTTGGCGTCATGAAATGGCACGAAAATATTATGATCTTGTGTTGAAATGTCAAGGGAATGAAGAAGCAAGGAGAATCATTGAGGAAGGATATAACAGGGATTATTCTGCTATTATCGCATTGAATAATCCACTGGATTTCATTGAGCAAAATGAATCATCTCATTGTTTCAAGTTCGTCTACATTACAAGATCCTACTCTATTCTATTACGAAGGGAAGAAGAAAAAGGATAAAGGGCAGTTTCGAAAAGGGAAAGAAGAAAACTAGTGATTTGTCTAATTCTATTCAAGCCAATGAGTTTGGTTCCAAGACTCCAAATGCTCGATTATTTTAGTGGAAAATACACTATTCTGTCCTAGACTTTACATTCATTTTAAGTAATACTTTTATAGTTCAAATAGTAATATTTTTGAAATTATTTATAATACTTTTACACTCTTAACTTGTCTTGATGCCAAATGTCTAGTTAAAGTATTACGCTTCAGCGCTTCATCTCCAAGTTAAGGGACACTGCCTGTCAAAGTGCAAAAATACTTTTTTTAAAATACACGTAAGACTTAATCAAAAAAAGTATTACTTTTTTTAAGAAAAGTATTACTTTTCTTAGAAAAAGTATTACTTTGTATGGTAAAAGTATTACTTTTAGAGTATTACCATGTTTTATAAAAAGTAATACTTTTTATCGTAAAAGTATTACTTTTTATCGTAAAAGTATTACTTTTTTAGTACTAAGTATTACGCTTCAGCTTCATCTCCCTTTGAAAGTGCAAAAATACTTTTTTTAAAATACACGTAAGACTTAATCAAAAAAAGTATTACTTTTTTTAAGAAAAGTATTACTTTTCTTCGAAAAAGTATTACTTTTCTTAGACTCCGATTCAACAAAGTAATTGAAATCTCCAAGAGTTTTGAAAGAAAACCTGTGTTCGTAGATGAATTGATTGACGGCGGTGGGAGTGAGAAGAAGCTGCCCGAGCGTGGAGACTGCGGCCGTGTGAAATTGAGGAGTTGTTTTGGTTAATCTATATAGGAAAAAGTATTACTTTTCATTGTAAAAGTATTACTTTGTATGGTAAAAGTATTACTTTTAGAGTATTACAATGTTTTAGAAAAAGTATTATTTTTTATCGTAAAAGTATTACGTTTTATCGTAAAAGTATTACTTTTTCAGTACTAAGTATTACGTCAGACTTCATCTCCCTTTCAAATTGCAAAAATACTTTTTTTGAAATATACGTAAGACTTAATCAAAAAAGTATTACTTTTTTAAGAAAAGTATTACTTTTCTTAGAAAAGTATTACTTTTTAGACTCCAATTCAACAAAGTAATTTCTCCAAGAGTTTTGAAAGAAAACTTGTGTTCTGGTAGACAGTAATTGACGACGGCGGTGAGAGTGAGAAGAAGCTGCCGGAGCGTGGAGACTGCGGCCGTGTGAAGTTGGGAAGTTGTTTTGGTTAATCTATATAGGAAAAAGTATTACTTTTCATTGTAAAAGTATTACTTTGTATGGTAAAAGTATTACTTTTTAGAGTATTACAATGTTTTAGAAAAAGTATTACTTTTTATCGTAAAAGTATTACTTTTTGTTGCAAAAGTATTAGATTTTATGCTATTAGGATTATTCTGTTTTAACAATCATAGTAGTGATTAATGGCAACATATTACATTAGTAGTGATTAGTACAAAACTCAGATATTGTTATACATATATATTTATCAATTCAAGCAAATGGCAGAAGTTTAGAAATTTGTCTCCATGAACATAGTAACATGAATTTATCAATGTGGTTAAAAACTGATATCCATGGTAACTAACATCTTTGTCCAAGTCCAAACAATGTGAGCAACAACGTTGACCCTGTCATCCAACTAATGTAAAACTAAAAATACGTTTTGTAAAAAAGGGAACAAGAAAGAACCCCCTAGAATAGAGGGCGAGCTTAAGTACAAATCAATTAGTGACCTAATGCTATAGCAACCCCAAGTTATTAAAATTTAAAGAAGAAAAAGGAAAAAACAGGGATTAAATGGCACATTTATAAACGACCCAAATGAGAATTGTCTTCCATAAGAAGAACCCAGAGATATGAGAGCAAACGGCGGTCGCCTGTCCGCTACGGCCCTTATATGCCAAGTGGATGTTTATAACACTTTCTAATTCTTCTAATTCTTGGATTTCTTCTTCTTCTTCTTTAAATCGGCTCCCTTTCTCTTCAAGTCTGCATCGGTCTTTTTCTTCTCCTCAATCTTTTGCTTAAAATCAGATTTTTTCAGACAAAAATCCACTATTTTCTTCAGCATTTCCAATCTCACACCATTGAGATCACTCAAAAAAATTCTTAAACAAATTTGTGCTCTCAATACTCGTCGTACCAAAGCCTACAAAAATAACATAAAATATATTATACAATTTACAAAAGAACATAAAACATATTATACTATAAATAATACCTTTGACAAATCATCGGGGGAAGTGTAAATTTTCCCTTTGAAGTACTCCATATGGTGCATCAAGAAAACACCACAGTCATTCGCTTCATCCTCTGACTGCCAAGGGAAATTAACATACTCTACTGAATATTGAGCAACAGCTCGAGCTTTTGGGTGATTTTTTTCTTCAAGGAAGATAGCCATATGATATTTCTATAAAGCATATATGCATATAAAACCAAAATGTCAAAAATATTATACAAATGGTAAGAATAAACTAAACAAGTATAAACTAAAGGGATTATACCACGAGTTGGACAACTCTAATGTAATGACTTGGATCATCATACTTCCTATTATCCAGGAATTGCATCTTCTCATCACGAAAGTTTACGACAGCACAGAAGAAATGACTCTCAAAGTGGATTGGAACAAAAATCTGCAAAATTAAAACAAAGTAATACTTAGTACTGAAAAAGTAATACTTTTATGATAAAAAGTAATACTTTTACGATAAAAAGTAATACTTTTTCTAAAACAAGGTAATACTCTAAAAGTAATACTTTTAAAATGAGAAGTATTACTTTTTCCTAAAACAGGGTAATAGTAATACAATAAACTTCGAAGTAATCCAATATAGATTAGCCAAGTGTCTGTTTCTATGAGATGTCAATTACTTTCTTGGATTGGAGTCTATGCCATAACATCATCTAAGTGTGTTCATGATCTACAAGGTATTACTTCTTATTGTAAAAGTAATACTTTTTGGGGAAAAAGTATTACTTTTTTTAGAAAAAGTATTACAATTAAAGATAATTCATTTACCAAATCACATGTGCTCAGGTCTTGCTTGGCATGTTCCATATATTTCTGCCAACATTTTCTCATACTCCTTTCATGCTCAGCAACAACACCAACCTTGTTTATAGCCTTTGTCATATAGAACTTTTCCAGGAGAGAGGAAACAACATTAAAATAGAAATCGAATAAATATCAAAGGGATTAAATATAGGAAATTTGTAAGTTAGTAAAACTTACACTGTGTCCGGTATCAAAGAACACCCTTTTGCACGGATCGTCACTAGCTTTTGCTCGGTTAAGGATCAAAACCCATGCATCAATCATATTTCCGTATATCCATCGTTTTTGATTTAGAGACAAGATCTCGTTATTTGAAATAGTGAGCAACCCATCATGTGTAAAAAAAAGATCACTAAAAAAAAAAGAAAACAAAAACAATAGTTACTTTATATGATTGAATAGAGTAAAAATCAAATCCTAATGCAAAAATTATAACTTACTTTTCAAAAAACGGTTCAGTGTCAAAAAGACAAAAATCAAGAACTTGTTTGTCTCTTATATCCATGTCAACTAGCAGCCTTTTGTTTTGAGTCATGAAACTCGAAACATAACCAAAGCATCTTCACCTACACGCCCAAGCATCGGTAAGCAGGCCCAACATATTCTACCCTTAAATCACGACGTGGTTTTAAAACAAAGAGATGCCAAAGCTTCATCAAATCCATCATCATCGCCACTCAATTGTTTTGTCTCAGGTGTTAGAAGATCAAAATTGGGCATTTCTTCAGACAACTTCTTCATCAAATTAAATTTCTCAACTACATCATCAATAAACTTTTGGACCTTGTCATTAGCAAAGAAATTTTGAGTCTGAGACAAAATTGGAGATTGCGATGATGAGACTGTGGCTTCTGTGGCTGATTAGGTTCCATTTTCTTCTTCATCTTGTTCAATCTATCCATGTGGAAATCAAAAACCACAACCATATCCCTCTTGAGCAAGAGGAAAGTCTCATGCACATCCTATAAAAACAGAAATTTATTTGTCAGAAGTATCCAAAAAAGTAATACTTTTCAGTTAAATGGTAATACTTTTCAACGAAAATCTAATACATATGATTTCATAACCCTACTACATCGAGAAAATGTGATGATAACATAAATGTGAGATCAATAGCCATTTTTCTTTGGCCTTTGATTTGAGACTATTAACAGAGGTGGCAAAAAAGCGATTGTACCAAAGCTAACTTAAATATGAGATTGAAGGCACACAAGAATTACACAAAGGAAACACCTTTTTCAACTTCAAGTAACCAATCCATGGGAACTTTTAGCTAGCAAGTTCTTATTGGCATAGATTGACTAGACAATGATCAAGTCATCAGTGATCTGATAATATATTTACATAATATTGACAAGGGTCAATGTAACTACAAAAAATAGAAGGGTCTTTTGGTACATTGGCTAAACCTCATTTGTACAAGTGTAATTATCCTAACATTTATACAAAGATAATAAACAATAGTAACCTGAGTTAAAAATTTTGGAATCCAGCAGATTTCCATGTAAAGCTAGAATTCAACAGACATAATATAGAAAGTTGTTAACTGTTCAAGAAAAACTAGATATAGGAAAAACTTGTAATAAAAAGAACAACTACAAGAAGCAGAGACAAAAAAGTTGGAGGTTAACACAACATTGCATAAAAGCTCATACAAATTAAAAACTTACATCTTTTGCCAATTTATGATTCTCAGCATTCGTTAGTTCGCCCTCCGATAATTCAAACTTAATCGGCCTTGATGATTCATCAACACACTCTTCCTTTGCTCCACTTGCCTTTATCATCCCTTTGCTCACTTGAATAATGGACCTTTTCCTCGCCTTCTAATCCCGCCTCCAGAGAAATAGGGTAAGTGTCGTGATCCAATCACCCGGCCAAATGCTCCAGCCTCTCTCTCTTCTTTAACTCGTCTTGAATATTCTCTCAAGTCCAATGTTGAATTAGTGGCGGGGAAGATGGTTCGGCTTTGCCTTTCCATTTAAGCCTATGAAAATAGATGATTTGCAAAGCCAACACACATCCACTTATATTAGCGGACTTCTTGTTATAATTGTCAACGGCTTTGCAAAGCCTCTCTAACACATATGAACACCAATCAAACCGACAAATTGTGTCCACATCCACCAAAGATTTCAAAAAAGAAAGGTCCACTTTTGCGATTTCTTTGTCGGAGTGAGAAAAGTTGACATCGTATATAAAATGAACAACCTCTTAAAATCATCTCCTCCATCTTCAAATCCACCCATGAGTAGTTTTTGCAAAAACTTACTTTAACTCGCCCATCAATGCCGTATTTTTCCTTGACTCACAAGCAATATCTAGGCATCATCCTTGCGCTTTCCCACTAATACCTCCCATCCATCGTTCTGGTAGTAAAAATATATCACAAATATCATCACCGTGATAACGACTGCTTCTTATCATCAATAGTAAGCAACCTACTCTTACCATTGAACCTCTTCACTAACCACTCTAACATATATGTGGAAATTTGTTTAACTCTCATTTTCAAAGAACCCACCAAATCCAATGCTTTCGATATCATTTTTTTGCTTAGGATTGGAATTAATGATATCCAAATTGAAGTAACCCGAGTGGTCCGCAGACCTTTGTGAGACAAAATTCTTTGCAAAAATTGACAATGAAAGTTAAACAACTAATACCATAATAAATCGACACTATTAACTAAAAACTAATACTTTTTCTATTGATAGCAATCACATAGTCCACATACTCAAGAACTAATACTACAAAAAAAAACTAATACTTTTAGAAAGAAATGTGATACTTTTTACCAAAAACTAATACTTTTTCTATTGATAGAAATCACATAGTCCACATACTCAAGAACTAATACTACAAAAAAAAACTAATACTTTTAGAAAGAAATGTGATACTTTTTAACTAAAAACTAATACTTTTTCTATTGATAGCAATCACATAGTCCACATTTTAATACTTTTAGAAAGAAATGTGATACTTTTTACCAAAAAACTAATACTTTTTCTATTGATAGAAATCACATAGTCCACATACTCAAGAACTAATACTACAAAAAAAACTAATACTTTTAGAAAGAAATGTGATACTTTTTAACTAAAAACTAATACTTTTTCTATTGATAGCAATCACATAGTCCGCATACTCAAGAACTAATACTACAAAAAAAAACTAATACTTTTAGCAAGAAATGTGATATTTTTAACTAAAAACTAATACTTTTAAAAAGAAAGGGGATACTTTAAAAAAGGTAATACTTAGAGTATAAACCGCCATCATGGTCTTTATCTTTTGCCTTCTTTGATGGTTTCTTGACTTTAGCAACCTTCAAAATTTTCTCACCCTATGAATATTTCTTCAGTTGTCTCTCATCTGCCGTGTGTTTTGTACGTCTCTCCTCGTCACAATTTGTTCGTTTCTCATTCTCTATGCGCTTAAATTCATTGTCTTCATTCAACGCGAGTTCTTTCCCCTTTTCTCTAGCGCCTCATTTTCTCTTTTCCTTGGATGGTTCATCCCCATCGATGTTCTTATGAGCAAATTGTTTCTGCCCCATCAATATCTACAAACCAACAGTAATATAGAATGAACTCACAAGCATCAACAATTCATAACAACAAAAAACACTTTCTATTAATCATATAGAGTTTGTCAATACATAAAAGAACTTAAACTGATATATAATAAAAACAATATTTTGTACTGTGGTGAGGTTTCATCAATATTTTGTACTGTGGTGAGGCTTCATCAATATTAGACTGGCATTAGTCGCCTGGCAACGTGTTTACTCATGGAATGCTGGTTGCATCTCAAATTACAATAGGACACTCTTCTTCCTCAAAGACTTAGTAAACACTAGAAACCGCATCATCGAGGCCATGCTTGGGTATTCTGTTACATGGACCTAGGACCCATCATTTTCTTTCACATACTTCCAGCTTATTTTTTTTTGGGTAAGGTGAGAATATATTAATACCCAAGTAAAAAAATACAGAAAAAAATACAATCAACACAAAGTTGGAACCGATATCCTACAACAACTCTAAAAACATCGGATCAACCCACAAAACAAGTTTCAAGCTACTTCAAATAACAAACCTCCCCTTCATATACAGAGCTACTATTCCAGAAAATCATCTGTCAACATCCATTCTCTACATAGTCATCTATAATCTTGTGAAAAATGAATACGTTTGAGATTCATATTTTAACTTATTACTATTCATAGTTTCAGTGTCATAAGAACAATCAATCAATGGACTGTTTCAGAAGAGTAGTGCTCTAAATATCAAAATTAGCTTTCCCTTTTGCTCACAAACCATTAGTTTTTGATAATCTGCAAGAGTAAATGGCGAAGCATATAGCAGTAAATTTTCGCACCTCCTAAATGTGTTGTGGTAAAATAAAACCAGAAAAAAATCGCACAAACATCTCTCAAACTAAAACCCTAGTTTAAAATTTTCGAAAAAATAACATATGCTTAACATAAAAACATGAAAAACATATAGCACCATGAATGAAAACTTACATATGAGTCAAAAAAACCTAAGTTTAACAGATATGGAAAAAAAACTAAAAAACTACATAGAACATGAAAAGTGTCGAAAACTTACCAGATTGGAGTCAGAGACTGAGATTTTGAAGAAAAACTGAGTAAAAGGAAAACTAAACAATGAAAGAAGAAGATAGAAAAGGAGGGAGATAACTGGCGAAGAGACTGGCGAAGAAGAAGGAAGAAACGGGAAGAAGAAGAAAAAAGAAAAGGAAAGAAGAAAAAAGAAAAGGAGGGAAATAGCTGGGAAAAAAAGAATAAAAAAATTAATTAAAATGTTGGATCGGGTCGGGTCGCGCGGGTCGGGTCTGGTCGCACGGGTCGAGTCGGGCGCGACCCGTCTGACAGTGGATGACCCATAGGACGGTCTCATATGAGTCTTAGGTACAAAACTCAGCCGAATATTAAGTCCAAGTCTTTTTCTTTCTTTTCTTTTTTTTTTAACTGAAATTAATAAACTATTTTAAAAAAAATCAAAAGATAAACAAACGGTTCCAGTTAAAACCGGAATCAGAACCGTGACGCAACAGTTCTGATTCCTCTAGAATGAGGAACTAGAATCGGCAATTTTAGAACAGAAACCGACAGTTCCAAAATCGTGGCCACCCCTACTTGCAGTTTGAGTCTTTTTTTTTTTTTTCCTTCTCCTTTTCTTTTAATGAGCCTGGACATCATTTTTTCTTCAAAACTTCCTTACAAAGAATAATATGGGTCTTTGGTTTGTTTACTTTTCCGAAGAATATCTTTTATTCTTTACTATTTGAAATTGAAAATATTATTTTATTTATTTTTGGCAGGGATATGATTTATTTTATTCTAAATTCAGTTTTCCACCTATAATTTACATGAGCTAGTCTCCTATCAGACCGTCTAACGGATATAGATCCGTAATATCCGAAACAATGTGAATATTTTGTCGTCTCTCTCTCTCGCTTCGCACAAGAGAGAATATATAAAAGGATAAGACTTGAAATTCAAAAATTCCCCCAATTTTGCAGCGGCGCGCCTCTCGCTATTTGATCGAGAAACCTTTTGCCGACCTCTCCTCTCCTACCATCACAAACCCTATTCCCTGTATTATTTTTCTATTTATTTTTCCAACTGAGTATCAAGAAGTTCGTTTTGATGTACCAAACAAAGGCGCTTCAGGACTTGGACAAATAATTTTCCTACGGAAAAAAGGTAAAGAAGTTATCATTTTTCATTCAATCGAACACCATCTGTTCTATGTCTATTTATATATCACAATCAGACATGAATTTTTCATGAATAATGTTAATCATAAAAAATAGATATATACTAAAATACTCTTCAGGGAACTATTAATACATTTCAGAAGAACCGCTAATACTTTTTAGAAGGACGGCTAATACTTCTGTTAATACATTTCCGGAGAAAAATTTAATTATATTCATGAAAACTACTAAAATACTCTCCAGGGAACTACTAATACTTTTTCGAGGAACTGCTAATACTTTTTGAGGGACTGCTAATACATATCGGGAGTATATTCAGGAGAAATACTAAAATACTCTTTAGGGAACTACTAATACAATTCAGAAGAACTGCTAATACTTTTTAGAAGGACGGCTAATACTTTTCAGAGGGACTGTTAATACATTTCGGGAGAAAAATTTAATTATATTCAGGGAAACTACTAAAATACTCTACAGGGAACTACTAATACTTTTTCAAGGAACTACTAATACTTTTTTGAGGGACTGCTAATACATTTCGGGAGTATATTCAGGAGAAATATTAAAATACTCTTTAGGGGACTACTAATACATTTCAGAAGAACTGCAAATACTTTTTAGAAGGACGGCTAATACTTTTCAGAATGACTGTTAATACAAGTGGTCCCTGAAAACTACTAAAATTCTATTGCTAATATTACGGAAATGACATCGGGTCCGCGGGTCAGATCCGTCTAACAGGTCAGACCCGTTAGACGGTCTGACAGGAATATTTGTAAATTTACATATGTTATGTTCCTAACAAATTTATTTTTCAAATCTACTGATATATTTCATGTATTTTTATGCCAAAAAAAAAAAACCCACCACAAAACAAGTATATATATATGTATATATATTTTCAAATCCATATAGAAAATACATAAACATGAGTAATTTGAATATATTTCACATCTACACAAAAATATACGAAAAATCATTTTATAAAAAAACATCTTATTTCCATTGTCAATATGCATGATCCTAGCCCTTCATTAATTGCACCCATGAGCTCTCCAATTTCCTAACTCATTCTCAAATTTCCCACCACACACACACATATCACAAGCAAGTTGAAGAAGGTACTCTTAACTGGTCTACTTCAATTAATGCGATTTAATGTTACCTAGATTTCATCAATGGCTGCTCTTTAATTCTTCCAACTTTTTTGTGCCACCATCTTTTCAAGATATTCATTCTTTTCTCCCCCTATCACTCCTAAGACTTCACTTTTATTCCTGAATGTGGACAAATTTCCACTTTGCACTTGATTTTCTTCAATATATTTTATATCACATTTATAAAAAATACTCCCTCGTCCCAAATATATAATCTACTATTCCTTTTTGGGATGTTCCAATTAAATATATAGTTCAGTTTCCATATTTAATAGTATTTTTTCCATTCTTTTACTATTATAACCCTATTTAATACACCTCTGTAATTTACACTATTCATTAAATAGGGGCAAATCAAGTAATAGTTTTGTATATTTGTAATTTCCAATATTTTTTCTTAATCTGTATGGAAAGTCCAACTGTACTATATAATTGGGACGCAGAGAGTAATAAATTATATTATTTTGTTTTCAATTTTCATATTGTCCAAAAAAAAATCATCTTCTTATATGGTTATCGAACACTTTCTATGCCTTATTTTATAAATGGGATGCTTGATTTACTTATTCCTTTTTCAATTTTTGTTAATAACCTACTCGCTTATATACAGTACCATTATATATAGTACATGTTATTCCATTACTAAGTGTTCAATATTGATTAAACTAGTCTTTTCAAATTTGTGAAACCTTACCCAATAATTGCAAAATATATATATATATATATATTTTTCTGTTTTTTGAAAAGGAGAATGATAGGTTTGTATGGAAGGTGTGGTGTGTCCATACTGTCCAGCAGTCGAGGAGAGCATGTGGGCCATGACAATGAAGGTGATGGATTGGACTTTGAGAGTTGGGTGGAGCCTACATCCATGTGATAGTTTGGAATGATTTCTACGAAAGCCCAGCTATATTTCAATAGTCCATTTCATGGCCCACAAGATTTACTGGAGGATTGAATATTAATTTATGACAAAAACTCTGACCCGCGACCCGGAGTCATTTTGGTAATTTTCGCCGCCAATGATATTTTTGTAATTTTCAAGTGGTAGTTTTATTATTTGTTACGTAGCCTTTCAATTTCAGAGGATATTTTTTTTATGTGGTGTTAAGTTGTTAGCCCTGTTTTTATGTTGGTAGTTTTATGTATTTTGTATTCTTTGCTCTCAATGTATTAGTTATTCTGTTTGAAAAGTATTAGTCAAAAATATCTTTTACCACGAAATTGTCCCTTTTAATTATAAAACAGAGAATTACTACGAAGTTGTAAAGTCTAATACATGTTTTTAATACATCTAATACACTAGAACGCAATGAATGTAATACATTTCTACAAAGTTGTCTCTTTTAACTATAAAATGTATTAATGATTCTTACGAAAAATATTAGCCATTGTTCTAAAAAGTATTACCAGTTCTTCTGAAATGTATTAGTAATTCCCTGAAGAGTTTTTTAGTATTTTTTATGAATATACTCCCGAAATGTATTAACAGTCCTTCTGAAAAGTATTAGTCGTCCTTCTGAAATGTATTAGTAGTTTCCATGAATATAATTAAATTTTTCTCCTGAAATGTATTAACAAAGTCTTCGAAAAGTAAAAGTATTCTAAAAAGTATTAGCGATTATTCGAAATGTATTAGTAGTTCTGAAGAGTATTTTAGTATTTCTCATGAATATATTCCCGAAATATATTAGTTGTCCCTCAGAAAAGTATTAGTAGTTTCTCGAAAAAGTATTAGTAATTTCCTAGAGAGTATTTTTAGTAGTGCTCCTGCAAAGTATTAGTTTTTCTAATAAAATATATTAGTATTTCTACATTAAAGTATTAGCTGATACTAAGACTTGTATCATTTAGTGCAATATTCATTCTTCATATCACTTAAAGAAAAAAACAGAGCATCATCACCACAAGCCATCACCAACCATCGTCATTTTTCTTTTCACATTGGTGTTGTCCATTGATTAAACATTTGAAAGAAAAAGAAAATCTCGTTCAGCAAATCTCGTTCTTCTCCTCGTCTAATTCATGGACATTTAGCAAATCTCGTTCTTCTCCTCGTCTGAATCGGCTGGAGGAGATAAGAACGGAGGTGTCGTAGCCGTCGACGAAGCAGTCGTGAAAGAAGAGGCGGAGGGCGGCGACGGTAGTGGTGGGGAATGTGGGCTCGCGTGCACTGGTTGTGGTTGGAGGAGGAAGAAGAAGAAGCTGGGAAATTAGGGCTCCAATCCAAATGGGCTTTTTTTTGTATTTTTTTTTTGCGCGGATCTGGGTCAGCGAAATGGGTAGGATATGTTGACCCGTCTAACGGAATTTATAAACGTTAATAAACAAAGATAATACGGCATTCTAATATAGGAAAATTCACTTAAAATGTAGTTCATAATGGAAGGAGAAACTTAAATGTATTTTAAGTTTATATAAAAACCTTGGCAATTTTAGATAGAGCACACTAAATTATTTTACTTGCTGCCTTGAATATTCACATTCTGACGTTGATTGTTCTTTTTATTACGACATTGAATAATTTAATTAGTTTACTTAAAAAAAGATTGGTTAACTAAGGAGGAAAAATAATATCAGACCACCGTCTTTGTCAACCAATAGCCGACTGCCTCATTTTTATAAATTTCATTAATGAAAATTGAGGAGAAAAACAAACATTCAAATCATAACTCCAATTTCTCACTTTTTAGCATTAGTTCTATCTAGAAAAAGAAAGAAAAACAAAATACTCAAAATTGTCCACATTTGACATTTTCTAATATAAGTCACCCTCGAGTCTTGGAAATATTTGAAGAAGTCCACTTGATTATGAAGTTAGGAATTTTGATGACCAGAATTCAACACATTCAGACTTAATTTTCGTTGTAACTGTCCTGCATGAGAAACGAAGACCTACTGATTATTAGAGGACAAGTGACCACTTTCCTTTTTGACAATTAACAAATTGGTGCAACACGGTAATGAGAACGAAACAAAACTTAAAAGCTGATAAAATTTTACTAAGTCAAAGAAATAGTATTGATGCTACTTAAACTCGGCATATCACTATAAAAAAAAGAGTAGGTCTCTTGTAGAAGACGGATCCACCCGCCCAGCCAATCTGTTATTTAAAAAAAATATTCAGCGAAGATTCAAACCTACGACCTATACATGCTTAAAGTGGTGTTCTACCACTACACCAATAATGCTTGTTTGTGCAATTTTAGTATAACAATGTATATAAAGTCATTCATAATACGTCTGGTAAATTGAATAAAAATTAAAAATGCCTCTAAATGAAGAGGCTAAGAATCGAACCCAAGTCTATTAAAAAACATGATACATTATCTCAATAAATGGATACTTATAAAAGTGTTACTTTAACTACATCATATTTATTTTTTAATTTTTCCCTTTTTTTGTTCCTGGTTTGTAACTGTATTAAGAAATCTGAAACTTTATCTCAACAAACGGATACTTTTACTTATAAAAGTGTTACTTCAACTATATCATATTTATTTTTTATTTTTCCTTCTTTCTTTCATTTCTAATTTGTGACTATATTAAAAAACATGATACTTTATCTCAAAAATAGATACTTAAACGTATAAAAGTGTTATTTTAACTATGTTATATATATATATATATTTATTGTAATATATTCATAATTTGTGATTATATTAAAAAATATGTTACTTTATCTCAAAAAACAAATACTTTTACTTATAAAAGTATTACTTTAACTCTATCATATTTATTATTCATATTTCTTTGTATTTATTATTAAAAAATGTAATACTTTATTTAAAAAACAGATATTTTTACTCTTAAAACATGATATTTTGTCTCAAAAAATATATATTTTTACTCATAAAGGTGTTACTTTAACTCTGATATATTTATTTTTCCTTCAATGTAATGTAATCATAATCTGTGGCTATATTAAAAAAAATGATACTTTATCTAAAATAACTAATATTTTTTCTCATAAAACGGTTACTTTAACTGATGAAGAAAAACAGAAAAAAAAGGCAGGAGCTGCTTTGACCCGCGGACCTGGTCAACAGGATCCGCGGATCCGCGGGTCAAATAGGACACATCTTACGGATTGAGACGTAAGACGGTCTATATGAGTTTTTGCCTATAAAAATGACTACGATGAAAGTCTAACTTCATCTCCTGGGATATAGTAGTTCTTGGTCGGGAATTTGACTCGACAATTCAAAAACGTTAGATGGATCCTGGGATTATCCCACAGGGAGACTCTTCCCACTAGAGACAACAATGGGGCAGTGGAGCAGGTATCTTAATACCCAGACCGCACCCACCCCGCCCACCCCGCGGGGTGGGGTAAAAGTCGACCGTGTTGAATATAATTTTATTATTTTATTATTTTTATTTTTTAATTTATATTATTAACAATTTTTTTCTTATATTTTGTATTATAAATGAATATATTTTATAAAACTTGTCATTGTATATGTTAAATAGAATATTAAATACATAAAAACTATATTATTTTATATAATATTCATGTAAATATATTAAAAAAAATAAAATATTACATGGGGCGAGATGAAGCGGGTATATGGGCTTCAATTTGTGACACGTTAAGATAACCTGACACGAACTTAAAACGAATTTAGTATGTAAATGTACAACTCTTAGCAGGTTCGGGTTAAATTCGGGTCAGACACCGTTACCACGCGAAAAAAATAGGTCAGGTCAGGTTGACCCACGTGTCAATAAGATTAACCTATTTATCCCATTTAATTGTATATAGACATATTATTTCATATTTTGTGATTTTTTTGTTGGTTATATGATGTTGGACAAATTATTGAATTTATTTTCTAATAATTCAATGTATTTTTTATTTGTAATTTTAGTTTTTTTTTCTCCATTTTTTCTATTTTTTTCGTGTCAACATTAAATTATATAGGTATTTCGTCTCATATCGGGTTACCCATATCATAAACATGTCGTGTTTGTGTCGTGTATCTTGACACAAATAATTAAATGTTGTGTTCGTGTAAACGTGCAATAAGCGTGTTAGAACACGACTCGTGAACACGAAATACAATACGTCTGACACCTTTAGGTGGGTACCCATGGGGCGGAGGTGATACCAAGACCCAACCCGTCCCGCCACAGGGGGGAGGAGGGGGGTCGAATTGCCATCCCTACTTCCGACACTCAAGTCAATCCCAATAGAAGAAAAAATTCAGAGCAAAGGACAGGTCAATTAAAGAATAATAAATTTTTAATACATACAAATGGGATGGAGGAGCCTTTTTATATCTTAGTTGATAGGAGACATGTGCCTTATAGGATAAAGCGGCTCACTTGGACTAGTCTGGGCCGTGTAGGCCGGGTAATTATATTTTTGGCCTAATAATAATATGAAATATTGCGTAATAATTGTGATTAAATAAATGCATTAAATAAATGATAATGATAATTATGAAATAATGTTTTTGCCCGTAACACAAGTCCCCCAACACGGGCTAAAACGCGAAAGGAAAGGATTGCGGAAGTTATGTCTTTTAAGAGGATATGATCTTTTGAAGAGGGCAATGTCTCTTTGAAAGAGAGAGGTTCCAGGTCTCCAGAAAAGGAGAAGTGCCCATAGCACGGTGTTTGATCGCTAAGCACCTATAAAAGTCTAACAATCCTCGCAAGAGAACGTACGAGATCAATCGTAGGGTTTGGGAGAAATTAGATTCGGATTTGATGAGAAATCACTGAATTGGGTTGCTCTTGAAGTTTGGAGGTCGAATTTGAGGTTTGGGAGAAATTAGATTCGGATTTGGTGAGGAATTTTGGAAGAAAATGTGAGAAGAAAACCCCCGAATCGTGTCTGTTTATAAGCCTGACTAATAAGGTGCACGCGTGCACCTGGGTGCGCGTCCGCACAAGTTGACGTCCCAGGATGCGCGTCACGCATCTCTTGTGCGCGCGACATGTGGAGTCTTTTGCTCTTCTTGTGCACGTCTGTGCACTATTCCTGCATTATATATATATATTTATTTAAATGTTAAATGAAAAAAAAAACTCAATCAAAACATTAGATACAGTTAGTCGAGAAAAATAAAAAGAAATAAAAAAATGAAAAGTGGAAAGAAAACTCGGGTTGCCTCCCAATAAGCGCTTATTTAACGTCTTAGCTCGACGATACCTGAGAACGGTCCTAAGTGACCCATTGGCCATTCATGCTCTCGATTCCTTCAGCTCGAGATACGCCTTCAAAGTATGGCTTAACCCATTGGCCATTCATCTTGAAATATTCATGCGTCCTTGGATTAAGTAATTTTTTTTGTGCCGTAAGGGTATATTTTCTCGATCTCAAACGGCCCACTCCATCTTGATTTTAATTTCCCTGGGAATAACTGCATCCACGAGTTAAATAAAAGGACTTTCATTCCTGGTTCGAGATTTTCATGGATAATCCTTTTATCGTGCAACTGTTTGACTTTATCCTTGTATATTCACATATTCTCATAGGCATGGTTACGAAGCTCGTCAAGTTCAGAAGTTGCAACTTTCTATTGGCTCCTACTTTATCCAAATCGAAATTTGTTACTTTGATAGCCCAATATGCATTGTGCTCATTGTTGTAAAAAGCGCTAGCGCTCGCTAAGGCGCGGGGACGGGCCTAGCGCGGAATTAGGTGGGCCTGGGCCTAAAAAAAAATCGTAGGCGGACAAGGGGGCCTAGCGCTTAGGCGATGAATCGGGGCTAGGCGAGGATTTTTAGCCACTTAAACTGGTAAATGACACGCTTTCCCAAAAACTAGTCTATAGAGGCTCATTCCCAAAACTGTCTTATAAGTTGTTCTATATGCCTAGGGCGCATCATTTAACTTGGTATCCCAGTCTTTCCTCGTAGGATTTACTGTCTTCTCCAAAATTCTCTTTATTTGTTTGTTGGTAATCTCCACTTGCCCGGATGTTTGAGGATGATAAGGTGTTGCTACCTTATGTGTGATGCCATTTTTCTTCATCAGTTTCTCGAATAATTTGTTGCAAAATTATTTCCCCCATCGTTAATGATAGCTCATGGGAATCCAAACCTGTTTAAAATATTTTCCTGCGCAAACTTGATGATAGTGTTAGCATCGCAAGTCCTTGTGGGGATTGCCTCAACCCACCGGGACAACAAGTATATATTCATAACCAAAAGACTTAGGGAAGGGTCCCATAAAATCAATATTCCATACGTCAAATATTTGAACTACCAAGTTATTATTCAGAGGCATCTCGTTCCTCCTACTAATATTTCTAGTCCTTTGGCATCTATCGCATGTTAGCCTAAAATTATGCGTGTCCTTGAATAATGATGGCCAATAGAATCCTGATTGGAGAACCTTATAGGCTATTTTACGACCTCGAAAGTGCCCACCACAGTGCATTTCATGACAAAAGGCAAAAACAACATTATGTTCGTTTTCAGGAATGCATCTCCGGATAATTTCATCCTTGTAGATTTTAAACAAGTATCAGTCATCCCAAAAGTAGAACATATGAGTAGATAATTTTTTTTCTTCTTCTGAAACTAAAGGTTAGTTCTTACAATTCCACATGCAAGATAATTCACAGTGTCGGCATACCAAGGAATTGAAGGAACCTCAGATAATTGCTCATGGGGGAAATAATCAATTGTATGCTCATGTTTATGAGAAGCAAGAGTATCGTTAGTAAGAGTAAGATGAGACAAGTGATCCGCCACTACATTCTCGCACCCTTTTCTATCTTTTATTTCAACATTAAATTCTTGCAACATCAAAATCCACCAAATTAACCCAGGTTTAGCTTGTGGCTTACTCAACAAATATTGCAGGGTTGCGTGATCACTATGAATAATTACCTTAGACCCAACAATGTAAGATCTGAATTTATCCAAGGAGAAAACAACAGCTAACAGTTCTTTTTCAGTGGTAGTGTAATTTACTTGTGCATCATTAAGAGTCAAACTAGCATAGTAAATCGCATGGAGCAGTTTATCAACTCTTTGTCCTAAGACGGCTCCCACAAAGCATGATTAGACACATCACACATAATTTCAAAAGGCAATGACCAATCAGGAGCAACAACAACATAAGCAATTATCAATTTCTCTTTCAATGTGTTAAAAGCAATTAAACAATTTTCATCAAAATCAAAAGGGGCATCTTGAGCAAGTAATTTACAAAGAGGTTGGCTAATTTTGAAAAATCCTTAATAAACCTTCGATAAAATCCAGCATGCCCAAGAAAACTCCTAATGCCTTAACATTAATAGGGGAAGGTAATTTTTCGATAACATCAATTTTAGCCTTGTCAACCTCAATGCCCTTTTTTGAAACGACATGGCCTAAAACAATTCCGCTTGTTACCATAAAATAACTTTTTTCCCAACTTAAGGTTAAGTTGCATTCAATACATCGTTCAAGAACCTTAGCCAATTTATTAAGATAATCAGAATAAGAGGACCCAAATACAGAAAAATCATCCATAAACACATATTTTAAATGCTTAGGGATTTCTTTAAATTCAAGTTTTTGTTGGGGTTTACTATTCACGTATTCTAAAGCAAAAATTTCCATCACCTCCCTCGTTTAAGGCTTACCCATACGTCTTCCATGACATCAAAAATATCATAATACTCAAGAAATAAAGTATCAAGACTATAATCATGCAAAAATGTATTTTCAACTGCTGCATCAATGAAATCAGCGAAAGAGCAATTTTCAAGTGACGCATGTGAGAGAATGGGGTTAGTGTCAGAAATAGAGAAAGTCACAGTTTCACCAAGCACAGTCATAGTCATGCATCCATTTTTAACATCAATAAGTGTGTGCGTGGTGGCCATAAATGGGCGGCCCAACAAAAGTGTGTGCTCATTACCTTGATTTTGCACTTCCCCTACTTCTAATACAACAAAATCAACAGGTACAATGAGACCACCCACTTTTACCAAAATATCTTTAAAAATACCTTTAGGGTACCTAATGGACCTATCAGCAAGTTGAAGACACATCCTAGTAGGCTTCAATTCCCCTAAATCAAGTTGTTTAAAAATAGAATAAGGCATCAGATTAATCCCAGCCCCCAAATCAAGCATCCCAGAAGTTTTATTACCATTTCCCATTGCAATTTTAATAACAAAACTACATGGATCTCTTTTTTTAGGAGGATTGGTCTTTGAAAAATCGCACTTGCCATACGAAACTATTACCTTCTCGTTGTCTTTGAACTTCCTCTTGTTGGATGTGAGTTCTTTAAAGAATTTGACATAAGCTGGCACATTTCTAATAACATCTAGTAGAGGTAAATAACATTAACCTTAGATAACATGTTATAGAATCCAAGAATTGCTTATCCTATTTTTCGTTCTGAAGGCGACTTGGAAAAGGAATTGGAGGTTTGCAAGGATTGTCGGTTTTGTGCAAGACATATCCTTTACTCTTCTCCTCCTCCTTTTGCATGTCTTTTGAATCCGGGGCTTTCTCTATCTCCTTATCACCTACAGGGTTAGTCAAAGTAGTAGAAAATGGAATTTAAACTTTGTTATCAATAACCTTACCATTTCGTAACACGATGACGGCCTAGACATGTTCTGGTTGGCTAGGTAGCTTACCTTTATTTACCACATGTTGAGTAATTTCACCAACTTGAGTGGCCAATTGACCAACTTGGGTTTCAAGACATTTAAATGAAGCTTCCATGGACTCAAACCCTTTGAATGTTGACCTCTTGAGTTTTCTTACTAACCTGGATGAACGAACTCAAGCTATCCTCAATAGATGGAGGTGAGATTGGTTTGATGGTGACTTGGGATTGGGATTGGGTGGCCTCGGATAGATTTGAAATGGATTTTGCCAATTCCACCGACTAAAGTTTGGATGATTCCACCAACCTGGGTTATAAGTTTGAGCGTAAGGATCATTATGAGGCCTTTGCTGAAAACCCTGGATAGCTTTAATGTCCTCGACCTGCTATTCAATCATCATATTACAAACATTAGCCCCATGACCAAATTCACCGTAAATTCAGCATGACTCGGCAGAGGGAGGGGCGGTAGGTGGATGCCCCCGTGTAGCCAACAATTGTACTTGTTTAGTCAACTCAGCCAATTATTTTATCACATCTTAACTTGGAGTTACTTCATTCATGGTATCTCGTTTATCTCTGGCACTCTTTTGTTGGGAGTTATCACTTATCATCTCTAGAATATCATAAATTTCCTGGGCCATATGTACACCATGTCACCCCCAGCAGTATTGTCAACCATATTGATAATTGTGTGATAATCCATCATAGAAGAATTGGTTTAACAATTCCAGTGGGTAGTGATGATGTGGGCATTTAGTCTGTAAATCTTTAAAGCGATCCCAAACCTCATGAAAAGGCTCACCTTCCATTGGACTAAAAGTAGCTATCTTACCTCGCAGATCTAAAGTTTTCTGATGAGAGTAGTACCTGCCCATGAACTTATTGTACACCATTTCCCAATTAGTAAGAGAATTGGGAGGTAGAGACATAAGCCATGTTTTGCCCGATCCTTCAGAGTATATGGAAAACAAGTTTATCCTCATTCAAATCCTATAGAGAAAAAGTTTGAATGACAGAATAGAATTCCCGAATGAAGTTGAGAGGATCTTCGTTGGGCATCCCATAAAAAGACGGTAACTGATTGAAGTGTATGTTTTTAGCTAATAGTTCTGTGTTTCTTGTCTTAAAGTGATGTAAGAGGTCATGGTTCGATGGATCGGGCGCGCGAACTCACGTATCGAAGGGTGGCGTGCCTCGAGTTGTTTGTTTTGATTATTACCCATTGTTGGCTTGTCTGTTTGTTCTTTCTTTGGAACGTGATCACGAGAATCCTCGCTACTATCCGAAGAATCATCCCCTTATTTTTCATGCACATCTCGCAACTCGATGGATGTCGTCCATGAAAGGCACAATGTCCCGATTGAGATTTCTACGTCCTTGCATAAACAACACTAGAAAAACAAATCAAATGCACCTATGGAATAAGGTAAAAATCAAAAGGGCAAACAAAAAGAATCCTAAACTAAAAACACGAAAAATAGACACAATAATTATTACGCCTAAAGCCTTCCCGACAATGACGCCAAAATTTTATTCGACCGCTAAACACCTATAAAAGTCTAACAATCCTCACAAGAGAATGAGATCAATCGTAGGGTAGTAAGTTGACGACAAAGTTGTCTCTCAAGGAAGACTTAGCCGATAAATAATTATTATTTTTTACAATAAACAAAAAGTAAATCCTAAACATTCTAACCAAATTTGTGATTTTAATAAAACAAAGAAAAACAATTAAGAAGACAATAATCAAACTAAACACGAGTAAACTTTGAGAAAAAGATATGGATGAAAGTCTAGAATTTAGGATTCATCTCATCAAACTTGCAAGCATAATATCAACTAATCGATCATGCGGTTAATAAATATAACAAACAGGTAAAAATAAGGCCTAGATCTGATAACTCACATATTCACAGATTATGGCTATCCAAACATAATTTGCTATTTTCATTAAGCCAAAGTAAGATAATACATCTCTGATTCATATCTAACCCCCTGAATAACTTTAGTCCAGAAATAATATATTCTCTCGATCTCAATTATTCCCTCAAAACAATCAAGAGTTGGCCAAACAATTAATCAACAAGTAAAACAATTTATTCAGGAAAGCAAATTAATTAGTTAATACCCATGCTTGTTTGTTTGAATCAAATCATCCTAATCCTAGAACAAGGAAATTAGTTCATGCATGGGGATGGGGTCATAATCTCAATTGAAAAAAAGAAAACAATCATATATATTATCATGCAACAACAATAATTACCCAATCATTGAAATCAGACAAAAGAGATGAAGAAATATTACGCTTTGATTAAGCCGCAATAATAACTTCAATGGGAAGAACCCAAACAATTCCAATGTTGAATGGAAGAGTAAAATATCAAAAATTAAAGTCTAAAAGTGCTAAGTATGAAAGTGTACGAAATTATGGATCCCTTAAGTGCTATTATAAGCCTAAAACCCTATACAAGGTGGAAGAATCCAAAAAGAAAAAGAAAAAATGAATAAAAATTCTGGAAACTTCGATTGGTGCGCGCCCGCGCAGTGCTCCTCGCGCTCAAGCCTTGCGCATCGCGCATCGGCCCCTCGCGTGCCCTTGGGCACCGCGTGGTAGCTCCTTGCGCGCGCCCTATTGGACCCTAGTGTGCTTCTGTGTACTCGTGCGTGGCGCGCAATTCACGTCACGATTTGACGTTGCGTGCCACGTGCAAGTGCCCGTGCATTTATTTCTCTCTACTGTCTCATGTGCGCGCGCACATATTCGATTGCCTCGACTGTCGTTCGCCCGCAATGCCCATATTTGACTATTTTAGCCCGTTTTTAAGGTTTCTTTTTACGAAAACCTACGAAATAAACAAAAATACCCGACGTAACATACGATACTATGAAATAGAATGAAAATACACAAAAATAGGTACAATCACACACAAAAAAAATAGAAATTGCACAAAAATCACACACAAAAGCATGCAAAACACACGGGATCATGGAGAGTAGAATACGGGAGCGTGAACTGCATGGAGCATGAGGGATCATATGAGTCTGTTAGCTGAGTCATTTTTAAGGGATGCGTTCTAGCGGGACTTAGCCTTTTTGAGAGGTGAAATACTTCTTGTTGGTAAGCAGTCCTCATGGGACTTGAGAGTTGAAATTCCCAAAGGGACTTAGATTCTAACCCTTTAGAGGTTTCTCATGAGCTTACTTGGTGGGGATTTCACCAGCGAGATGAGAGTGTAGGATACCCATGTAGGAGCGAGGAAAGGTGCTCGCTTGCCCCCAAGTGGGGAAGGGCGTCACCTTGCCTGGGGTGTCGTGAAGCCACTTGTAGTAGGACTTTGTGCTTGATGAGTGATGTGGATAGCTTGTAGCTATTTCTTACGAGGCTTAGTCTTAAAGAATAGGGGTGTTCATTTTTCGAATGGATCCGAAATTCGATTCGGTTCGAATTCGAATTTTAGTTTCGAATTAGGATTTTTGAATTTGAATGAATTTGAATCAACTCGAATTTCGAATGTGAATATTTGAATCGAATAACGAATTGAGGTTTTTTTTTTTTGAATTCTATTTGAAAATCTAATTCGAGGTGAAATTGACTAAATTAAATTCGTATTTCGATTGAATTCGTATTACAATTCAAATTCTTATTTTAATTCGAATTCGTATTTCAATTCAAAATTTATATGTATACATTTCACACTATACATAATTATTTATTGTATATATGTAAATTATACACATGCATTTCTAATATATATAAATGAATAAAATAATAATGTTTTAAATGAAAATGTAAAATTATAAATATATGCTCTTTCTTCTTGTTTTTTAGTTTTTGTTAGAAATAGTTATACTTAATAGAATATGAAATACATTTTACATTTTAATTCAAAATTTTATCTTTAGACCATATTCAAATAATCATTTTTGTGCTAAAAATATATTTTAGGTAAAATCTATTTCGCTCTTACGATCTCACGTGGAGGGCATATGGTGAAATAATCTATAAGAATATTCCTGGCTATGTCCATTGTATGAAAAAGTACAAAACTTGTGTACATACACTATACAACATACATTATACATTTATACAATATAGTCTTTGACTTTTTTCCTTTGTTTTAAATTCTTATTACAATATGCATTATATATTATACACATGTACACTATATTACATATATTTATCTTGGATCATATTAAAACAATAAATTATATGATAACACACATTATATCTCTTTATCTACACACATACACTTTGTCAATTTGATATCTCATACTTGAGTATAAAAGTTTTTTATCAAGTAACTAGTCTTTGGTATAAAATTGGGACAAAATAATTTATTAAATTTATATAAGGGAGTTAGATTTATGAATTTATGATAGTCATTAGTTAAATTAAACAATTAAAAAGCGGTTAGTCGATAATTTGTAATTTTGAAATAATAAAATCTGGAATTTTATTGGGTATAGCTTAATAATATTATGTTATGAATCAAACTTTATTCACTTTATCGCAAAATTTAGATTTTTGGATTGAATTCGATTCGAAATCGAGAAATCGGTCGTTTAAATTCGATTGAATTAATCGAATTAGGATCGAATTTCGAATTGAGGTTTAAAATTTTCATTCGATTAAATTCGATTCGAGGAAGTCGAAGAATTCGGAATTCGATTCGATGAACACCCCTATTAAAGAATGCCATGGACGGCGTGTGGTTATCTCTTATAGGACTTACCTTTTCAACAATGCATGGTTGATTCTTGCGAGAATTCTGTTCTTGGTATATGATGGTTTTTTTCCAATTTAGGAGTGTCTTGGTGGAGTAGATCCACTGGGCTTGAGTAGTAGATGTAATGCAGGGAAGTTGATAGATTTTGTAGGCGCCATACATGAGAGCCAGGTGGTGCAATTGACCAGTTGGAAGGATTATAAGGAGTTGGTGGATTCATTGGACTTTGAGTCTCAGATGGTGATGAGGGCCAGATAGATGCCTCACACGACATTCGGGAGAGTGCCATCGGTGGATATGACGAAGGGATGATGATGATGAAGCCTCCCGACTTGAGCATTCTCTTTGCTTGGTTAGCTAGATTAGTTTATCTTATAGTCCATCATCCATCCAAGTCTTGTGTTTGGATATTTGGTAATCTGTCTTGAAATATTTGATGCCTCCACGAGACATGGAGATATTTTTGTTTGGAATGCGTTTTCTACTTTTTCCTTGAATGTGTTAGCATTTTTCGCATTCTAGCTATATGTCATAGAGAGTTCATTGATAGGAGCGTGTCTTGTATGTTTGCCACTTGAAAGGGTAGCACCACCTCGTGAGCGCTCGGGCGTGCCCTCAAAAGCAAATCAGATTTACGGCACCATTTTGAAGAGGTATTTTGCGGGAAAAATATGACTTGACAAGAATCTTGTGGGGAGAGAGAGAGAGGATATGAGTGAGTGGGAGAGCACCCAAGAGATCCATCGTGCGCGCTACGGGGGATGCCGTTTCCTTCCCCGGTTCATTCTTCTTCTAGTGGGCTTTTCTCTCTATGGAGTTTTTGTAAGCTTCGAGCCTAGTTTGAATCTCGAGGGTTTGCCTTTCGTGTTTTAGGGCCGAGGATCTATATGCCGGCTAGTTTTTAGTTCTATCCATCCGTTGTCGATTTTGTATGGAGTTTGGAATTCCTCTCTTTGTCTCAGTGGCTCCGCATAGTTGGCAATTTTGTTGATTTTTCATCGGATTCGAGTTCAAATGTGGAAGAGAGTGTAGAGCGATCGAGGAGGAGAGTTTTGATGAGGCTCTTTGGCCCAAATACCAACATAGGCCTTCTCTTGGATGTAGAGCTCTAGTTCCGGGAGGAGTCTTTGGTGAGTAGAATGAATTTTTATTGCCTATGGAGGCTAAAGAGCGTCTGCGGAGTTGGTCCCATCTTTCCATATGTTGGCTCCGGATCCGGATGATAGACTTATTTTTCTCTACTTATAAATTTTGGATGAACACGAATGAGGCGCCCAATCCATGGGTATGGACAAAGGTGCCCAACTCCTCCGAGGAATAAGCGGGGGTGCCCAACTTCTCTAGAGAGCGGCGGTAGCGCCCTTGCTCCCAGGAGCGGGTAAGGTCTCCCTTGCTCCCGGGAGTGCTATGATGCCAAACCAGTTTTGTTTCTGGTCCGTTCTTTCTTTCTCTAAGTTACACTCCGTATTTTATTTGTTCTAGTGAGATTAATTTTTAGGATATTATGTTTTTCGGGAGGAGTAGTTCGCCTCGCAAGGAGAGATGACATTCCCCTACATGATTGTTATGTTGATATTTTTCCCCACACGTGTTAGTGTTTTTTGCATTTACTTCTTATATGTCTGTGCAGAGATTATTGTTGTTATGTTTTTCAGAATCCTCCTTGAGAAGGGAAAAGCACTTGCTTATTTCTGTGGCGTGTGGCCACCTACTAGAACGTGGGAGGGCGCCATTTTCTTGGGAACAGGGGGGAGTCTTTCCCATAGGATCACTGAGAAAGAGTTTTGAGAGGCCGCCTCTCCTAGATTGCAGGTAAAGGCGCCCTTTTCAGTAACGCGAGAGGAGGATTTCATCATCCATGAGCACCGTATGGAAGTCTCCACATCTGAGAACGCCGAATGGGAGTGTCTTCATATATAAAAGGTGTTTGGGGTAGCCTGTAATTACAAGAATTTGTTTGCTCAGTAGAGTGTGAAGCTTCTCTCGAAGAGTTTATTTGCCTGATATAGCGCGAAGCTTCTTTATAGGACTTTATTTGCTCGGCAGAGTGCGAATCTTCTCTAGTAGAGTTTGTTTGCCTGACGGAGCACGATGCTTCTCTATAGGACTTTGTCTACCTCGCAGAAAGCAAAGCTTCTCTAGAGGATTTTATTTGCCCGACGGAGCGCGATGTTTCTATCTATGATTTGTTCCGCCTCATGGGAGCGAAGCTTCTCTAAAAGGATTTGTTTGATTCAGAGCGCAAACCTTCTCTTGAGGACTTTGTCTACCTCATGGAGGGCGAATCTTATCTAGAAGTTTATTTGTCTTGAGCATGGAGCTTTCTTGAGGACTTTTACCTCATGGAGGGCTCGGGAGGGGTTCTCTTTCCCGAGGAGGGTGGGAGAGTCTCTTTTCTGTAGATTACGTCGTAACCACCTCCGGGGTCAAAGGTAGGGCAGTTCCTTTGGGATCACCGGAGAAGGGTCTCCTCTTCCGGGAGTGCCGCAAGGAAGTGTTTTTTACTTGGTGAATAATTGCATATTTGTAGTCTAAGATAAATGGTGAAAATCAATTTGAAATTTGTGTTGATTATTCGAGATGAATGCAATAAGAAAACTTGGCTAGCAGGCGGGAAATACTTGGAATAAAATTATTTACCGCATCGATGGAAACAACTTGTCTTGAAAAGTAAATAAGCATGTAAAGGCCCTCGGGAAGGGGACGAAAATCGATGTCCTGGGGGGTGATTGTGAGTTCCATGGCTACTAAGGTTGCAAAGGCTTGATCAAGACTAAATAATATTTTCTACCCTAAATTACCCTTATACCTATTAATTCATCTAGTAAATGTATTACTTTCCAACTGTCATTAATTAAGGGTATATCGGTTATGCTAACATATTATTTAATATGTGTGATTTTTTCTAAAACTATAATTATTGTGAACTAGGGGAATATTTTATTTAGAAAGTAAAAAATGAAACACTTGTGGTAACACCCATTGAACTGACTATGTAAAAGCCACATCATGACCACTATCTGAGGAGTTACAAACTCCAACAACCTGAATTTGGGCCCCAAGCCCAAGGCCCATCCCAGGCCAAGGCTAGGCCAATCGGCGAGCGTGCGTGCACGCTCATGCGGTTCAATTGTGGTCATCTACTTATGTTATAGTATATCCAACTAATAACACATTCTAATATATGTACTAGGATAAACAAGACTTAACTTTCAATGTGTGTTAAGACTACAACCTTTCAACTCCCTTTACATAATGCCCATTCGTGTGGCCAACTTCGTGCAACATTTTCTCACTCATCAAAATTCAATTTTGTGAACTTAAAAATACTACGAATCTACTCGGAAACTAGATTAACATTATACTATTTAACAATGAAGAAATACACGCATAAAACAACATGTATTGAAAAGAAACATATTGCAAATAATATAGAAACAAAACATGAATAGAAAAACACAATTCAATTTTTGTTCCAATGCATTAAAAACATTGAAAACATGGAAACAACTTAGAAACAACATAACAATATTGAAAACTATATAGAAACAACATAAACAATATAGAAAACACCACATGAATAAAAATAGCTTTAAAATAGGTTAAAAACTGCATTGAAATGTGACACCGGTAGAAGAAGAGGCGGGAGTGATCGCCGGTGCAAGAAGGCACGGACAAGGAGCGGCTCTGGCGGGAGACTTTTAGGCGGAGGGGGAGATGAATGAACCGATCCCACACCCAAAGAAGAGGAGATTCTGAGACTGTGTAGGTATGGGACTATACAGTTGAGGAGAGCTTAAAAGATTTGATAGGTACTACTCATACCAACAAGATCATCTTCTTTTAAGTGTGCTCATCTCATAAAAACTCCGAAGTTAAGCGTCTTGGCGGGAGCAATTGTGGGATGGGTGACCCCCTGGGAAGCTGCTCTCAGGGAGTGCGTGAGTGAGGACAAAGTGCGTTGGAAAGACTCGTGTTGGTTTATGGGGACATTCGTCGATCTGGAAGGCGGGCCGTTACATGAAACATTGAAAACTACATTAAAACAACAAATAAAACTTCAGAACTACATTAAAAACAGTATAGAAACAACCCAGAAACAACATATACAATATATAAAACACCACATCAATAAAAAGAGCTTAAAAATAGGTAAAAACTACATTGAGACATTGAAAACTACATGAAAACAACAAAAAACATCATATAACAATATTACAAATATTATAAAAAATAATCCAAAAACAACAGAAATAATATATAAAACAACACATCAACAAAAAAAAGCGTAAAAAAATAAGTAAAAGTTGTATTGAAACATCGAAACAACGACACAACATAGAAACAACCAAGAAACAAATAAAAATAAAATTAAAATAACATAAATAACATATAAAGCAATACTAGAACAAAAAGAATCGAAAAAAATGTAAAAATAACTAAAAAAATATGTAGAAGAATAAAAAATCAAAAAAGTCAACTGGAGAGTACATATGTGAATGAAATAGTCGCATTTTTTTTTTGGGAAAGTGAAACAAGCGCGACAATTTTTCTTTGATTTATGACTTTTCTTGGGTTTTTTATCCTGGCCAATCCAGGTTTCAGTGTATCGGATCATCTTATCGTGTCTGGTTATGCCATTTGCACATGATGTACCATGTTTTGATCTCATTACACAATATATAAAAGTTCGATTAGATGGTAACACATGTTATATATACCATGTGTTGAGCACGTGAACTTTCTCACGATAAACATGTTGGAACATATTTTTATTTCTTATTCCATTTATACGTATGATTTCGCGTGTAGAAAAATTACTATATTAATATTGAAGCACAAATCAAGTCTAAATTATGAGTTTTAAATATGCTAGTTTTTAAACACATGATAATTATCCGTGTGTGAAATAGGAGATGAAATATCTTTTTGAAACAAAAGATTCCATCCACTTATAGACACCCCAAAATAACACCAAAAATAAAAATAAAAAATTGTATCATAATGTTTCTATTTTCTTCATCATACCGACATCTAAATTATTATTCATGACAAATCATTTCTCCTATGGATGATAACATTTTTGAAAACAAACTTGGCCCATTTAATATCTCCTTCACACCATATATATACTGTGATGTGAACACACCAATTCCCATTATCAAACAAGTGATTGATTTTTTTGGAAAGACTAAAATGAAGTCTCACAGTTCACACACACACACTGGAACTGGATGATGAAAAGTACAAACACAGTGAATGTAGGAAGAGTTCAATAATTAATGGTCCCTCGTCCTGCATTTTACCATCTTGTGATGAAAAGACACTGTACAATGACAGGATGAGAATATAACTTAAATGTGAAAAAGGAAGCTCCCCAAGTTTGAACAAATTAGAGGAATTTTACCAACATCAAAAGGCCAATTTTTCCCCACGGCTCTCTGTATCCTTTTGCAAATTTACTTCTTTCGCCCCCATTATCAAACATTAACAAAAGGATCCCAACGGTGGCGGTCTCGAGGAGGGGCAGAAGGGGCAACCGCTTTGAGCCCTCAAATTTTTAGGGCCTCATTAGGTCTACCACATATGTGCTTATATATATATTGTATGAGTTATATATTTTTTCTTCCTTATATACCTACCGATTATTAACGGATAAAATTTTATAAAATCACAATCCTTTCTTCAGTATTCATGTATTCTATAAAATGTATATGAAGATAGTATCCAATATGGTGAATATTCTTTTAGAGTAAATTATTTTATAATTTTAGTGCATGTTACTAGCATGTTGCCTTAAAAAGTTGATTTGAACAATTGCAAACATATATAATTTTTTTGGCTTCCTGTTTGATTCCATTAAGTTAAAATCCTTTAGATAATAATAAATTGAAAGAATATTGACATAATCTGGAAAATATTTTAAAGTATAGTAACTCTTTACATATCAATTCCGATGATTTATTTACTTAGCTGAAAGTGTTACAAGTGACTTTTTCAACAGAATAAAAGATAGTACTTGAAATCGTAGAGTTTGTATTTATTTTGGATTGCCATCCTAATTATTTTGATTGTCTATAGAACATTGGTAACTATGCATGCAATATATCTCCAAAAAAAGTTTCTATAAGTTAAAATTGTTAAAAACTTATTTACGGTGAATAATGTCACAATAAAGATTACATGAATTAGTAATCTTACGAATTTAAAATGATAAGTTTGATCAAATCGCTTATGAAAAAAGTATCGATAAATTTGCTTTTTAAAATGCTAGAAGAAGCCACTTTAAATGATTTTTTGATACTACTTTTTGTTAATATTATGCATTTTTTTTTTTGTTACAACTTGAAGGAGCTCGTTTTAATCTTTTGCCTTGTACTTCCAAAATGTCAGGCCGACACAAGATCCCAGTTGCATTACTTTTATGGATGTTTCTAGTGTTGGTTGGGACATCCCCCTCTTAACCTTATACAATATTATGACTTAGATTCATAGGTTCAATTCAATGATTCAGAAATATAAAATCAGTCATTTCTAGTGCATTATGCATCATATAGCTTGATAGTTGAGAATAAATTATCGTTTGAGCACGTACAAATAATTTCTTCTCCTTTAATTTTTGACATATTCAATTTCTTATAAAATTTATTGCTTTTAGTTATTATAGAATATTTGCTGAGACAGAGACACTTCTGGCGATTTATTCGTCTTACAGATTAAAAAAACACCTATAATTCAACTTCTAAAATAACTTATTCGTATATAATTCTCGAGCTAACTATTATATGTGCAAATCCGGCCCAATTATACATTCGAGAAAGACACCTTATATTTATAATATGTCTAGTTTAAATTTCTATAAATCAGGTTGAATATCAAATAGTTTGCTGGGAAGACTCAACCAAACTCCAAACTACGAGATGGAAAATTTGTTTTAAAGCTTTCGAATTGGCTTTATTAAGGTTTAATTAAGGGAGTGTGTGCAAATATTAGGATATGTATACATATTATATTTTGCACATATATGTGTTATGTTATCCTACATTGTAATTAGAATAGGTTTATGATATCTTTGTATATATTTTATGTTATCTCACATCACAATTACAACGGTTTTGATTCCTCTGTGTTGTACAAATATAAGTTGTGAGTAATGAAATATTCATTTCGCTAAATTATGGACATCGTACAAAGCCAACAATAGGCTACAGAAATCATATTCTCTTTTCTTTTTTTTTTTTTTTTTTTTTCTTCATTACCTCTCTCCCTATGGCCCTTTGTCGTAGCAATCGAAGAGCCCTGGCTATGTTGGTGGCTCAAGCCACCCCCCCCATGACCCCAGGCCATCCTTTTTTGTCGGTGCAAAGGTGATTTTTGATTTCTAGTGAGTAAAAGTCAAACTAGAATAAGAATCATAACTCTAAAACACTCATCCCCTGCTTTTTAGATTTTGATTAATAAACTAAGTAGAATATGAAGCACATTCGGAATTATAAAGCACCCATTCTCCTACTTTTAGATTTTTATTAAATGAAGTATAATCAGAAGTAGAAGTTGACATTTACAAACATAAAAATTAATTTTTTTATCTAAAATTTGAGAATATTTTTTTAGTATTTGTAAACAACCCCTAAATTTGGAGGAGGTGAAAATAGGAGTGGCAACGGGGCGGGTTGGAGCGGGTTTTGGCATTCCCATATCCGCCCCACTAAAGGTCGGGGCATGATCGGGGTGGGGTGAATCGGGGGTGGGACGGGAGCGGGTATCCCTATATTGTATTTTTTTAATTTTTAAATAATAGTTTTAATTCTCAATTTATATATTTTAACAAAAACATATATATATTTTGTTAAATTTATGTGTTATCTTTGTTAATTAGTTTGATTGTTGGTGAATCGGCAAGTAAAGGTGGGACGGAGCGGACTCTTTCTTCCCTATTTGACTTGTATTTTTTTAATTTTTAAATAATAGTTTTAATTCCTTTTCCCCAATTTATACTAAAATATTTTAACAAAAACATTTATATATTTATTTTGATCAATTAAATTTATGTTCTTGTTATCTTTGTTAATACTTTTAGACCTTTCTTTTAGAAGCTATTATTAAGTATATTAAAAAAATAAATATTAGATGATAAGTTTTTAGAAAATAATATTTTCATATATATAATATATATACACATTATAAATATACTTAATATATAATTATATATATAAAGTCGGAGCGGGACGGGGCAAGGTGGGGCGGGGTGGCCTAAACCCATCCCCGCCCCATTAACACAATCGGGGTGGGGATTCCCCATTGGGTTCGGGCGGGGCTGGTTTATCCGGTCGGGTTCGGGGCATTTTGCCATCTCTAGGTGAAAACGATGATTCTACCTTCAAATCTTATAAATTCTCTCGCACACTCTCTCACACACGCACACAAACCAAAAAAAAAAAAAAAAAAAAGAGAGATTCAACTAGAAAGTTGATTCAAATCGGTGGATGAATCAAAATTGTCACTTTGCACAGTTTTCTTGTTTTTTAAGGCTATGCTCAAAAGTCATATGCGTATTAGTATGGTAATTAATTTGCATTAAATCTGGACCAGCCTCTTTCTTGAACTTTATAAATGGATTTGAAATGAATCTTAATTTTAGCTTTAAAATTCTAACTCAATCCAAATCCGCCTCGTTAAGATTTTCCATATATTTTTATTTATTATATATTTATTTATGTGACATATTTATACATACATAATAACATAAGTAACAGAAATGGACACGAGTCATGTTGACGTGCGTCTTGGATCAACAAGGAAAAATATCACAAGACTATTACGTGGAAATTAGATAAATTTAAGGAAAGGGCTAATTCTGCCCGTTTATATTAAAAGCCGAGCAGAAGATTTCTGGTCGGTTCTATTCTTAGAGCTGGAGTTTTACAAGTGTTTTCTCTAGATTATTTTTCTTGTTCTCTTCCTCCTAAATGAAAACCTCTTTATACCCATACAATTAGTGGGTTTTAACCATCATTACGTCTAGTGATAGAGTGATTACAAAGGGACACGTGTCCTTCTCTTAACACGCATGTTGGCCAAGTATTTAGCACTTGTTGACTCATCTTGCCATTCCACTGACAAGTGGCAGCTTATCATGCTAATAGGGCACTCAACCTTACTTAACCGGATGGTTATCCTTTAAATCTCCCGCCATAATAGCGCCTAACGCAAGTCAAGCTCGTTTCATGCCACGTCATCAGCTCGGTCCATATTGTCCTGGGGGCCCCACACCTCTGCCAGCTGAATGGCCACGTGGACTAAAATCTTACCAGCTCAGCTCGGGTATCATCAATGGCCCCCAAGTTTAATTTCGAGGAGAAAAATTCCTTGAATCGGATTTAAACTTTATTGCCAATCATAAATCTTAATGACAAAGAAGAAACCTTAAAAGGTTCACGTTACTGACAGTTGTCATTAGATATTAATGCACGAAACGGCGCATTAATTTGGATGTTATGATGGCAGACACGTGTCGTCTTCCTATTGGACCAAACAACACAGGAAACAAAGAGATGTGACAGTCTCTGCAGTGAAACGTGGGGATGCGACGTTCTTTGCAGCCTTTTGGGTTGGTGCGCTATTTTCGAGGGAAGTAAACCTATAAATACCCCATTCTTCCTTCATTCTACACTTTGGCATCCACAATCTTCCGTGCAATATTAACAGAGACCGAGCAAGATCTTCAGGTCGGCCTAGAGTGGAGAAGTTTCAAGAGTATTTTAGGTATTTCCAAATTCTTCTTCCCTCTATCTTTTCTTTTCTTTTTTCCCTAAGAAACATGTCTGGTTCTGAAGACAGCCAAAACCGCAACCTTAGTGTTGAGGTTGACATAGAGATCCCCTTCCCGACCCCTCTCCTCCTCCTTCTCCAAATGAGAAAGATTCCACCGATTAGTCTAGCGTTGTTGAGCTTTCTAGTTGAGAACACGATCTGAGCCGAGGGCCCCTCTGAGAGACGACGTGATTTTGACCAATTCCCTTCACCATATACCGCCAGGGAGTTGTGTATATACCAGGACTAGTCGAAGAGGAGCCCAACGAAGAGGCTAGAAATCCAGATCTTTCACATAACCACCAGAGAGAGGACATGGATCCGAGGAGGCATGAGCAGGAAGAGAACAGGGCAGCCGGAGGCACGAGGGCCGCAGGCCAGCCGGGCAAGGCCAGGGGGCCGACAAACGAGCAGGACACAGAAATGGGGATCCAAGGCCCGGAGGGGGGCCCTCATTGTGTGTAGAGGATGGGTGGCGACCGTCCGATCAAAACGACCAGGCCAGCATGCTAATGCCCCAGGAGTTGGAAGCCCTCCATCAGACTTACATGATTTCGGACAACATATATTTTTGGTCGCCGGACCACGCGGAGGTGCCCGAGCATCCACTGGAGGGGTGCATAGTTGTATATGCCCATAGTCTCCTATATGGGCTAAGGTTCTCCTTGCGCTTCTCATCACGAGATGGTTCCGCAAGTGGGACCTTCCCCTGTCCCAGGTACATCCACTGACCTGGGGTCGGATTATCGGGTTGTTGATCCTGTTCAGCAGGAGGAGTATGAGCGTCCCTGCTTCGCCGACTTGAACGAGTTATTTGTTTGGAAGGCAACCCCGTCGACTCCAGGCCGAGGGCAGCCATTGGGTTGGTACTATATGCGACTGAGGCCGGGTACTCAGGACGGGCTAGTCGAGGGCCCTCCACAATCCTTAAAGGAGTGGAAGGAAAAGTGGTTATGGGTAGGTGGTGAGTGGCAGACTCGCCTGGGGGAGGAGAGGACGATCCTTCTCCCCCTTCTAACTTTCGATATGATTTCCGTAAGTACATAACATCTTACCTTCTACTTTTTCCTACTTCATTTTTTCTTCTTTTTTAACCTCGTTAACCTCATTTCTCTTTCTTTTTTTCCAGGAAACCAACCTTCCACCTTGGGTCGTCTTTCGGATGCCTTTGTCCATCGGCTAGAGAATATCCAATTCATAGCTCGGCCGGACAGAAAAATTAAAGTCCTGGCCACCGAGGATAGATTGTCGAAGGCCGGTTCACGGCCCAGACTGCCAACTGAATCCAAGGCCGAGAAAGCGGCCGAGGAGAAGGTGGAAGACGAGGCTCGTGAGGAGTCGGAAGAACGGAGCTTGCCATGGGCTGAACAAGCGAGAACCCCCAAGCTGGGGTGGCGGCAGTGCAAACGGGGCCAATTGGGTCTTCCCCAGTGGGGCCAAGTCCTTAGAGGCAAGTGTCTTTGACTGCCAAGCACGCCAGGACAACCGAGCGGCTAAGACAGACCCGAGCCCAAGGTACATTTTTTACTGGGAGCATAATATTTGAGACTATTTACTTCTTGATTGCCATCCTTGTTTCTCATTTAGTTTGCTCTGCAGGCCGAGGTGTGGATGTTTTTGCTCATCTCCGTCGGGTGAGAGAGACGGCTGCCTACGGAAATGGGGCGGCCGCGGGCCAGCCTGCTGATGCTGAGGCGGCCCGCAGGGAAGAAATCCGCCAAGGTAAATGTCTGGCCGATGGCGTCCCGGAGCGGAGGGGCCCCCACTTTGAAGTAGGAGGGGATGAGTGGTCATCGGCGAGCCTGGGCAAACTGAGAGGACCAGGACGACCCAGCGGGTTCCCCCTGTTCAAGTCACCACAGGTGGGGCTCGACGAGTTTTCTCAGATGACCTGGGGCGAGAAGGCCATTTCATTCCTCCGAGCCGAGAGAGTGGAGGAGGCATGCGAGAGGGTGGCCAGGTCGCGGCCATAGTTCGTGGAATTTGCTAAGTGTTCCACGCCCACCGAGGAGCAGGTGGAGGCATTGCTGAACGTCGGGCGAGCTGCGAGGGATGTGCCAGCCCGCGCCGGGACCATAGGTATCGAGCAATTTTATCTGGAGACCGGCTGGGAAGAAAAGGTCCAGTATGCCATGGGATTATCTGACAGAATCATCGGAATCCTGTGGCATATGATCGGAGGGGCGCGCGACTTGGAGAGGCGCCATACTGACTTGCAGGACGCTTATGCCACCCTGATCGGGGTCCATGAATCCCTGAAGACCCAGGACGAAGAAATCGTGGCCCTAGCCAACGCAGAAATAGAGTTTGCCACCAAGGCTAGGGCTGAGCGGGAACATGCTTTCAAGGCCGAGGAGCAACTCCGAGCGGAGGTGGATGAACTTAAGAGGGAGGCCGCTGGTCATGCTGGGGAACTGGAGAGGCACGAGGCCGAGGTGCACAAAGAGATGGAGGAAGCCTCCTAGAGGCGAATAGAAGAGGCTTGGGTGGAAGCCATCCGGGCTTACAAAAATTCAGAGGAGTATGCCTTCATGTTGACTTGTGGGCACGCCACCAGCATTGGGGAGATCCTTCAAGATCTTAAGGAAGGAAAGACCGTCGCCGAGCTACAGGAAGAGCTCGCCCGACTGAATGCAGATTTGGATGCCCTCCGTCCTCATTTCTCGGAGACTACTGGTGTGCAAGATGCCCCCCAGCTCAGGAAGAAGAAGTGGCCTCGAACAAAGCAGTTGAAATCCCTCTGCCCACTGGGACTTAAGTTTTTTATTTTTTGCTTTCTAGGATGGTTGGCCTTGAGCCTTTGATGTAATTGGCTTCGGCCCCCCATGTAAACATTTAGTTAATGAATGAAATTTCTTTCTTATCGTCTGTTTGTTCTGCTGTATTTTTTCAAATTTTTGCTAAGTATTGGGCTCGACCCTTCTTTGTATGGATGCATGAAGTAAGCAAATGGGTTGTAAGTGCCTGAGTATATTTTTGCCATGTTTTATGTTCGGAACTAGGCCGAGCCTTTGTTTAGGGTGGACTCGATGCTAAGTTGAGTTCCCTTTTTCTTGAACGTGCACGAGTGTTAGCCAAGACGAGCAATCAGTGCTCGAGACTTGGCCGAGGCAAATAGAGCAGCACTCGGAGCTTGGCCGAGGCGATGAAACGACACTTGGATTTCGACCGAGGTGAATAGAAGACTCTTAGAAAGAGCTCACAGAATATCAGATGAAAAGACAAACCTTCCTGTGTTAGAGTAATATCTCGGAAGATAGACCAAGTAAAATGTCCAAAAATCCCGAGTTTTATTGATAATATTCTTAAGATAGGATACATTCCACGGGTGAGTGAATTTTCCCCACTCAGATATTCGAGCTCGTATGCCCCATTTGACATAACTTTACTAACTCTGAACGGTCCCTCCCAGGTCGGAGTCAATGGGCTGGGCTCGATCCCAGTGACCCTCTTTAAGATTAGGCCACCGACCTGAAACCTCATTTCCTTCACCTTTGAATTATAGTACCTTTCGCTTCTTTTTTTATATACAGCATTTCTTATCTCGACACCACATTTTTTCTCCTCCAATAAGTCCAGCTCAGCTCGGAGTGCGCCCTCATTACCTTCTTTAAAAAAATGTACTACCCTAAATGTCGGGGCTCCAATTTCTACAGGAATAACCGCCTCGGCCCCATAAGCCAATGAGAAGGGTGTTTCCCCCGTGGCCGCTCAATATGTCGTTCTGTAAGACCATAACACGCCGGGCAACTCTTCGGGCCAATTCCCTTTAGAATCCTCCAGTCTCGCTCTTAGTGTATACTTAAGTATCTTGTTCACCGCTTCGACTTGCCCATTGGACTGTGGATGATACGGCGTGGAGAAGTGATTCTTAATATGAAAGCCTTCACAAAAATTTCAAAATCTCCGATTATCGAATTGCTTTCCATTGTCTGTAACGATCGAGCACGGTATACCAAATCTGCATATGATAGATTTCCATACAAAACTGACGATTCTTTCCTCGTCTACTTTTGCCAAGGGTTCTGCTTCGGTCCACTTTGTAAAATAATTGACTGCCACAATGGCATATATCACGCCTTCTTTGCCAGTGGGGAGTGGCCCAATAAGGTCCATTCCGCATTTGGCAAATGGCCAAGGACTAAAGATAGAAGTGAGTTGCTCTAGGTGGTACCTGACTTGCGGTGCAAACTGTTGACATCTTTCGCACTTTTTAACTAGTGAGACATCTTTCTTTAAGGATGGCCAATAATATCCTAGTCGTATTAACTTATAAGCGAGCGTCTGGCCCCCAACATGGTTTCTACATATTCCTCCGTGTACTCCTCGAAGAGCGTAGTCTACGTCCGTTTCCAATAGGCAACGGAGTAGTGGAACTGAGTACCCGCGTTTATATAGAACACCGTCCACTAGCATATATCGGGCAGCCTGAGTTTGCAATGTCCTGGCTTCGATCTTGTCTTCCGGTTGAACCCCATTGGAAGCAAGACCGCGCTCCCTGCTTCTGTTGGGGGCACGGTCTGGCCATTAGTATTTTGGCCAGTTTGGTTATTTTGAGGTGGGTCCTCAGTCCCACTACTCCGTTGCCTATAGGAAACGGACGTTGGGATCATGATAATCGATCCTAAACTCAAATGCTACTGCTCGGCCATACGATTTTAGTTTCCGACGACTAATAATGAAGCCGAGTACGAAGCACTCTTAGCTGGATTGGAAATGGCGGAATCAATGGGCCTGAAATGATTACTCATTCATAGCGACTCCCAGTTGGTTGTCCATCAAGTAAACAGTGAATATGAGGTGAAGGAGCAGAAAATTGCTCGGTACTTAGAATTAGTAAAAAAGAAACTCTCCCATTTCAAGGCAGAAGTGTTGCATGTCCCCAGAATCGACAACATGCCGGCAGATGCTTTGGCGCGCCTAGCCTCTAGCCCGTGGACCGATACAATCGCATACATCATTGTCACTCAGCTATCCACTCCGTCGCTACATGTCCAGAAAATACATGCCAACGAGACCGCCGAGCTGACCTAGATGACCCCAATCTCCAACGAGACAGCTCGGCAACAAATAATTGCAGTTCGTGGCTCGTATGAGATGTCGAACTAACTGAGCTCGACAACCCATTTAATCATCCAACCTGAGGTGTCTGGTCGGTGAAGGACTTGCTTCAGTGGGTAATTAGTCAGTACCACAATCTTATGCTCCAGAAAGTATGGCCGCAATTTGCAAGCAGAGATAACCAGTGAGTATGCCAATTTCTCCATAGGCGGGTACCGGAGCTCAGCATCATGTAGCGCCTGGCTGGTGTAGTACACGGGGTGTTGGACAGTGTTGTCCACCCTTATTAGTACCGAGCTAAAGGCGTATTCCAAAACCGCAAGGTATAAGTACAGGTGCTCACCTCGGCTCGGTTTTTGCAAGACAAGAATTGACGCTAAGTGTTGTTTTAGGGATTCAAAAACGACCTACGTCTACTCAATCCACTCAAAGTCCTTATTTTTCTTGATTATTTCGAAGAAAGGTTTACATTTGTCTGTGGATCTTGAGAAAAATTGATTTAAAGCGACTAGGCAGCCTGTTAAGCTCTGTACTTTTTTAATGGAATTAGGAGGTTCGAGGTCAATTATGGCTTTGATTTTATCCGGGTTAGCCTTTATTCCCCTCTGACTAACCATGTATCCCAAAAATTTACCCGAGCCGACCCCAAAGGTGCATTTTTTTGGGTTTAAAATCATCTTATACTTGCACAAAATTCCAAACATTTTATTAAGATCAGCAAGATGATCGGATACATAGAAAGACTTTACCAACATATCATCTACATAAACTTCCATGGTGTGACCTATCAATTCCTCGAATATTTTATTGACTAACCTCTAATAGGTCGCCCTGACGTTCTTGAGTCTGAACGATATCATTTTATAACAATACACCCCATGAGCCGAGAAGAAGGAGGTGTTTTCTTCTTCATCCGGATGCATTCGGATCTGATTATAGCCAGAATAGGCATCCATAAAACTCATAAGTTCGTGGCCTGCCGTGGCATCCACCATGTAATCTATGTTGGACAAGGGGTAGCTATCCTTCGGGCACGCCTTATTGATATCGGTAAAATAAAAAGCAGACGACCATCGTCTTTTTTTTTTTTTTTTTTTACCAAAACAGGGTTAGCCACCCAGCGAGGGTAAAGAGCTTCCCTTATGAACTGATTGTCTAGCAGCTTGTTGACTTCGGCCTCCATGGCAGCCTGCCTATCAGGGCCGAGCTTGCGTCGCTTTTGGATTACCGGTCGGAAAGTAAGATCGATGTTCAGACGGTGGCAGGCGTGTTTAGGATCGATGCTGGGCATATCTGAATGTGTCCACACAACAACATCGAGATTGTTACCAAGGAATACGATTAATTCCAACATGAATGGTTCTTGGAAGTCGTGGCCAATTCGGAGTTGGCGTCCCCCTTGCTGCTTATCGACATCTACTATGTCGATTGGTTCCACCGGTTCTGCATGCTTTTGCTTTTTACTCTGCCCTTCTTTCTTTAGTAGAGGTGGTTCTTCTTCGATCGCTGGCTCTTTCCTGGGCCGCCCTGCCGGGTTGATTTTAGTCGTGGCAATTCTATTCGGCTCGGGTTCAGTCACCTTTCCCGAGTCATTCTCAGCTGATTTGCTGGATTCACCCTTCTCCATCACATTGATCTCGATAGGTCGGAGTTTGAGAGAACATTGTCGGGACTCCTCTAGTTTTCCTTATGGATGGCTTCTCCATCCAGGGTCGGGAACTTGATGCAAAAATGGTATATGGAGATGGCCGATTTTAGATGATAAAGCAACGGTCTTCCAATTATGGCGTTGTACTCGGAGTCGGCATTAATTTTAAACATGGTGATCATAGTCCATTTATGTACTCCCTGTCCCATCTGGATGGGTAGGTCCACTTCTCCGAGCGGGATGATTCTCCCACCTCCAAACCCTAAAATATTGTCATTACACGGCCAAATATAGCTATCATCCACATTCAGCCTTCTGAAGGCCGTATGTAGATAACCGAAGAGTAACTGCCCGAATGGATGAGAATTCTGTGCACTGGAATGCCGAGAATGGGTGATGTGGTGGTGAATGAGGGTGCACCACCTGGTCGGCATCTTGGTCAGAAAAAGCAAAGTAATCCATCGGTTGGCCTCCTCGGATTTCTGCGACCCGGACCTGTCTTTTTGCGTGAGTGGCTTCCCTAATATCAGCCTTCCATTTTCTGTTGGAGCGGCTATCCTCGGCCGCATTCGTGTTTATCCTACTAGTATTAGATATCATCAGGATCTCCCGCCTGGGGTTTTCATTGGGCGGCAACGACAAGCGGGCTGGATTCACCACTCGCTCTAGATTAACCCACGGAGTGAGTGTCGACGATGGTGGCAGTTCATGGACGTACCGCTTCAGGCCGCCTCTTTGCACTATCCGCATGATCATGATGGCTCAAAAGCTACCTTTAAAACCAAGTTGGGTTAGTAGAGAGCAAGTGTGCAAGTGCACCTATCATTTTATAGTATACATTATTGAGTATCGAGTGTCATTCCCACGAGGATTGTAAGTACTAGTAATTACCGTCCTTTTGTTATCTAATCTAGCAATTTTTAGAGTTTTCTTTGGATAAATTAGGAAAATAAAGACTCAAAATTAATAAATTACAATTTGTAAAAATGAAGGAAGATTTGTAAAATAAGAGATCAAGAGATAGAAATGTGTTTGAATGTAAATCCCTCTAGAATGTTTTTGTGATTTAACAAGTTAAAAACACAACCATAAGCCCTTAAGCACAAACCATCCTCTTTAAATAAAATCTCATGTTTTGTGGACCGTAGAAATTCCCGATTTAAGTTAGACCCTTTCTCAAGGTGAAAAACTCCTAATCTCAAGTTGATTAACTGAAATCTCTTTCTAGTTAAAACCCCCAAGATTGCATTATAAGTGAATTCCCATATTAGGTTTGACCCTAATCCAGAAGATTTATGTCGTCCTATATCTAGGATTGCATGCAACTCTTTTCACTTATATAGGTTCTTTCTCACCATAAATCTCTCGATTACCCGATGAGGAATAGATATCAAATTAATATACCGGAAATATTAACTCGAATGAAATAAGCATAATATAAGTGAATCACACAAGACATGAGGATTTTATTAAAAACATACAAACCTTAATCACAAATCCATTTTAGAGTTCATTACATTAAAACACTTGGAGTTTAGCTACACATGATTTTGACAAAAGAATAAATTACACAAGAAGATTTAAGTATTGTAGACATGGTGTACTTATCTTTCTCAAAATCTCAGTGGACTTCTTTCTTGATTGATGATGTTGCTCCAAGCCTTCTTCTCCAATATTGCCCCAAGCTTTCTCCTCTAAGACCCCTTGATCCCAATTCTACTTAATATGATGAATACAATGAGTATTTTCTGAATGTCTAATGAATGTCTCTCCCAATTTCAACTTTTGGTTTTATAGACACCATTTTTGTACAATAATACATTGATAGTACTATCTTTTGTTAAACAATTGCTCCACTTTCATTGTTGGGTTGGTGAATTATTGTATTCATACGATGATTGAGGGAATATGGGGACATGGTGCAGCAAAATGGGGTGTTAAAGGTGTAGAAAAGTGGTTAAAAAGGCTTGGTTGGTGAGTTTTCCATAATTTCCGCATAAAAAAAGTATCAGAAAGTGGCTCTGACACGGTCGTGTTGGGCTGCATGGCCAGGCCGTGCTGCTCTAGAAGTTGAGAAATTGGCCGGACACGGCCGCGTCGGCCAACACGGCCAGGCCGTGTCCGGCACTGTTTTGTGCGGTTTTTCTCCTCTTTTGATCCCCTTCAACATGGACGTGTTTGGCGACACGGTTTGGCCGTTTTGGACCCTTTTTCCAATTTTTCGTCAATTTATTTCCTTCTTTTTGAACATGGCCATGTTATTTGACACCCCCAAGTCATGTTGAGTGATTTTCTTGCCTTTTTCACTTAATGTTGGCTTCAAATTGCTCCACCTATAATGTTAATAACATCCCGCGATAAAATGCTAAGAATAATTAAGAAGACTATGATTTTTCTAACAAAACAGTTTAAAATCTATTGAATTGATACAACAAAACATATACAAAATGGCACTTATCACACCACCTCCAACTTGAAAATTTTGCTTGTCCTCAAGCAATTTTAAAACAAAGAGTGGGATTGAAAATAAAAAGAGGTATCTAATTTCACAACTTTGATATGATTGAAGTAAATCGCCAACCTTTTTGTTCCCAATTGAGCCAATCGATTCAAATTTTCAAGCCGACCAATTTGTTAAAAAGAGAGTGACTTCAATAATTGGAATTGTTAATCATCACAGTTGTCATATCATAGAAAATGTTATACATTTGCTCAGACCAAATACAAGAATGTAATGATAAAAGGAGATATCCAAAACTCGGGTTTTTTTATATAGTTATAAATTAGGACATTTTTGAGGCAAACTTCCACTAGGTTTAAATTTTGAATGACTTTCCAAAAACTCCTAGGGTGGTGTCCCATACTCATATTTGTACCGCCGTTTTACGTAAAAGACAAACATGGGGCTCATGAATGCTTCTAGTTACTAAGCAGCAACAAACAGGGGAGTATAACCTTGATTTGTCCTTTTATAAAAATATAAACACATTTTTTTCTTTTTATTTTTATTTATTTATTTATTTTTTTAAACCCAAATTAGGATTTCTCCAGTGATCATGACACAAAGTATTTCTGTTTAAGCAAAATCCAATTTAATCTCATGACATTATACTCTTTTGGTTAAGTCCATCCTTTCACTAGAGTCACGCAGCTTAAAATATTTTGGCGGTTTGAGTTCTCAAAAAGAGGGCTTTTTGGGGAAGAAAATGGTTATAACAAATCCACAAGCAACCTATCTTATTGCAATAAACACATATCATGATTGTTCGCAAGGAATTGATAAAGTGCATAAAAAGAAAGGAAACGAACAAAATACCAAAAATAAAGAAAAGGTTAAAAGAACACGCAAACACGCAAAGTTTTACCTTAAAAAAATTGTCTAAATGTCTAGAAGTACTAAGAAATCTCACCACCTCCAACTTCAAGGGTCACATTATCCCCAAAGTGAAGAAGGGATGGGATACAATATGGATCAAAAGAAACTAGAAATGAAACAAAGAAACATACGACCTTATGGCGGTGGCGGGAAATGCCCTTCAGAGATATGCCATTGGTGGAGTTGAGAAAGAAGGGCGTATTGTTGTTGATTTTGCTCGTGAATGCCACGAATGACGCCATATTGTTGCTCCATCATTTTTTGTTGGTGGTCAAGCATACTTTGTTGGCGTTCAAGCATTGTCTGTTGGTGTGATAGCATGCCCCTTTGTTGTTGTTGTTCCCGTAAGATAGCTTGGAGGTCATCTTGGTCATGATGTTGTGGTGGTGGGCGAGATGAAGAGGCACGGTGTGGTGAATCCCGTGGAGGAGATGAAGATTCGTGAGCATCATCCGCCATTGGAGGTAAAGCGAGGAGATGTCCCCTACCCTCCCTATCGGGTCGAAAACCCATCTTCCAATTTTCGCGATTACGAACTGTAGTCGCAGGCCGGGCCGGGAAGTGGTAGGAATTGGGTCGTATGTCGGAAACACAAGCAAAATTGATCATTGATTCTTTCAATTAAATTCATGGCAATACATACCTTAAGATCAATGCGTGTGCTCCCCCGCGCTTGTTGTAAACCAGTTAAGTCATGCTCGAAGTGAAGAGCGATTGGAGTAATAAGGCCTCCAACAAGGATCTTGCTACATTCTCCCCGCCCGATTTTTTGAAAATGGCGTGCTAAGTGAGATCATGTGTCTAGGTGTTTGCCATAGACCATAGCCCATAGAAACAACAGTTCGTCCTTCCTCAAATTACCATCACTTTCCCTTCTACCGAAAAGCGTGCTAGCCATCACACGATGCACGTGAAAACAAAGATTTATTACGTGTGATACTTTAGCACGGGAGGAAACATATTGGTCCGAAGGGGAGATTTAATTCCAAAAACGCTGTGTATTAAAATCATCAGGGAAGCATCTTTCACCGCCAATTGGGAGACCATATATTTGGTTGAAGTCGACAAGAGTCAATGTATAGTCTTGATTGAACAAGCGGAAAGAGATGAGGCCATCTGTAGCATGAGTTCCCGAGAGAATCTCGGCATTGAATAAGCTAAGGAATTCCAGGGTGACGCACTCGTAAGTAGGGGATTTTGCACCCATGAATCGTTCCCACCCGACTTGCTCAAACATCCAATCAATATCTTCTCGTAACCCTAGGGTCTCCAAAGTCATGGTGTCTGGGTAACTGGTGTTGTGCAATAGTTTTCCCAACAGCTGTTGATACCGGGCTTCATGTTCATCATCCCTGGAATAGAATACCGTGACGATTATTTGGCGGATTGGCCCGAGAGGGCCAACGGGAGCCAAAAGGTCCCCTAGACCCGGAGGGAATGGTAGTGTGGCTGCGTTTTGACATGATAGACCTGGAACAAGAAACTTTGATAGTAACCAAGTATAAACCATAAATAGATACAACAAAACGACAATTACCATGAATATGTCTATGAAATTCGACCATCTTATAAGTAGCATGCTACACGTGAATAACTAGCAAAGGCAACATCGAATATTCAACATGACTCAATGCCACATTTATCATCACTCTCACATCAAAATGACAAGCAATCCATAAGAGGGCATATCAACATATGGGCATTATATGATTTCATCAAATAAACAACAACAAACCCTTATATCAATTAGACCATCAATTAAGACCATCAACAGATAAGGCATGATTTTGATTACAACAACGAGTCCGTCTATCAATTGAGATCGTCACAACAATAACAAATTCCTCATAATATTCTTATTTCATCAATTGGAGCAATAAGATATCAACAAGTGAATTCATATGATTTTATCAAGAAAAAGTTCATGGAGCCAAAATCATCATCATAAAGATTCATGTCTATAACACTTAAACATAGAAATCCCTAAAAATTGGAATTTATATAAAAAAAAATCCTAAATAACAGAAATCACAAGAAGGCAAAAACAAATTAAAATTAAAAGACCAAAATTAATAAGAGGGAGATGAAATTGAACACAAAAACAAAACTGGCTTATGATTCTCATTTCCCTAAAATTCATACATTTTATTGAAGACCTACAAGGGAAGTAACAAAACCCACAATATACCCAATTTTTTTTAAGAAAACAATCGGTAGAATCGTTGAAAAGCAAGAGAAGATGGTGTTTTTGTGGAAGAATGGGAGTTTTAAATGGAAGAGTGGGAAGGATTTGGGGAAGAAGATGAGTTGTTAGGATTAAAAATTGGGGATTTTGGGGTTTTTGCTGAAAAAGAATCAAAGGGGTCTGTTTTAAGACAGCCCGGACACGGCCCTGCCGTGTTCAGGCCATTTTTTGATTTTTTTAAATAAAATAAAAAATGGAAAAAAATCCACAACATGGGCGTGTTTCTATGACACAACCCGGCCGTGTTCTGGGTTGTTTCAGCGATTTTTTTTGTAAATAAGTTGATGAAAACTAAAATAAAAAAATGATCCTAAGGATTTGTGTAAAATAAAAAAACTGGAAAACAAGTTGAAACGAAAAACAAAAACACACAAAAATCATCGAGTTGCCTCCCGGGTAGAGCTTCTTTAACGTCGTATAGCTGGACCGTTTTATCTCTAATCGTGTGATGTATTCGGGGGAGCATCAAGATGGATAGAATCTCGATAATTATCATCGATAGTGTCCCCAAAATAGAGTTTCACACGGTGTCCATTTACCTTAAAGATACCCATTTTCTTGTGCGTGATTTCAATAGTCCCGTAAGGGAACACTTGAGTGACAGTAAATAGGCAGGACCACCTGGATTTTAACTTACCCGGGAATAGTCGGAGTCGAGAATTGAAAAGTAACACTTGATCACCAGGTTAGAATTCCCTTGTTTGTTTAAGGCGTTTGTCATGCCATTGCTTTGTTCGTTCCTTGTAAATTTTCGAATTCTCGTATGCCGCATTCTGCCATTCTTCGAGTTCGTTAATCTGCAATAAACGGTTATTTCCTGCACTTGACAAATCATAGTTAAGCATTTTAATAGCCCAAAAGGCTTTATGTTCAAGCTCAATCGGCAAATGACATGCCTTACCATAGACGAGTCGGTATAGGGTAGTCCCTATTGGCGTTTTAAAAGTCGTTCTATAGGCCCAAAGGGCATCATCGAGCTTGAGGGACTAATCCTTACGAGAGTGTCCAACCATTTTTTCTAAAATTCGTTTTAATTCTTAGTTGGACACTTCGACTTGACCACTAGTTTGGGGGTGATAGGTGGTGGCGACTCGGTGTGTAATACCATAACGTTTTAGCACTTTGTCGAATTGACTATTGCAAAAGTGAGTGCCTCTATCACTAATGAGGGCTCGTGGTGTACCGAATTGGGTGAAAAGTTTTTTGAGAAAATGTATCACCACTCGAGCATCATTTTTAGGCAAGGCTTGAGCCTCTACCCATTTAGACACGTAGTCAACGGCTACTAAAATGTATTTATTTCCAAACGACGCAGGAAAAGGTCCCATAAAATCAATACCCCAAACATCAAAAATTTCGCAAACAAGAATACCGTTTTGGGGCATTTCATTTTTTCAAGAAATATTCCCTGTTCGTTGACAATTATCACAAGTTTCAACATACCGTTTTGCGTCTTTGAAAAGTGTAGGCCAATAAAAACCCAACTCGAGGACCTTGTGTGCCGTGGTATTTGCTTGGTAGTGTCCACCGGTGGGTCCCTTGTGACAGTGATTCAAAATGGAGATTGTTTCAGGAAGTGCTACACATTTACTTATGATTTGATCCGCACAAACTCGGAAGAGGTGGGGATCATCCCAAATATAGTATTTGAGGTCCGAAAAGAATTTTTTATTTTGTTGATGGGTCATCCCTTTTGGTAGAACTTTTCCTACAAGATAATTAGCAAAATCTGCAAACCAAGGAATATCAATTGAAATTGAGATAAGGGCAAAGATTTGCTCATCCGGGAAAGAATCATTGATATGTCCATTGTGTTGCTTGTCGGTACCGGAGTAAAAGGACCCATCGAACTAATTGTGGCTTTACATCATTTTTGTCAAGCAAGTAGCGTAAGGCGGAGTGATCCGTATAAACAATGACTTTTGATAGGATCAAGTATAAGCGAAATTTGTCAAAGGTGAAAACCACTGCAAGTAACTCCTTTTCGGTAGTGGTATAATTGGATTGAGCAGGATTCAGAGTTTTACTTGCATAGTAAATTGGTCGGAAATGTTTATCTTTTCATTGGCCGAGTACCACACCTACCGCATAGTCGCTGGCATCACACATGAGTTCGAACGGTTGAGGCCAATCCGGAGCCACCATAATGGGAGAAGTGGTGAGTTTTTCTTTTAAGGTATTGAATGCTTGAAGGCATTCATCATTGATATAAAACTGCATCCTTCTCTAAGAGACGAGTAAGTGGCCGGGCAATTTTTGAGAAGTCCTTGATGAAGCGCCTATAAAACCCAGCGTGTCCCAAAAAGCTTCGGATTGCCTTCACCGAGGTGGGTGGTGGCAATTTGGAAATTGTCTCAACCTTTGCCTTGTCAACTTCAATGCCCCTGCAAGAAATTTTATGTCCCAAAATGATTCCTTCTTGTACCATGAAGTGGCATTTTTCCCAGTTAAGAACCAGATTAGTTTCTTCACAACGAGCAAGGACTTTTTCAAGATTAGCAAGACAATAATCAAAAGAGTCCCCAAAAACTGAGAAGCCATCCATCAAGATTTCCATGATTTCTTCTACAAGCTCGTCGAAGATGGCGAGCATGCACCGTTGGAAGGTTGTTAGTGCATTGCATAATCCAAAAGGCATGCGTCGATAGGCGAAAGTACCGTAGGGACAAGTGAAAGTAGTTTTCTCTTGGTCCTCCGGTGCTATCGGGATCTGAAAATAACCTGAAATACCATCAAGGAAGCAATAATAAAGGTGACCAGATAATCGTTCAAGCATTTGATCAATAAAAGGTAAGGGAAAATGGTCCTTGCGAGTAGCACATTAAGTCATTGGTAATCGATGTAAACTCATCAACCTGTTACCGTTCACATTGGGATAAGTTCATTCTTCTCATTCGGCACCACCGTCATCCCGCCTTTCTTTGGGATCACTTGAACTGGGTTTACCCAATTACTGTCAGAGATTGGGTAAATGAGCCCATCATCAAGTAGTTTAATTAATCCTGGCTTGACCACCTCTTTCATATTCTAATTTAAGCGACGTTGAGGTAGAACAACCGGCTTGAATTTCTCCTCCATCAAAATTTTATGAGTGCAAAAGGAATGATTTATCCCGTGAATGTCAGAGATTTTCCAAGCGATGGATTTCTTGTGTTCCCATAATATTGCCAACAATCTATCCTTTTGATGTGAGGATAAATTGGAGAAAATAATCATGGGGAGTTTAGAGTTGTCGGCTAGAAATGCATATTCCAGGTGTTCGGGTAGTTCTTTCAACTCCAACAGAGGTGGGTCCTCAATGGATGGTTTGCTATGCCCCACTTGAGAGTTTTCGATTTTTTCAAACTCTTTCTGGCGATATGTTGGTGTGTTTGCCTCCAATGCGAGCACAGATTCCCTAATAAAGGGATTTTCATCCGCTACACCTTCACCTTGAATAATACAAGTATCCCAAAACTCATTAGAAATCATGCTTGGTAAGGAATTAGTTATTTCCATGTTAACAAGATCAATAGCAAAACAAGAGTCATCTTTATCAATTTAAGTTTTCATTGATGTAGCAATTTTAAAGATAACTTGTTCATCTTCGACTCGTAAGATTAGTTTGCCATCATGCACATCAATAATTGCCTTAGCAGTAGCCAAAAATGGATGCCCTAGGATTAAGAGGACTTCAACGTCAGTATGCATGTCAAGGATTACAAAATCAACAGGAAATATAAATTTATCAACCTTGACCAAAACATCTTCGATAATACCTCTAGGATATTTGATGGACCTGACAGCTAATTGTAAGCTCATCCTAGTAGGTTTTGGTTCTCTAGACCCATTTGTTTAAACAAATCATAAGGCATCAAATTTATGCTAGCCCCTAAATGGCCAATGTCCGATCAACAGTCAAATTACCAACATTGCAAGGAATAGTAAAACTCCCTGGATCTTTAATTTTCTGAGGTAACTTGTTTTGCAAAATCGCCGAGCACTCCTCGTTCAATTGTACCATGGATAGCTCTCAAGCTTCTTTTTTTTCGAAAGGAGATCTTTCAAAAACTTGGCATATTTCGGCATCTGCGAAAGGGCTTCGACAAAAGGAATATTTATGTGCAACTATTTAAACAAATCTAAAAACTTACCGAATTGATCGTCATGTTTATCCTTTTGTAATCAGCTTGGATACGAGGACAGGTGGTTGGTATTCTGGCACCATCTTTTTCTTTGTTTCCTTGAGTACCTATTCGCCTTTTTGTTGTACGGGGGTGGGCTCATCTTCCGGCATCCGTCCCTCATCTAGCTTTGTTCCGCTTCTTAAAGTAATTGCTTTTACATGTTCCCGTGGATTTGGTTCGGTGTTGTTTGGTAAACTCCCTTGTGGCCTTTCCGAAATAATTTTGGCAATTTGGCCAATTTGATTTTCCAAGTTGTGAATGGACGCTTCTTGGTTCCGTAGTGATGTTTCGATGGCCGTGAAATGGGTTTCTGTTGTTTGGACGAACTTGGACAATAAGTCCTCCAAATTTAGTTTTCGTGGTTGGAAACCGGGAGGTGCAGACGAGTTGGGGAGTGCATTTGGATTAGGCCATTGTTGACCTTGATTTCTCCAACTGAAGTTCGGGTGTTTACGCCAACCTGGATTATAGGTGTTACTGAAATGATTATGTTGAGAAGGTCGAGATTGGTTACCTAGATAATCCACATACTCATGCGGTGGTATTGCGTGGGGGAACTCTTGGTGATTGTGTGATCCTCCACAAGTTTTGCATGAGAAGACTTGTTGTAACGACCCAATTTTCAAATATTCAAGTAATTAAATAAAAGAGCTATAAAAGACATATTTTATAAAACACAACCTATAGTTAAAATTTTCATCAAAATAAATAGAAGCACTTTTACCCATGTAAAATATTTATCCTTCCAAAAATAAAACACTAATTATCAACAATATTTCAATATCATTGACAATAATAATTTTTTTCTTAAAAATCAAAATAAACTAGAATCTATTGTTTTCGCATCCACCACTAGTCTGACCATTTTGTCCTGACCATCTTTCAAAAGAGGACAATTAAAAGGTCATATGTCCTGGCTTCTTACATTTATAACATTTTCCCTGCCCAGCAAGACATTCGCCATAATGGTTTTTCTGACAATTAGGACAAATCGGTCTATTACTTTGAGTATTAGGGTGGGCATTCACATCCGCCTTTGCCTGTTTATTCTGATTTCCATTTTTATTTTGCCTTACCTCGTCCCACTTTCTCTTTTCAGATACCATGGCCGGTTTTCGAACTTCATCATCATCAACCAAACTTGCCTCTATTTCTTGTGCCCTCCTCACCATCTCAGAATATTCCAAATCTCCCTAGGCAGACAGTATTACTGGATAATTGTGATCGCAGTCCCCTCCTAAACCTCAATGCCTTCTTTATATCAGTATCAACCAAATGCGGTGCAAACCGACTCAGTTGATTGAATTCCCTTTCATATTATGTTACAATCTTGTTCCTCTGTTTGAAGTTCAGAAATTTTGTCTCCTTCTTATCACGATATGATCGTGGGAAAAACTTGTCCATCACAACCTCCTTGAACTCTTTCCAAGTCAAGGCATCTCGCTCATCTTCCGTTCTGGTTCTCTAGTACCCTTCCTACCAATGATCAGCCTCTTCGATGAGTTGAAAGGTGGCGCATGTGACTCTTTGCTCGTCAGTGCATCCAATGAGTCGGAAAATTCTTTCTAAAGATCGAAAAAATTCTTCTACAGCAGCTGGACCATCACGTCCGTTGAATGTAGGTGGACGATAATGACGAAATTGTTCCACTATCCTTGTGTTGTTGTTGTTGTTTGTTGTTGTTGTTATTGTTGTTGATTTGCACTGCCCGAGGAATTCAGTGAGCACATCACCAGCAGCAGCATTGGCTTTGTTAAGTTGGTATTTTACCAACTAATCGAGTATTTTAGATTAGGATTTTTTATTAATTTTGGGTGTTTTAGAGTCGTTAGAGTCCGTTTTATGGCATTAAGTGTCGATGTAAAGTCAATACAGATTTGGTAGTCGAAGAATGAAGAAAACGACGAAAAATGGTACGAGGAAGGAAGAAATCGCGTTTGAAGAAGAAAAATTGCATTTTTGGTTGAAGGACGGGCGGGCGCTACAGTGCCCGGCCCTTAGCGCTGCAGCGCCCACGACAGGACGGACGCCAAGAGGGAGACGTGTGGGCGCTGCAGCGCCCGGGCGGTAAGTTAGCGAAAAGAATTTGCTGGGCGCCGCAGCGCCCAGGGCAGAAATTCCTATGTCTGCCTACCTTTTTCTTGGATCTTGAGGGGGTTATAAATAGAGACATATGGGCGAGAATTCAGGCACTTTTGGACCATTTGGAAGACAACAAAACAACAAGAAGACAAGGGAGAAGAAGATTGAAGGCTCTTATCATCTAGAAATAGAGAAGATCCCTCAACTCTTGTTCTTATTTTGTTACTTTCTCCATATTTTGTAAGATGTATTATTGTATTCTTATGGATTCATTTTCTTCAATCATGAGCTAAACTCTATAATTCTAGAGGGATGATGTAATCTATGTTTGAACTTATGTTTTGAAATTGTGGTTTGTCAATCTAGATCTATCAATTTATTTGTGCTATTTGGATCTATTGCTTCTAAATTACTTGATCAATAATTTAGAGTGTTTGGTGTATTTGATTTGACACTTGAGAGAGGTAATTGAATACATGACCTTGAAATAGCATAACCTAGGATTTCATAGAATTGAGAGATTTGTGATTCCTTTGAAGTCATTTATCAAGATTCATAGCTTTTATTGAGATTTCAATTGGTGATTTTTATAGAGATATTGATTTCCCAATTGAGATCTAAAATCATTTGGCACTCGAGAGAGGAAATGATTATTGTAGAAATCTTGACTTATAAATTGATAATTGATGATTGATAAATCATATTGATAACATAAGGGATAACTAGATTCATCACACCTCTAGAATTCATTTAATCATTTGGATAAACTCATTGATATTTTCATATTCTTGATTTATTTTTGGTATTTTTAGTATAATCAACTCCATCAAATATTGAATTTCTAAATAAAGTTAGACTACTATATTATAGTACTTAGCGATAATTCGATAATTATTCCCTGTGGATTCGACAATCTTACTTCTCTATATTAAAACTTGACACCGTAGACTTGCGGTTAGAAAATTCTCTAACAGGCTTGATTTCCAACATTCGCTTGATTTTCGGTGTTAGCTTGATTGCCGCCGTTAGATGAGTTACTTTCATTCGCACGGTTTCCAGTACGATTACGGGGAGCCATAATCCTACAAGTATACATAACACTTAAATAATATAATAACGTTGGTCCCTATGTTATTGTCATCTTCGAAGTATATTTAATGTAATTCTAACTGGACCGATGTATTATTATTGTTCTAATTGCGAACCTTCTTCCTAGCAGTGAATCATGTTTGTGTCATCTATATTAGCTACACGTAAATTTCCTTTTTTTTTGTACGAGGCACATAAATTATTATCTAATATATGACATAAAGTTATACAAATTTAATATGACAACATATATTGCATCTAGCACATAAAAATCACATGACATATATGAAATAAAATGACATAATAAATTTGTTACATACCTTGAGGAAGCCGATAGAGATATGACGATGATGGATGGCTCCAAAATATTTTGACTTAGAATTTTTTTTTACAAGTCTACAGAACCATAGACCTGCTCTGATACCACTTGTAACGACCTGATTTTCAAATATTCAAGTAATTAAAAAGAGAGAGAGAGAGAGAGAGAGAGAGAGAGAGAGATGGAGAAGAGAAAGAGAGAGTATAAACGTACGTGAGGTGAGGGGGAGAGAAGGAAAAGAGAGAAGAAAAAGGAAGAGAGAGAAGAAAAGATGTGGAAAAAAAAAAGTGGATTGAGGGAGAGAGAGAGAGAGAGAGAATAGGCGTATGGGAGGGGAGAAAAAGGAGAGAGAGGGGGAGAGAGAAAAGGAAGAAAGAGAAAGAGATGGGAAAATGAATTTAGGATTGATATTTTTAAATTGATGGATTTGACTCCATTTACCAATTTTCAAGCCTAAAATCCAAAAATCTTTTAAATATTTTTCATACCTTATTTTTATTATAACTCAACCAAATTTCTTAAATAATTTTATTAATTATAAATTCATAATTTATGTAGAATCAAAAATCAAGAGGATTAGGATTATTACTTTATACATTGCGAGGATTACGAGAAATCAATTGAGGTAAATCTTCTGGATTAGGGTCAAACCTAATATGAGAATTCACTTATAATGCAATCTTGGGGGTTTTAACTAGAAAGAGATTTCAATTAATCAACTTGAGATTAGGAGTTTTTCACCTTGAGAAAGGGTTTAACTTAAATCTGGAATTTCTACGGTCCACAAAACATGAGATTTTATTAAAAGATGATGGTTTTTGCTTAAGGGCTTATGGTTGTATTTTTAACTTGTTAAATCACAAAAACATTCTAGAGGGATTTACATTCAAACACATTTCTATCTATTGATCTCTTATTTTACAAATCTTCCTTCATTTTTACAAATTGTAATTTATTAATTTAGATTCTTTATTTTCCTTATTTATCCAAAGAAAACTCTGAAAATTGCTAGATTAGATAACAAAAAGACGGTAATTACTATTACTTACAATCCTCGTGGGAATGACATTCGATACTCAATAATCTATACTATAAAACGATAGGTGCACTTGCCTAAGGTTTTAAAGGTAGCTTTTGAGCCATCAAGTTTTTGGTGCCATTGCCGGGGATCGTAATATTAAGAACACTTTATTTTTGTTTATCTAATAATTTTTTTTATATTTTACCATTGCCTTTCATCTTATTTATCTTTCTATGTCTTGGATTACACTTATCCTCTTTATTTACCGCAGTGCATGCCTACTCGTCGCCGAATTTGGAAGCGCGAGACCGCCGGTAGAAACACGGAGGGAAGCACTAATACAGACCATGGGGAGAATATTAACGAAGGCAAGGATCCTATCATGGCATATGAACAACAAAGAACCATGTACGAGTACGACAATCCAACTATGGACGACACGTCATCAAGTATCGGCTGTTGCCGCCAATAATTTTGAGATCAAACCAAATGTTATTCAAATGGTGCAACAGTTTTTTCAATTCGACGGCCTACCAGACAAAGATCCCAATAACCATATCGCAAATTTTGCAAATTCCTCGAAATTTGCGATACCTTCAAAATTAATGGGGTCTCTGACGATGCCATCCGCTTACGACTATTCCCATTTACTCTTCGGGGACGAGCTAAACAGTGGCTAAATACTTTACCAAAAGGAACAATCACAACATGGAGCATTATGGCTGAAAAGTTCCACCAGCTAAAACCGCACGACTGAGGAATGAAATCTCTTCATTCACTCAAGAAGATGATGAGACCTTGTACGATTCCTGGGAAAGATTCAAGGAGTTATTGCGGAAATGCCCACATCATGGCCTTGTTATTTGGATGCAAGTCCAAACATTTTACAATGGACTACTCTCGTCAACGAAGCAAATGATTGATGCGACGGCTAGGGGAACTTTGAACAACAAAACACCAGAAGCCGCCCAAGATCTAATAGAATGAATGACCATGAATGGATACCAATGGCAATCCATAAGAGGAATGACTAATAGGTCGGTAAGTGTATACAGTGCATACGCGGTAGTTACGCTAGCCGCACAAGTCGAAGCTCTGACTCAAAAAATTGACGAGTTGGCGGCTCCGAAACCACCACAACAAGTGTAACGACCCAGTTTTTAAAAATACAAGTAATTCAATAAAATAGTTATAAAAGAACATATTTTATAAAAAATAGTCTACAATTAAAATTTTTGCATCTAAATAAATTAAAATGCTTTATATCCAAAAATATTTGTCCACTAAAAATAAAACACTTGCAATCAAAATACTTCATAATCATCAATAAAATAATATTTTCCTAAAATTTTCAAATTAAATAAAAATCGTTGACTTCGCATCCACCGCCTCTAATCCTCGCTCGGGTCCTCGACCTGAAAATATGTTAATAAATATGGGGTGAGCTTTCAACTCGCTCAGTAGGGACACACTTATCAAAACTAAATACAACATATAGGCATAATCGTAAATATTCAACATGTAATTTTTCCTCTATAATTTTTCTCTGTAAATTTTCCTCTGACTGGCCAGTTAATAATTAGCACGGCGGGCTTAACCCGAAAATCAACTTCGATCCCGGACCTATTTAAGGTCCCTGACTAGTTCCTCTGCATATCATATATAAATGAAAATACTTACACGAAGCATTATATAAAGAATTTTCTTGTTGAACCAGGAAACCAATCTATTTCCAAGCATTTGACAAGTACCAGATGTACTCTTCATGTAAACTCTACATCCTGCATAATCTGAATATGAGTATCCAATCAATTTCAAGCCTCATTCCTTAGGATACCACAATCCAACTTCTTGGATGGCTTTCAAATATCTCAATATTTTCTTTGCTACTGTCATATGACTTTCTCAGCAACATTTCATCGCAATTTTCTCCCCCAAATCCTTGTCAATGGCCTGCTTGACAAGGCTTTCAAAATCCACAAGACATGAGGATTTTATTAAAAGCATACAAACCTTAATCACAAATCCATTCTAGAGTTCATTACATTCAAACACTAGGAGTTTAGCTACACATGATTTTGACAAAAGAATAAATTACACAAGAAGATTTAAGTATTGTAGATATGGTGTACTTATCTTTCTCAAAATCTCAATGGACTTCTTTCTTGATTGATGATGTTGCTCCAAGCCTTCTTCTCCAATATTGCCCCAAGCTTTCTCCTCCAAGACCCCTTGATCCCAATTCTACTAAATATGATGAATACAATGAGTATTTTATGAATGTCTAATGAATGTATCTCCCAACTTCAACTCTTAGATTTTATAGACACCATTTTTGTACAATAATACATTGATAGTGCTATCTTTTGTTAAACAATTGCTCCTCTTTCATTGTTGGGTTGGTGAATTCTTGTATTCATATGATGATTGAGGGAATATGAGGACATGGTGCAGCAAAATGGGGTGTTAAAGGTGTGCAAAAGTGGTCAAAACAGTGCCGTACACGACCTGGCCTTGTTACACAACACGGTCTGAAAATATGTTAATAAATATGGGGTGAGCTTTCAACTCGCTCAGTAGGGACACACTTGTCAAAACTAAATACAACATATAGGCATAATCGTAAATATTCAACATGTAATTTTTCCTCTATAATTTTTCTCTGTAAATTTTCCTCTGACTGGCCAGTTTATAATTAGCACGGCGGGCTTAACCCGAAGATCAACTTCGATCCCGGACCTATTTAAGGTCCCTGACTAGTTCCTCTGCATATCATATATAAATGAAAATACTTACACGAAGCATTATATAAAGAATTTTCTTCTTTGAACCAGAAACCAATCTATTTCCAAGCATTTGACAAGTAGGATTTTCTTAATGTAAACTCTACAAACAAATATCTCATAATCACAAATCCAATCAATTTGAAGCCTCATTCCTTAAGATACCACAATCCAATCAATTTGAAGCCTCACATGATTTTGACAAAAGAATAAATTACACAAGAAGATTTAAGTATTGTAGACATGGTGTACTTATCTTTCTCAAAATCTCAATGGACTTCTTTCTTGATTGATGATGTTGCTCCAAGCTTTCTTCTCCAATATTGCCCCAAGCTTTCTCCTCCAAGACCCCTTGATCCCAATTCTACTAAATATGATGAATACAATGAGTATTTTATGAATGTCTAATGAATGTATCTCCCAACTTCAACTCTTGGATTTTATAGACACCATTTTTGTACAATAATACATTGATAGTGCTATCTTTTGTTAAACAATTGCTCCACTTTCATTGTTGGGTTGGTGAATTCTTGTATTCATATGATGATTGAGGGAATATGAGGACATGGTGCAGCAAAATGGGGTGTTAAAGGTGTACAAAAGTGGTCAAAAAGGCTTGGTTGGCGAGTTTTCCATAATTTCCGCATGAAAAGTATCAGAAAGTGGCTGAGTCTGACACGGCCGTGTTGGGCAGACGGCCAGGCCGCCAGGCCGTGTTGTTCGACACGACCGTGTTGTGTAACAAGGCCAGGTCGTGTATGACACTGTTTTGTGCGGTTTTTCTCCTCTTTTGATCCCCTTCAACATGGTTGTGTTTGGCGACACGATTTGGCCGTTTTGGACCCTTTTTCCATTTTTTCTTCAATTTATTTCCTTCTTTTTGAACATGGCCATGTTATTTGACACCCCCAAGTTTGAGTGATTTCTTGCCTTTTTTCACTTAATGTTGGCTCCAAATTGCTCCACCTATAATGTTAAAAACATCCCGTGATAAAATGCTAAGAATAATTAAGAAGACTATGATTTTTCTAATAAAATAGTAAAATCTATTAAATTGATACAAAAAAACATATACAAAATGGCACTTATCAGATCTCTCGAATGAGATCACATCATTCATCCGTCCCGTGCCTTATGGACTTATGATACGAGCAATACCTCCGAGCATCCAACTTAGCAGGGTCCAGCCTTAAAGGACGGGCTGGTGGTAGTAGATTGAGACCCTGTATTTCATTCCATATAGCTGACGGAGTGTGTGTCAAGGCACTCCTCAGCGCCGCAACTTCGGCACGTACCTCCTAACATGACTTGTATCCAGTGGCTGGATTCTCGGAGAAATGTTTGAACCCCCCTGAGCCGGAAGCAGCGTCCTTCTTACTGTCCTTCTTCATGCCCCCAGTTTTCTGCTCGGGACGCTGACTAGCCATGGCCTCCTCGGCGCAGATATGCCGTTCTACGCGGATGAGGAATTCTTGAAACGAGGCCGCCCCACGACTCATGAATAGAATAATTGAACCAAGTCTCAGGGGCGAGCCCGGCCATAGCCGCAATAAGGATCGCATTGTCCGAGACGGGCTCCATCTCTTGGACTTGTTTATTAAACCGAATAACTCTTCAAAGGCTCATCCTTGCCCGATTTGATATTGACAAGAGAGTCTTTGGGCGCAGCAAGAACTTTGGATGTTAAGAAATGAGTGGTAAATGTGGGCATCAAGTCGCCCCAAGATCGAATGGAACCCTGCGGTAGGGTCCGGAACCAGCGGTGGGCTCGGTCACCCAAGGTTAATGAGAACGCCCTGCACAAGATGGCACCACTGGGACTGTACAGTTCCATCCACGCCAAGTATTTGTGGACATGAGTTGTCGGGTCGGTCTCCCCATTGTACAGACCGATCTAAGGAACCTTAAACTTCGCTGGCAAAGGGGTTGACAAAATACCAGAAGCGAATGGTGACACGACGCTGGGCCGACCTGTCACGAGGCCCGGCCGCTGATACTGGACATCGTTAGGACTTTCTTCTAACTCGTTAATACGACGGTGGAGACGTAATATCTTCGCCTCTCGTTCGTTCAACTGGCTAGGATCCTGAGCCTGGTTGGCCCTGCCCAGCTCCCTCTCATCTGGGAACCGAAGCCTAGAATTAATTGATTGAGCAGGACGGGTTGGATCAGGCCCCAAATGACCGGCAAACACCGATCGGGCACGACGTGGGCATAGGAGAACCAGTAATGATTCTGCTACATGGCTCTGCTCTCCCGCGTCATCTCGTGGCCGCCTTCTATCACGCCTCCCACCGCGATGTTCATTATGGGAACTGGCTTCTTGATTTTCATTATCTGGAGGTGCGGGAACTTGGGGATTGGCATCTAATTGGGGGTTGGGTTGGTGAGTATTTATAGGGAGATGAGGTTGTATTTGTAGGGGAGTATTCGCAAGAGTTTGAGAGACGAGCTGGTTCATCTGCTGGACGAATGTAGGGTTCGAAAATAACTGTGTAAAGGGAAGCGAGACCCCGCTCCCTGCTTCTGTTGGGGGCATGGTCTAGCCATTAGTATTTTGGCCAGTTTGATTATTTTGAGGTGGGTCCTCAGTCCCACGCACGTTTCGGGAGGTCTCACTCATTTTTACAAGTAAAACTAAATTACCTTATTTAAAATGGCTTGAGTAGCTGAGAATTTCGACTGGACCAAGACGAGCCCTCCTTCTAGCGCCAATTTGTTGACGTGCGTCTTGGATCAACAAGGAAAAATATCACAAGACTATTACGTGGAAATTAGATAAATTTAAGGAAATGGCTAATTCTGCCTTTTTATATTAAAAGTCGAGCAGAAGATTTCTAGTCGGTTCTATTCTTACAGCTGGAGTTTTACAAGTGTTTTCTCTAGATTATTTTTCTTGTCCTCTTTCTCCTAAATGAAAACATCTTTATACCCATACAATTAGTGGGTTTTAACCATCATTACGTCTAGTGATAGAGTGATTACAAAAGGACACGTGTCCTTCTCTTAACACACATGTTGGCCAAGTATTTGGCACTTGTTGACTCATCTTGCCATTCCACTGACAAGTGGCAGCTTATCATGCTAATAGGGCACTCAACCTTACTTAACTGGATGGTTATCCTTTAAATCTCCCGCCATAATAGCGCTAGCCGCAAGCTTATCATGCTAATCGGCTCGGTCCAATTGTCCGGGGCCCCACATTTTCGGATGGTTATTGGACTTAAATTTCCCGCCGGCTCGGGTATCATTAAGTCACACGAACTAAAATTGTTGAAAGAACTTCACAAATATAAACGAAGAAAATATGTGTCAAGTTTCACTGTTTCAATTTTTATGACACAAATTTATGATAAATACTGGTATTTATTTATTTATTTATTTATTTATAGGCATCTGGTGACGATGAGTAGGGATGGCAACGGTCGGTAAGACCGGCCGGTCCACATTCATTTGGGGGGTATGGGTCCAATAAATGGGTATGGGGCGGGTAAGCGGGTATTGAGTTTTGGCGGGTATGGGTCGTGGACTAAAAGTTTTTATTTTATTTTTTATTTTTTATATAGAATGAATATATTGTATTATTCATCAAGTTCAAGAACCTGATTTAAAATTGTTTATTTTAATTTAATAAACTCACAAAAAATATAAAAACATAAAGAAAATATGTGTAAAAATCGTAAAAAGTTTCAAATATATGAAGTTTCAATTTTTATGACACAAATTTATGATAAATGGGTCTAGATGAGGCGGGGCGGGTGTGGTATTTATTTATTTATTTATTTATAGGCATCTGGTGACGATGAGAGAGAGAACACGGGAGACTCGTGGAGCATTGAAAGCGAGAGTAGCGTAATATGAAGCCAAAAGCCCAAAGCCATTCAATAAATGCCGACACCCTTTCACCCAACAAACTCTGTATCCCTTCTTTAATGCACACCCCCACTCCCACCCCCACCCCCTAACCCTCGTCCCTCTTCTGTGACTTGAATTCGAATTCTGCCTTTTTATTTTTGATAAGAAATTTACGAGCAAGTTTTGAAGTTTAAAGGAAATTGAGTTGAGTTAAAATTATTTATTCTCTATATGATTAGCTTAATTGTAAAATTGGCCCCGTTATTGAGTTGAGTTAAAATTATTGGTTCTGCAATTTTGGCCCTACAAGTAATGTTTTATGCAATTTTAGCCCTAAATAAGTGTTTTAATAATCCATTATTCTCAAATACCCTTGGATATTGGCAAAACACCCAAACTACATAAGACCAATCAGAAAATGGTAATTTTTGTCTAAAGTGTAAAATCATCAAAAACCACAATTGCCACATCCAGAAATTATAGGACAAAAATTGTCAACCCATAAAGACTTCCGGAACTAAAATTCTAATTAAGCCCTATATGACTCAACTTAAATTCGATTTGTAGTTGTTAATTTCCAGATTTTATTGTATGATACTCTATTTAGGATAATATAGTTTAGAAAATATTAATATTATTTAAAATTTTAAAAAATATAAAACGAGTCTATATTATTCACTAAATGTAGCATTTCAATCAAAACCCAAAATTACCAACAAAGCAATGTACCGCCAAAGTTACTAGTCAAATAACGGGTAAAAACATTTAACACAACAAACTATTTCCATAACTAGTTGAGCCAACTCAAGGGTACTCCTGAGTCAATACCCGAACCACCACCCTTGCATTGTGCTAAGAACCGCCGCCGCCACTCCAACCACCACGCCGGGGCAGGACAGTCGGCTCCCACCACAATGCAAGGGTTGTTTTGCGCGCGGTTCGTTCTTGACTCACCCCCTAAATTGCTGAGTCAATAAATACCTCAAGTAGAATTACATTTTCAACATTACATCAAACTCCCCCCCGCCCCTAAATTATATGCTTAATTTTACCCTATCCAAATATGTCACACACAATACAAAACAAACCCTAATTGTACTCCCAAAGGAAAAAAGAAATCACCGACGTTCATGATCAGCTCTCGCAATGGAGAGCGGCCTTGATTTTCTGCACGGTGCATGAGATGAGATTATTGACGGTCTCCACCGATTCCACCGTCAGCTTGGCCGTAGGGAGGCTGTTCACCAAGATCTGAAAGCCCACTGTCAAGAGCGACCCACTTACCCTATGGGCAGACCCACTATTTCGAGTAGGCCCATTACTGGTCGGCCCACTTGATCCGGGCCCATCTGGTACGATGGAAAATCCCGAGGGTAGCAGCGCCACGTAAGCAGAATCTCCACCGTTCATCACCACGTGCATTGCTGGAATGTCGACGGGCGCGTACACCACAAGCGACCCAGCCGCGTCTATGCATGTCTCCTGTAGTATCAGCATACTGCTCTGGTTCGAGTTTATGGCCTGTAGATGAAAATTACAAACGGAACCCTGATGAAATAATGCTTCAGTACAGAAAAAAAAAGAGCATACGTCAGTGTCTTTACAGGGTTAACTGAGTCAACCCACAAAAATGACCTTTCATGAAAATTATGACGTCGTGGCCCAAAAAGGCTGGCTGACTCAAAAAAGTTGAAAGGTTTCATGGGTTTTGACTTTGATATAATACAATAATAATATCTGCAAAAAAATTTAAACAGTAGAGGTTGAAAATTGATATGGACACACCATTGGATCTCCAACATACATTGTCCTTACAGAAAATTCCAAATTCCACATTTGTCCTAGCTAATCATATCCATTTCTATAAAGCTCAAAGGACTGATTTACCAAGATTTTATGGGCACATGCGTCATTTTAACCATTTCTGGCTCCCATCATTTTCATATAATTGTACTACTGCAGAGATCATCATGAAATTTTTGTCCAAGGGTAAATTGTGAATCTTGCTGCATCACTCAACTCAAATAATGCATTCATCAACCATTAGGCCACACTTTGAATAATAATAATATGATTGTATAATCTTGTCACTATTTTCTAAATTCCTTTTACCAGATTTTAATTTTTTAATCTCGTGACATATAGGAAACTGTTTGACATGCATCTTGAATATGAGATAAGGTAATAATTGGGACTTACACTGGCGCGTAGGAGCGAAACACAATTGCCATGATCTTGGCCTTTAGCAATATGAGCCATTTCTTGCATGGGCCCACCGTTAGAGAGAATATCCCACTCGCTTCTCAAATGTTCATCTCTAAGAAAGTCAAATAGCCTCTGAGGCGAGACCGGCAACCAGACGGAGGTGGCGGCGCTCAGCACAATCCCCGGCGGCTCACCGGGATCATCGACGCTCTTCCGAGTCATCACCTGGACATCTAGTTCATCGACATTTTCCGTGTGGAGTTTGTTCCATTTGTGAACCGACGAGGCGCACACGCCAGCGCAGAAGTTGTTGGTCATCCGTTGTGCTAACTTCAGCATGCTCTTCCGACCTCCGGCAGTTATTGCTGCCACGTGAAGATTCAATTTTTATTTTTAATTTGATCACAAGGAAATTTATGTGAGGGAGGGGTTTTGTCACGTGATTAAGTGTTTGATAAATTACCTGTGTGATCCCTGGCAGGCGCGGTGGAAGACATGAGAATGGCGAGACACTCGCACTGTCTTTGGAGGGTGGCAACCCACCTTTGAGCGCCGAAGCCCATGCCGGCGCTGATTAGCGGCCGGTACAGCTGGTGAACTACGCTCTCATCATATTCAACGTGTTCCACCCATGTAACCTAACACATTAAATCATCATATAAATAAATATATCTCATAATTTTAATGTTGTATAATAATATTTATGTATTTAATGTAATTCTTAATTGATTGTTTTGGATGATAGACAAGTATTTATGGCATGAAATACCAAATTTGATATTATTTTTTGTTTTTAAAGTTGGCTTAGTGATATTTAATTTATAAGCTGGGTTTTGAAAATGAATTAAGGGACCCATATACAGAAATATTACCCCACACATTCTCAAATAGGTATAGTGGTTAGGTACAATAATGGCTAATAAGAGAGAAAAAAATAGAAGCCTAATGAATAAATTAAAGGCAACACAAAATATTGCAAGATTTGGAGGCACGAGGTATGGACTAAGGGAAAGAGGGGGGCCTGAGACATAGAGATGCGTACAAGACTCTCTACTCACAAAGGGTTAGATGCTCACGTGACCCACAAAAAAATACAGCCAGTCTTGGGATTTTGACTAACTGGTCTTGATTGAGTAGAAAAACAAACACATCATAAGGCTGGAAACAGGTAATATGCAGTCGTATGGATTTAAATAATAGGCCATGGAGAGGGGGGGATTTGATCGAGACAGCATCAGAGATTGGAATAGAAACATCAAAAGCTTAGTTTTATTATACCAATGTTTGATTACACGCATTTAATTACTTCTAAATCATATGAAAATTAATGTGTCCCAAGGAGGAAAAGTAGGAGTAATAGATGCTTCTATTCACTATTTTAAATTAAACCTCGATTGTCTCATCTAGATTTTTCGTATTATTATTATAACAAGTACTAATCTGATCTTAAGCAAGCCCGATTGTCGAAAATAGTTTTGTGGCACGAGAAAGCATCTTCTCGAATATTAATGAAAATTAAGGAAGATTCATAGCCACAAATTTCCTTCTTGATTCTTGAATAAGAAAAAAAATTCACATGCTATTAAGCAATGTAGTGATTATGTGAGTGATTGCTAGCTAGAAAAAAAGAACAAAAAAAAAAAGGGGGAAAAATCTTGATTAAGCAAAAATTCACATTTTTTGGACTGTGTTTGTGTTTGTTGTTTTCTCAATTAAATGTCCTCAACTAAGTTCCAAGGTGGTGCAGTTGTGCCTCAACCAAACTTATTGAACACAATGGGGTGAAGTATACCAACCCTTGAGAGACTCAATAAATGTGAAGAAAATTACAAGTATGGAGTTGTGTTTTAATAAGCAACAAGCCAACAAAAAATAAATGCATATATTGTGAAGATGAAGTTTAAATTTTTACCTTGGAATAGCCATTAGGCATATCTTGCACCACACAGCCTGAAGGGAGCCTCCGGCAGCTCGGAAATGTCGAGCCGCCCGAGGTTTCCCTTATGGCATCGATAGAAACATCGACTACGGCCCACACGCCCTCCGCATGCTGCTTGCAGAACCGGAGAAAATTGACCTCTCTAACCGGAACCAATGGCGATAGAACTTGGAGGGCAGCATTCATCTAGTTAACCATAAGAAAATTAGGTTAAAATAGAAATTTTAGGACATAAAAGAAGTACAGATAGAAAATAAAAAATTGGTACAATGCTTAATGAAGTAAGTTTTGACATTACCAGCTGAAGTGCACCATTTCGTGTTCCTCCCATACCACCACATATCACATCTGTGGTTGAGGTTCTTGCAATTATACACGGAAACATTTCTGCCCATTTGTTCTATCAAACACAAATCAAACTCAATTAATTAATCACCTTATCAAAATGAAGGAAAATCAAGAAAATTGACACCAATGCAAAATCAAGCCACAATGATCAGACTCGCTAAAGGTGTGTTTGCAAACTTTAAAAAAATAATTCTCAGCTTCCACTTGGAGGGGAGAAAAAACTAAATTTTCCATGTAGAAGCTGAAAATCACTTTTTTTTAGAGTTTGCTAAGAGAAACATAACAATATCATCAAGATCCAGAATAAATTTTCCTCCAATTGGTATGATGATGAAGATTATAAGAGATCACCGACTCACCGAGTCCATTAACGTCTCGACAAGGGCCAAACTATTGATGATAACCATACCAGTCTCTCTTGTGGCCTCAGTAACAAAACCATTAGGCTTCATTCCAATACAAGGACTAAAATTTCTCAAATATTCCTCATGGTTAAGCATTTCTTTCCCACCTTCAAAATTCCTAAGCCAAAGGGGCTCATCAGATTGTGCCATTTTAACTAACTCATCCATTGCAGCCAAAGCAAGCTCCAAATACATAGATCTCTCAAATGATCTCTCAATTGGGGTTATATTCATTGTTGCTTTAGAAGGCACCACAGGCAAACTAGGGCTTGAAATCCCAACTCCGAAATGATCTGAAGGGACCGGATTTAACCCTCCGAATCCATTAATGCTTCCGACTCCAAGTTCCAAACTTGAATTAGGCATTGGAGAAGAAATAGGACGGCCTAAAAACTTGCCGGCTAACGCGCAAACGCGATCAAGTTCGTCTTTTAGCCTTGCATTTTCGATTCGTAAGTGTTGCTCCTCGATGGATATTTCGCCGATTACAGCCGGACCACCGCAGTTGGTGCACATAGGGTTCCTCATTGCCTCTCTAATCGACATGTTTTCGGCTCGGAGCTTGTCGTTCTCTTGCCTAAGTATCGAATTCTCATGGCGTTCAATTTGTGTCTGAAAAATCAGGAATTTATTAAATTTCATCAATCAATATCATTAATCAACACATGAATAACAAAAAAGTACGCCCAAATTAAAAATTCATTTTTTTTTTTTTACCTTCATCTGTGTTCTTCTATTCTGAAACCAAAACTTGACTTGCCTAGTCTCCAAGGAAAGCCTTTTGCTAAGCTCCAATCTTTGCTTTTCATCAGGATGAGGACACTCCTTGAACAGACTAAATTAAATAAAAAACATGAAAAACACCAAAATAAATCAACTCCGAAGAAAATGCACACAAAAACAACAAAAGCAAACTTTATGGGCAAAAACACACGCACACAAAGTAAATCAACACACATAAAAATGGGGTTTCTTGAAATTAATCAATAAAAACACACAGACACATACGCCTCAAGTTCTTGAATTTGGTGAGGAGTGTGTCGGTGGTATCTTTTTTTCCTGGGAGGTTTGTCGTCGGTAGCATCTTGATCATCTCCAGACCCACCATCCATGTTATCACTTCCAGATCTGCTCATCTCTTGCTCTTCATCTCTGCTTCTTCTTCCATTTACATTATTATTATTACTTATTTCATTATTCTCCCCAATTCTTGCGCCCACTTCTCCTTGCCCCTCCATACCCGTTTGCTGCCACCCAAACAAAAAAACAAAATTAAAATCAAGAAACAAAAAAATCGACATATCATAAATAAAATAAATAGGAAATGGGTTTAATATTTACAAGGGCTAGAGAGAGGCCAGATGAGTTGAACATAGGCTTGGTGGTGAGAGAGTGAGGAACAAGGCGAGGCTGAGCAATTGCACCACTGGCCATATTATTGTTGTTGTTGTTAAAAGGTATATCGGCAACAATTCTTGAACCGCCACCACCACCACAAGAATTGTTGTTATCAAGAAAATCTCCAAAATTCATGAAATAAAATGCTCTCTTTCAGATTTTTTCTTCTTTTCTGGTTCTTTTTTCTCCTCCCTTCTTTTTTTCCTTGGCTTTTTTATTCCCTTTTATTTCTTCTTCCCAAAAGCTATCAACTTGTTTGAGCGAGTAAAACTAATTGCATTAACGTAATCACTCCACTAACATTGAAATCCACAAGAAATCTGGTAGATCATGAACTGATTAAGTATATATATATATATATATATGGTAGTATGTAAATTTTACAATAGGAAAATGGGAAAACACAAGAAAAATGGCTTGGAGAAAAGGAAAAGAAAAATAAAATGGAAAAAAGATTGGAGAGGAAGAAGAGACACAAGGCCCAAGTCCAAATGTCTCAAACTGCCTCTCTAAATTAAAGCTTTATTTTTTTGCTTTAATGTATATACTGAGAGAAAGAAAGAGAAAGAAGGCAAGCAAAAAAAAGAAAAGGCTTCTGTTTTTTTTTGCTGCTTTTAGCTCTTCCTTCTCTATCCCTCTCTCTCTACTCCCCTATAACAAAAACTCTCCTCCCCACTCAAAAAAAATCAATCTTTTCAAATGGGAAGATGAAGATGAAAAAAGGGGAGCCAGGGGGAAAATAAAAAATGAAAGGGAAAAAAAAAGAAATGAAAAAAGCTTCAAGGAAAACCTAGTAAGAAAGCCTTTTTTCTTGGTTTTATGTTATCTCAATATCTGCATGCTTGACTTGCAAAAAAGCTAGTTCTCATGTCCAACAAAAGAGAGAGAAGAAAACAAGAATTGTAGAGAGAGAAAGAAGAGAAAAAAAGGCGAAAGTGAAGATAATACCCGCAATACTATGTGGAGTCTTGGAAGCCCACATATATGTACAGCCAAAAACCACAACGAAAAGGGTCGGTTGACTCTCTCTCTATTTCTCAATACACACACAAATAATCAATCAGCTTTTTTGAGATTTTCTATGTGTGACGGCAGTGAAAATTTTGACTTCCTTTTTAACCCCTTTCTACGTGGTTAAAAAAGTACTTTTTTCTTTTTTTTACAGACTGTCCTTTCTTACTGAGATTGAGATCATCCTTTGTAATTTTCTTATTTCATTTCATGCCTTAATTTCCACACACACACAAGGATAAATTTATTTGCGTACACTGTATTTCTTTCCATGTACAACGGTTGGGATATATCAATTACGTATAAGATTGTGGTGATACATTTAAATTTTGACAATTAATATTATCTCAGATACATTTAATTTTGACAATTAATATTATCTCATGTAATGACTATCCTCAGTTTATTCTTCTAATTTTAATTACTCCCTTCCTCCCAAAAAATAGGCTATTTTTCCTTTTTCGTCCATCCCAAATTATAGACTTGTTTCCTTAATTAGATTATTAATTATACAATAATAAACTAAATTACCCCTATTTAATTCATTTTGAATGATATATCACCATTTAATGCAAGGACAAAATAGAAAAAATATGAAAAAAAAATTATAACCCAATTACATTTATTATGTTTTCTTAATCTGTGTGAATTGTTTTACTTGTCTATCTTTATGGGACGGAGGGAGTATTAGTTTTTGGTAAGTAACGGTTATAATTAATAAGATTTTTACTTACCATAACAAAATGAGATTTTTCGAGATAATGATATGCCTCTTGCCATAAATAAATTTTCCCATTTTACTCATGGTATATTAATTTGTAAGTAAATAGTAGGCTGTTTTGTTTTGGTAAATTAGTTATTGTGATTTATAAAATGTATGTTTATTTAAAATTCAGACATGACTAACAGAACCTAGACTTATTTTCTAAGATAAAATTGTGAACACCTACGAAGAAATTTTTTATTGTTTTAGTTATTATCAGCCTTTGTGCCAATTTAATGAGATAGCATATTTATTTAAATGGAATGAAAATTATTGAACAAGTACGAGAAGCGATTATGTTATATTGTAAATTGTAAATTGAAAATTAAAAATAAAATAGGATAGTTTTATTAAAAAGTCTATCATCTATGTATATAGGGCCTGGTTCTCGCGTTAGGTTTATTAGGCCTAGGATCTTACCCTATCCTATAATTGGGATTTACTATTTAGCTGCATATATAATTAATTTAAACTTGGCCTTGATTTAAACTCCGGTCACACTAATCCATCGGTGAAAATTAATATAATTGTTATAAGTTTGGAGGACGAAGATTTAGCCATATATTATATATAAAAGTTAGTGAATCCCTAATTTTCATCTATCTTTACGGGTGTCCCCAATCATGTAATTTAATGGAATTTAGAATTCCATAACATTTTAGATGTCCTCAATTTGGATTTTTATGGAATCTATTAAATTTTTATGTCCGAAACTTAGATTTTAATGGATTCTAAAAAATCCAGCATCCTCAAACATTCAATGAATTCCATGGATTTATTTTATAAATTGATTTGTGTGGAATTTGGTGAAATTATAAGTTATATTTATGAAGGACAAATTCCCACCTTCCGCCCTTGGAATTAAAAATTCTAATTTTCCAATAATAATTATTATTATTATCTATGGTAAAAAAGAAAAAATAACATATTTTTCTCTCGTATACCTCTTTCACTTATATTCTTCTAATCTCAATATTTCAACATAAGTTCTAACACAATTTTGTGATTAATCATTGTATAGTATATTGTCGTCTTGTTTCGATTGCAAACATTTTTAATTTTATAGACAAATTAGTAGGAAAAAATTAGGAAAAGCTACTGTTAGAATAATACTTTGTTGGAATCATTAGTTGATAAATTTTCATTAATTCATCTTGATAGACATATTATTTTGGTGTTAAAATTGTGAATTATCCGGTAAAATTTTGATCATCAGTGTTTTTATTGTTGGTTAAATAATTATTTTAACAATAGTTATTATGGAACTATTTCATATTTTGATAATTTTAAATTATATTTTTGGATAATTACAAAAAAAACCTTGAAGTTCGGGCTGATTACAAAAAGACCCAGATATTTTTGAAAATTACAGAAAATTCCTCGAGGTTTGATTTCGTCTTAAATTATTTTCTTCATAACCAAAAAAATTTGCAAAAAACCTTTGATATCTATAAAATATTTAAAAGTTACTCCCTAAAATTTAAAACAGAATTAAACTTGAGGATTTTTTATTATAATTTTGCAACATCTCTTGTTTTCTTTTGGTAATTAACCCAAACTTCATGGGCATTTTCGTAATTTATCCCTTATATCTTTGTAAAGTTTATGAAACTATTTTTTATTGACTTATTTGAATATTTACATTTCTTTTTATTTTTTTATGACATGAAGTTATGATACTAGATTCATAAAATATCATTAATTGTATTTTTATATAATCCAAAAAATTCCACTAAAATCTATTAAAATTACATAATTCCATAGAATAAAATTCCATTAGACTGATGAAATTTATAATGGAATTCATAAAATTCCATAAAATCTATGAAATTGTATTGATTAAAAAATCCTTCAAATTCCATGTTGGGGACACCCTCCTTAGGCTAGTTTACTTTGTTTGATGGGATGATAAATGATTGATTAAATATTAGATAAGATTTTGATTGTGATTAAACTATCTTACTAATTAAATGTGTAGTTCATATGATTATTTGAATGAAATATTAGTTAAATTTTTATCAAATCTTTGATTATATGGATTATCATGTCTTATCTAATTTGGCACAAGAAAATTAAAAAAAAAATGTGAAATGGAATTGTTGGAACTCAAGCGCTTTACTGGATTGACGATATCAAAACTTCCCAGGGGGTCACTCATCTCATGTCTACTCCAGGCCAATCACGCTTAACCTCAGAGTAATTCTATGTAATGGGAACCACAAAAAAGATGCATCTGGTGGTATAGGTAGTCAATATCAAATCATTTAAGCTCTCCTTTTAATTGTGCAATCCAGCGCTCACGAGTTCAAATCGCGGGCCGCGCCTCACGCCTCTTTTAAAGCTCATTGCAGGCAGGATGCTGGACCAAGTCCCAACAATCCCCAACCAAAGACTGCCAAAGATCTCGGCTCGTGCTTGCTTGGCAACTTCCGCCGTCAAACTTCCTCAGTTCTAACGCCAACTTCTTCAGTTCAAGCGTTGCATCACGCCAGTCTCTCAGTTTCGGCCACCCAGCAACCTACACCTTTAGTTCCAATCTGTTGAGCTCAGTTCCGCCACCTGGAAACTTACCCTTCAGTTCTAGTCCGTTTACCTCCGCTGCCCAGCATCTCAGTTCCACCGCTCCTGGCAACCTCCACTGCAGCGTGCTTCCAAGGGAATTCGAACTCGTGACCTGCTCTGTAACGACCTGGATTTTTATACCTTAATAAAAATTTTATTAATCATGTTATTTGTTTATTTTATGGAATAATAATGAAGAATTTATTAATGATTTACTAGATAGTTAATTTATTAAATTACGGATTATAAAAGAGTCTTTTAAATGGACTGTGAATTTATTTTATTTGGGCCTTATACGAATAATTTGACCTTTAATTAGTTTGGAGCTTTAAATCAGGCCCATATTGTTAGTAAGTTAGTAATAAGCTCATGTACTCTAAACCTAGCCCAAATTAGGAGTAGGTTAAAATCCAGATATAAGACACGCAAAACACACACGGAGAACATAGAATACACGATAGATGAGGCGCAGAAGAGTAGAGAGATCGGCCAGGGGAGAGAGAAAGAAAAGAGAAGAAAGAGAAGGAAGAGACAGAAGAGTAGAGAGATCGGCCAGGGGAGAGAGAAAGAAAAGAGAAGAAAGAGATGTGACTTCCCCAACGCGATTGATTCGAAAGAGAATTTTTAGTATCCATAAGTTGAACAGGCAAGTAGTCTCTCTAGTTTTCATATAGATTTAGAGTTTAAATTATTACTATTAGTTTCAATGCTTGAATTAGGTTTGCTACTTTGTATTTTTTTTGTTGACGTTTAAATTGAACTTGTCGTCTAATTACATTTGATTATTTGTTTAAGGTTTTAGCAATTTAAAAAAAAGGGATGAATATCTTTGTCGTGTTTTGCCGCAATAAGAATTGGTTTGACAAAAGAAAATCAAATTAAATTTCCTTTATCATAGTTTTGTTGCTTTGACTTAGTATAAACTGATGTAATCTACCAAGATGTTTCAATTGTCATGCCAATGATTACTTATAATGAAATTAGAAGCTGAATCTAAATTGCAAGGTTTGCTCACTGTATTGAATTTGAGGGACATATTCTAGGTTCCACTGGTCGATCATGTTACTACGTGTTATTGGGCCAACTATTCTGGTTCAATGTTATGTTAGGAACTGGAACTATTCATTCGGGTTTAATTACTTAGAAGAGATTTCATTCGGGTCATCAAAAAGGATTAATTATTTTAATTAGTTGTTTGTTATGTTTAGTTGAAAGGTGTTATACTAATTGAATGTAGGATTTTTCTTTGACTTAATTGAATGTATGGTTTCCTCTAACTAACCGAAGTTAGGGTTATCCCTAACTAATTGAACATAGGGTTTTCGCTAATTAGTTGAACATAAGGTTTATCCCCAATTAATTGAATATCTGATTTTCCTAAATTAGTTGAACATGTGTTTATCCCTCATTAATTTGGATATTAGGTTTTTCCACTAACTAACTGAATGTAGGGCTTTCCTTAATTAATTGAATATAGGGTTTTTCTCTAACTAATTGAATATAGGGTTTTCCTTTAAATAATTGGATGTAGGGTTTTTCTTAACTAATTGAATGTAGGTTTTTTTTCCTAACTAACTAAATATAGGATTTTTCCCCTATTAATGTTGAGTATCTTTAATGTAGGTCTATCTTCATTTACATGTTCCAAGTCATGTTTGTTTTTAATACGTTTGTCAATTAATGTGATTTAATTATAATGTTTGTGCCCTTTAAGTTTATGTTCGTATTCAATTGAAGTTGCATCACTTAGGTTCACAAGCATGCAAAGATTAAGTAAAGTCAAGTCTTAAAGTTTTGTATTAATAATGTTTTTCAAAAAGAAATGGGTGCACATTGTTCTTTGATGCTGGAGTGAGTGGGAAATGGGCGGAGGACCGGCGTTTCGATCATGTGCCGCTTGCGGCTAATGTTAATGTTCAAGGAAAAGGGCTTTCGGGCAAAATGAATGCAAATGGGCCTTCGGGCAAAATGTTCACGGGTTCAAATAACAAGGCTCACTGCGACCCTGATTAGAACAATGTGTTACCAAGTGAGCTCGCGTCCTAAGAATGTTTCATGCAACGAAAGACAAAGTGTTATGCGAAATAAAGTTATGAAAGAAAAGTTTTAAGCAAGGAAATCATAAAGTCTTTTTTAAGTTAAATGTAAGATATTACATTAGGCATGCATCCATGCATGAGATTACTTGTTGAGCTCCTTTAACTCATTCCACGAATGTTAAATTTTTCAGATGAGAATGCAGAAGAGGAAGGAGATGGTCGGGTGCAGTGACTCGGGGAACCCATGTCAATGGAATTATTTTATTTTCAAAGTTTGAATTTTTAGTTCATTAAACATTAAATGTCATTGTGTTTTCAGTACGAATGCTTTGGACTAGTAATTATTAGTATTTATTCCGCTGCAAAAGTTTTCGAACGAAGTAAAAGTTTTACTATTTCGTAAATTAGATATTTTTTTAAAGTGCTTCTCTTTATTTCTTATTTTCCGCATTAAAATTCAAGTAAGCTAAAAAGGGCGCTACATGCTCTGATACCAGTTGTTGGACCTCAAGCGCTTTACTGGATTGATGACTGTCCCCATAAACCAACACGAGTCTTTTCGAGCGCGTTTTGTCCTCACTCACGCGCACCCTGGAAAACTTCCCAGGGGGTCACCATCCCATGTTTACTCCAGGCCAAGCACGCTTAACCTCAGAGTTTCTATGTAATGGGAACCAGAAAAGAAGATGCATATGTTGGTATAGATAGTCAATATCAAATCATTTAAGCTCTCCTTTTAACTGTGCAATCCAGCGCTCATGAGTTCAAATCGCGGGCCGCGTCTCGCGCCTCTTTTAAAGTCCATTACAGGCAGGATGCTGGACCAAATCCCAACAGAAATATTTATTATCTCTCACCCATTATAAGTGTATTGATTGGGGTTCGAACCCAGTATCTTTCAGTTCCTTTGAAATTTATCCCCTCTCCTCCAACTAGTACTCCCAACTTATTAAAAAATAAATATATCACGAGCTTGTAGCTCAAGTGGTATCGCTCACCCTTTGTAAGGATGTTGACCAGGGTTCGACCCCTGTATCTTTCAGTTTCTTTGAAATTTATCCCCTCTCCTCCAATTACTACTCCCAACCTACTTAAAAAAAATTATCATTGAATACTGCATCTAGACCATAAGTGGTTTCAAAGCAATGGTTGTATCAGCACGGAAACGTTGGTCTGATATGGCAGATGAAGAAGAACAAGACAAATCGGAAGCTTTAAAGACCAAGCTAGGCGACTACTCTGCTTCTCGTTCAATCATGTGCTCCCTCAGAAGCTATGAAGATTATGGAAATTGTGGGTCAAGGATCCTGGGCCGACATTCCACAAGATACATCAGATAATATATTAGACCATCAAGATGATACTCGAGCACGTGCAAAAACAACAAATGATAATATCACTCGAAAATCCTTGAGACATAAACGCCCTTCACTTAAATTGCGTTTTTAAGTTATTTTTGTTGTTTTTTTTCCTGAAATTTTGCATTGTTTTTCTTTTGCTACCTAATCGGGTTGTGATCAGGACTTTTTCCTTTCTTTTTATATATTTCCATTTATTTAAAAAAATATGACTATATTACTATAATAATAAACTAAACATTTTTATGTGTATTGAATATTGATATTGACTCTTCATTTTTGTGTTTTCACTTTTCTTTCGAGATTGGATATACTTTCATTTTAAAAAATTTCATTTTGCTAGAGATTAATGGTAAAAAAAAAATTAGAAGAAAAAAGATGAATTTTGAGAGTTTGATTGGATGTCAGATGAAAAAGTACTGATGAAAGTTGATTTGATTTAAAATTAGTAAAATAATGATTGGATATGATTGGTAGTTAGAAATGTGTGTGTGGGTGAATAGTGGGATTTGTGGGATAATGTGTTATAATGATTAGTTTTTTGTGAAAAAATGTGTAGATGTGATTGATGATAGAAAAAATAAAAGTGAGAGAACAGTATATTTTCTGAAAATTTTCATAAACAATCGCATGTTTGGTCAAAAAAAATTCTCCAACGAAATAAAAATGGAATCCATTTCATATCCAATCGCCACCTAAACATGTATGGAAGGAGTTTCGTATTCCTTTTTCTCTCCGATTGTTTTTTGTTTCCAAGAGAATGAGTGAGTTGTTATTATTCATCAATTTATACAGGATTTTATTTATATTATATTATTTTGGGATTATTTGGGTTTGTTTCATGGGTCGCTAAAAAAAAGGGTGGGGGATGTGTTGCTCTTAAATTGTTGGGAAAAAAAATATATAGAAAATAAGAATTGTTGATGGAGGGGACTGAGTTTCAGAAAGATGGGTTGGATAACTTTTGAGGTAAAGAAGAATGGGGGCACGACTTGGTGAAGGAGGGCTGCCTTTTTATTTGGGAATTAAATGAAATTTAGATTTTAACCCTTATTTTTCAGAAATTACAAAATAACCCCTCCAGTTCTATTGATTACATATTAATTTAACCCAACTGTTGACTCATCATCCTACCAACTTTGAGATTGTACATTTGTACAAATCCATTAACGAGTTTATATCCTACCAGTAGAATTGCAATTATTTTTCTTATTTTATTTTTTCTTATTATTTTTATTTCATTCTTCAATTCCTTTATAACTACCCTATAATCCTATATTATTATTAATTATATTTATAGTTATATTGTTTATTAACTATACTTTATAAATTATTGTAGAAAACGAAGAAAACGAGGAGTAGGATTTCCTACATTATTTCATTCTCCGCACAGGCATCTGCATTTTATTTGAGGTGGGGATATTCTATTCACTTATTGTTTGTCGCTATTGAATGCTTCGTATATGTGTAATTGTTTATGTGCAAATGTGAAAATAAATTATGTTAGCCTGGGGTTGTAAGAAGGTCCGGGATCAAAAGTATCCTCAGGGTGAACCCGCAGAGTGTTATATTAGTGGGGTGTAAGAAGGTCGGGATCGAAAGTATCTCGGGGTGAACCCGCATTACTTAGTCAGGGGTTGTAAGAAGGTCCGGGATCAGATGTATCCTCGGGGTGAACTCGCAGTACTATAAAATAACTGGCCAGTCAAAATAAAAGTTAAATTACATTTTGAATGTTTACGATTATGCCTATTGTTGTATTTAATCTTGACAAACGTGTCCCCATTGAGCGAGTTGAAAGGTCACCCCATATTTATTAACATTTTTCAGGTTAAGGAGTCCAGGCGAGGATTGGAGGCGGTGGATGCGAAAGCAATGTTTTTATTTATTTTACAAAATTTAGGAATATTTTATTTTGTTAACAAATTTTAGTTACCAATTTATTTTTGAATGGTATCTTGTGGGTTCGAATTAAAGGTACTATTGTTTATTTGGATGCAAGTTTTTAATCATATGCTATTTTCTTAAAATTGTGTTCTTTTATTTAAGCTTATTGCAACACTTGTTAAAAATTTTGTACTGTTAGAGAATTTGGGTCGTTACAAGTGGTATCAGAGCGGGTCTATGGTTCTGTAGACTTGTTAAAAAAAATGTGTCTTTTTAAATATATATATAAAAAAAATAGTATAGTGACATCCACCTCCGCCATATCTCGCCGGATTCCTTAAGGTATGCAAATTTATTATGTCAATTACTCAATTTATTCATGATATGATATGTCACAATATTATGCAACACATTTATTCATGTCATTATGTCTTACTGCTTTTATTTCATACTCCTCATTGCATGTGTACTTGCTATACTAGAAGAACGAACTCTAGGCTCCTCGCGTAAAAAAAAAAAAAATAGGGAGAGACTCATAATAAATTATATTGACTTAATAGTACTAATATATATAATGACTTTTTATTATTATTATTATTATTTTTATTTCAATTATTATGCGATAATAACTTAAGACGGGTACTAAGAACGTACTACGTATGATTATAGGAATATGGCTCCACGAAATCCTCCACGAGTGCCTCGACGCCCCCGAACCTTTAAACAGAACAATGCCGGAAACCAAGACAATGAAGGGAACCCAGCTGACACTGGAAACCAACCTCGGCTGGAGACTTGTTTGCGGAGATTCTCAATGTCGTACAGAACCACAATGGGAACAATAACAACAGTACTAGAGTGGTGGAACAGTTTCGCCATTACCGTCCACCCACCTTTAATGGACGTGATGGCCCAGCAGCAGTTGAAGAATGGTTAAGAGCGCTGGAAAGAATTTTCAGACTTATAACTTGCACAGATGAACAACGAGTGGCTTGTGCCACCTTCCAACTGACTGATGATGCGGACCATTGGTGGGAAGGTTTGGAGAAACATGAAGAAGAACGAATGCATTATCCTGGGATGAATTGAGGAAGTGGTGATGGAGAAGTACTTCCCTAGATCCTACCGTGACAAGAAGGAAAACAGAATTTCGAACTTCAAGCAAAGGGGATTGACCGTGAATCGAATACGAAAGGAGTTTAACCAATTATGTCGGTTTGCACCACATCCGGTTGATACCGACCTAAAGAAAGCTTTGAGATTGAAGGGGATTGAGGTCACAATTGTGCGGAATTCTATCGCACGGGGGACTTGGAATATGTTGTGATGGTTAGACGGGCTAATGAAGTTGAAGCAGGACTAGCTGGGGATGATGATGACCGCAAGCCGGTAGTTGTGTCGAAAAGAGGAAGTTTGATGGGACAAAATCGAGTAAAATGGGGAATCGGAATAAAGAGATAAGAACCGATGGAAATTCTACTTTGAGTGCACCAAACAATAAGCCGACTTGCCCGAAATGCAAGGGAATCACTACGGGAATGTTTAATTTGGACAAGGAAAATGTTTTATGTGCAAGAAACCGGGTCACGATGCTTCAAATTGCCCACATTTCTGAAAAAAAAGAGAAGGGAAATGAGGGACAAGGAGGCACCGCTCGAATGTATGCTATGACGCAGGAAGAGGCGGACTGAACCCCGTGACGATGTCGGGTATGTTAACAATATCCGGAATACTGCGCTTGTACTTTTCGATACTGGTGCCACACACTCATTTATATCTGCTAAGTTTCATGATATAACTGGACATAAGGATGCTAGAATAGATGTACCCCTAGAGATTAGTTTGCCATCTGGAAAGACAATAACTACTGACATCATGGACAATGATATAGACGTGAACATTGGGGGGAAACATCTAGAAGCTGATGTATACATAATTGAGATGAATGATTTTGACGTAATTCTAGGCATGAATTGGCTTAGTAAGTGTCAGGCGGGCATTAAGTGCCAAGAGAAGGAGATAACACTCAAACTACCTGGAGATGAGGAAATTACGTTCTACGGAGTTAACTCTAAGTCTGTACCGCGAGTTATATCGGCGATGAAAGCACGAAAGATGTTGGCAAAAGAGAATTGTCAGGGGTATTTAGTAAGTCTAGTCGAAGCTCCAACGACGGATCTATCACCTCTGAGCGTACCAATTGTTCGAGAATTTTTAGGCGTATTCCCGGAGGACTTGCCACGGAGTTCCGCCTGACCGTCAAGTCGAATTCTCAATAGACTTGGTACCTGGAGCAACACCGATATCTAAGGCACCCTACAGGATGGCACCAAAGGAGTTACAAGAACTAAAAGCGCAGATACAAGAATTGTTGGACTTGGGTTTTATCAGGCCTAGTGTATCACCCTGGGGGCACCATCTCCTATTTGTTAAGAAGAAGGATGGGTCATTAAGGATGTGTATCGATTATAGAGAACTTAATCGACTCACGGTGAAGAACAAGTACCCACTGCCAAGAATCAAAGACTTGTTTGATCAATTGAGGGGTGCCAGTTCCTTTTCAAAGATTGATTTGAGATCTGGGTATCACCAATTGAAGATTAAGGAGAGTGATATCTCGAAGACAGCATTCAGGACTCGATATGGACATTATGAGTTTGTAGTGATGCCGTTTGGGTTGAGTAACGCACCAGCAGTGTTCATGGACTTGATGAATAGAGTGTTCCATCCATTTTTGGACCAATTCGTCATAGTCTTTATAGACGACATACTCGTGTATTCAAGGGACAAGGAACAACATGAGGAACACTTGAGAATAGTGCTTGAGACACTTCGCAAGGAGAAGTTATACGCGAAGTTCAAGAAGTATGAATTCTGGATAGACCGAGTTGGATTTCTTGGTCATGTAATCACTGCAAACGGAATTGAAGTGGATCCAGTAAAGGTTGAGGCAGTCAATGAATGGAAGGCACCTACAAATGCGAGTGAGATTCGCAGTTTCTTGGAATTGGCAGGATACTATCGCAAATTTATAGAGGGATTTTCGAAAATAGCTGCGCCTATGACTCGACTCACCAGAAAGGGAGAGAAATTTTTGTGGACCGAGAAATGCGATGAGAGCTTCCAAGAGTTGAAACGAAAACTAACTTCCGCACCGGTATTGACGATTCCTGACCCAACCATGGACTTTGTGATTTACAATGACGCATCAAAACAAGGCTAGGGGTGTGTATTGATGCAGCACGGAAAGGTGGTTGCCTATGCTTCAAGGCAATTAAAGCCACACGAACCGAACTACTCGACTCATGATTTGGAGTTAGTGCGGTAGTCCATGCATCAAGATTTGGAGACATTATCTATATGGCGGGAAATGTGAGATATTCACCGATCATAAGAGTTTGAAATATCTATTTACTCGAAGGAGTTAAATATGAGACAGCGGAGATGGTTAGAATCAGTTAAGGACTATGATTGCACCATCAACTATCATCAGGGCAAAGCTAATGTAGTGGTGATGCCTTGAGTCGTAAGACCAAATGTGAGTTGTCTAGCTTACTCACGCAACAAAGAGCAATTGGTACGAGTTTGCGAGCCTGAAGATTGAAGTCATAACTCCACCGAGAAGTACAAAGGCGGTGTTGGCATCTTTGGTAGTTCAACCTACTTTGAGAGAAAGGATCAAAGAAGCACAAGGTCGAGATCAGTTTTTGAACAAGATGAAGGGACGAGTTCGAGAAGGAAATATAAAAGGGTTTGTCATAGCGGATGATGGTGTTTTGACGTATGAAGGGAGATTGTGTGTTCCTAAGGAGGAAGAACTTAGGAAAGAGATACTTGAAAAAGCTCATTGACGTCGTACACGGCCCACCGGGAGGTACAAAGATGTACCGAGATCTAAGAGAAGGCTTTTGGTGGCGAAGTATGAAGAGAGACATTGGATCTTTTGTGGAGAAATGCTTGATATGCCAGCAAGTCAAGGCCGAGCATCAACGACCGTCTGGTTTGCTCAAACCTCTTGAAATCCCAGAATGGAAATGGGAACACATCACGATGGATTTTGTGGTAGGACTACCACGATCAAAAAAAATAAAGCGGTATGGGTTGTAGTAGACCGATTGATAAAGTCACTCACTTTTCTCCGGTTAAAATGGCGTTGATAAGATGGTGCAAGATGCGCAACTATACATCCAAGAGATAGTGAAATTACATGGAGTTCCAGTGTCCATTGTGTTTTAGAGATACAAGATTTACTTCTAAGTTTTGGGAAGTTTCAGATCGCTTTGGGAACAAAGCGAAGTTTAGACGGCTTACCACCCAGAGCAGACGGACGGTCAGGAGAGGACGATACGATATTGGAAGACATGTTGAGAGCATGTGTGCTTGATATAAGACGGAATTGGGAATCATTATTGCGCTGGTGGAGTTTGCTTATAACAACAGATTACCAAACAACTATTGGGATGGCCCCTTACGAAGCATTGTACGGGAGAAAGTGTAGATCTCCTGCATCTTGGAGTGAGGTCGGAGAAAAGAAGATCTTTGGGACCGGAGTTGGTTCGACAAACAAAGTGGAAAAAGATAGCAAAGATCCAAGATCGAATTAGAATGGCACAAGATAGAGTAAATCGTATGTTGATCGCCGAAGGAAAGACTTATAGTTCGAGATGGGAGACAATGTGTTTCTCAAGGTAGACCGGTAAGGGGAGTGATAAGATTTGGTGATAAAGGAAAGCTAAAGCCAAGATACATAGGACCATTCGAGATATTGAAAAGAGTCGGAGATTTAGCTTATCGTTTGGCATTGCCACCTCGTCGTCGGCGTACATGATGTTTTTCATATATCGATGTTGAGAAAGTATGTTCATGACCCAAGTCATATTGTCAACTACGAAGATCTCTGATTAACGGACGACTTATCTTACGAAGAAGCACACGAAGCCATTTTGGAGCGAAAAGTTCATAAGTCGAGGAATAAAGACATAACCCACGATTAAAGTGCAATGGAGACGTCATGGGAGAATGAAGCCACATGGGAGCGTGAAGAGGAGATACGTGCAAGTACCCCGACTCCTTAATTTTTGGTAAGTTATCGAATTTCGAGGACTAAATTTAATTAAGGGGTAGGATGTAATATCCGGATTTTATTTATATTATATTTATTAATATTATTATTAATTATCTAATTTTCTTTTATTATTATTATTATTATTATTATTATTATTATTATTATTATTATTATTATCATTATTTTTGATAACAATCAGTAGCCATAATTATCCAGGCCCAATTTAAAATATTGATTTCTGAAATTCATTATGGGCCCAAAATCTTTCCCCCAACTTTAAAAGTCCAAGTTAAAAATGATTCTTTCACAAACCCAACTTACCCCAAACTCCATAAATTCACCCCATAAATACATATCTTTACCCCATAGATTCATCTTCCTTTTCCTGGCCGTCTGTTATTGGAACTAAGGTATAAGTTTCAAAAAAAAAAAGAGGTGGGAAGGACCAGTGCCGTTGTCGCTACACGTGCCGCCCATCCCGAGTCGCCGTCCATCCGATAGAGGTGTAAGTTGTATAGGGATTTTTTTTGTCGCTGGGTTATTTTGGGTTTGTTTCATGGTCGCTAAAAAAAAGGGAGGGGGATGTGTTGCTATTAAATTGTTGGGAAAAAAAATATATAGAAAATAGGAATTTTTGATGGAGGGGACTGAGTTTCAGAAAGATGGGTTGGATAACTTTTGAGGTAAAGAAGAATGGGGGGCACGACTTGGTGAAGGAGGGCTGCCTTTTTATTTGGGAATTAAATGAAATTTAGATTTTAACCCTTATTTTTCAGAAATTACAAAATAACCCCTCGATTCTATTGATTACATATTAATTTAACCTTATTTGTTGACTCATCATCCTACCAACTTTGAGATTGTACATTTGTACAAATTCATTAACGAGTTTATAACCTACCAGTAGAATTGCAATTATTTTTCTTATTTTATTTTTTCTTATTATTTTTATTTCATTCTTCAATTCGTTTATAACTACCCTATAATCCTATATATTATTAATTATATTTATAGTTATATTGTTTATTAACTATACTTTATAAATTATTGTAGAAAATGAAGAAAACGAGGAGTAGGATTTCCTACATTATTTCATTCTCCGCACAGGCATCTGCATTTTATTTGAGGTGGGGATATTCTATTCACTTATTGTTTGTCGCTATTAAATGCTTCGTATATGTGTAATTGTTTATGTACAAATGTGAAAATAAATTATGTTAGCCTGGGGTAAGAAGGTCCAGGGATCAAAAGTATCCTCGGGGTGAACCTTTGATGTTATATTAGTCCTGGGTCAGTAAGAAGGTCCGGATCGAAAGTATCCTCGGGGTGAACCGCATGAGACTTAGTCGGGTGTAAGAAGGTCCGGATCGATGTATCCTCGGGGTGAACCCGCAGATACTATAAAATAATCGGCCGTCAAAATAAAAATTAAATTACATTTTGAATGTTTACGATTATGCCTATTGTTGTATTTAATCTTGACAAACGTGTCCCCATTAAGCGAGTTGAAAGCTCACCCCATATTTATTAACATTTTTCAAGTTAAGGAGTCCAGGCGAGGATTGGAGGCGGTGGATGCGAAAGCAATGTTTTTATTTATTTTACAAAATTTAGGAATATTTTATTTTGTTAACAAATTTTAGTTACCAATTTATTTTTGAATGACTGTCTTGTGGGTTCGAATTAAAGGTACTATTGTTTATTTGGATGCAAGTTTTTAATCATATGCTATTTTCGTAAAATTGTGTTCTTTTATTTAAGCTTATTGCAACACTTGTTAAAAATTTTGTACTGTTAGAGAATTTGGGTCGTTACAAATATGTTTTTCTATTTAACATTCCATTTAATTTCCATGTTTTATAATTTTGTAATGACAAGACTGAAAATCTAGTTTATATTTCTTGATAGCTCTATATTGTTGTTGAATTATTTCATCATTTTAAAAGTTTAAATTTTTAAATATCAACCCAAAGAAAATCATATATGTTCAATGTCGCAATCGTGAGGGGCGTGATTAGTGCTACAATTGCACCTTAATTACTTTAATCATTGTATGTATGCACCATGAATGTTTCCTTATTAGCAAATAGTAAGTAAATTGTCATTATTATGGTAATATTGTAAGTACACATGTATATCTGTCTTTCTTTAATAGTGTTCATAAGATAAAAATAATATTTTAAAAAAAGAAAAGATAAAAATAATAGATTAAACTTGTTTATATTCATAAATTAATTTGCAAATGCAGGAGGTACAATATAAAATTATTGTGTATCATTACCACACCGACTTATATGATAAGCCTAAAAAAAGATTCTACATGAGCACTGAAATTCATAATAAATCTCTTAATTAACAAAACCACTAGCTAGTACCCCTCATTCTTGTGCTAGTAATTACCCAAATGATCTTTATAATAACAATAACGGATAAATTCACTTTTGGTACCCAAAATATTAGCTATTTTCACTTTTGGCACCCGCTTTTTGGGGCTTATCACCTAACATTTCAAAATTCACTCATTTTTGGCATGTTCCGTTAGTCAACCGTTAAAGACTAACGATTGACCAATTGTAGCAAGTTTCCACGGTTGGCGCATGCTTCACGGCGTCTCCGGCGCCGATTCCGGCGACCCCAAGTGTCATGCAACCACTCATTTTGAGCATATCCGCAAACTCTATAATGTCCAGTGGTCAATTTCATGATTTGAGTTAATCTCTGATGCCAATTGACGATAATTCGAAAAACTCAAAGTTTAATTCAAAGTCAAATTCCATCCAAGATACTTTCCCAAATCAAAAATTGAGCATACCATCGTCTTCCTCATCTTAAGGCGCACAAAGCCCACTCCTCAATCGGTCTGATTTGTCCCCCAAACCAAAAAGGTACAAAAGGGGATCTTAAAATCGATTTTCCGACTTTTAAGGGCCCGTATCTCCATGTTGTCGGCGGAATTGGCCTCCAGCCAAGAAGACAAAGTTGCTCAGGATAAAATTTTGAGTCAGAATTTACCACCCCCGTCCAACACTGGTCCGACTCTGGCCGGTCAACCGTTAGTCTTTAGCGGTTGACTAACGGAACGTGCCAAAAATGAGTGAATTTTGAAACGTTAGTTACTAATAATGATAAGCCCCCAAAAGCGGGTACCAAAAGTAAAAACCGCTAATACTTTGGGTATCAAAAGTGAATTTATCCCATAACAATAATAACAACAACAACACAAAGATGGTAGCAAGGCAAAAAGCCAACAATAACAATAATAATGAAGTAATATATATTTATCCAAACTAACTTCAATGTAATACTAATTTGAAAGTAACAACAAAATTCTTCTAAAATTAAATTGCAGAACTTTTATGATGAGCAGTATGTCGATTAAGCAGGTTTATTCAATTAAAACCTTCATCATTTAAAGTTTAACTAGGTTCCTCGTTATTATTTTTAGCATTGATTTTTGCATATTAGTACATTTCACTACGTAAATTACCCAATCTTATGATTCAGACATCGTATATTCCGTATCCTAGAAAAACAAATTAAACACTAAAATATAAAGAATCTAATTTCTCAGCCATCATGTCTAAAAAAAGATTACTTCAAAATGGATTTATATTTAAATAAATTTTTCTATGTGCACTCAAGGCAGTGGGTAGAAGAAATATATAAATAAACTCATCAAATATCAGTTACTTGTAATTGTGAGATATTAAAGTAATGATCTGTTGGAATTGGTCTTTGATAAATGGGGTGTTGACCCGATTTTGACCAATCAATTAAGTGGATTCCATTTGTGAAAATTGGAATTAAATTATTTGTAAAAATTCTACTAAGAGAGTAGGTGAGAATAGCATTTGGAATTTCTCAAAACCGATTCCGGGTGAATGAGAAATTAATGCTAGAAGTTAGCCACTTAATACAAATAAATGGTATGGAAAATGGGAAATGTGGGGGAGGAGAGATGCTCCATCCCACATAGGAAAAAGGAGGTAAAGTTGCGCACTTTATTTATCCTAAGTTGGACAAATGGGTTTGGGCCCTTGTGGGCACCCAAGTTTTTAAAGGGGAGAGGACCTACATGCTTGTGGGTTTGGTCAAAGCACACACGCGCGCGCACCGCCGGCTCGGCTCGGCTCGGGCCGTGGGCTTGGGCTTCATTCTTTTTGGACCAAAAACCTTTAAAAATTAAATATTTAATTAATTTTTGTAATTAATTAAATAGATTTAATTAATTTTCGTAATTAATTAAAAAGAGTTCAACCCAGGAAAATGTTTGGCCCGCTCGGGGCGGGAGCACGGCCGTGCGGTCGGGTCGTGCTACTCGCCGGAGTCCGCGCCTACACGCGACGGCGACGCACGCCCGTGCGTGGGGTCGTCTTGGGTGCGAAGGTCCGAGCTGCGCACGTGCGTGCGTGGGTCGTGCTCTCGCACAGTCGCGCCCTTTCGCGAAAATGTGCCTTTTCGAGCCTACGACGCGATTTTCCGACGGGCATTTCGTTGCCTATATTAATGGAGCCCTACTAATGAAATAAATTACGAAATTAATCAGAAAACATAAAATCGAGCATTGCATTTTGCATCTTGCCCATTTTCCTCCTTGAAAGCTTGAAAGTAATCAAACACTTGTCTTGTTCGTTGTTGTTCCGGTTTCTTTGTCTTGCCGCTAACCTAATCAAAAAGTCGTTGTATCTTAGAGGCGCGTCGGAACCGTAAGCACTAGTATACGGGCGTTTTTCGTCTTGCGGAGACGAGAATCCAGTCGGCCCGACTTAAGCCTATACACTAACGGCCATTTTTCGCAAAGCAAACCTTTCACGAAAATTTACCCAACAATCGCAAGACGAAAAAACTTTTTCTCCGTTCGTTTCTTTGTTTCTGTTAAAGACGATGGCATCCAGTTCGATCTCGTTCACACCTATGGCTGCTGCTCCCGTTCACGGCGAAAAGCCGCCCAAGTTTTCCGGTGCCGACTTCAAACGTTGGCAACGAGAAGATCGTTTCTACCTCACTACTTTGGGGTTGGCTCGTTTCTAAAGGCGACCCCTGCGCTGCCGTTGAAGAAGCGAAGTTGACAACAACCGGAGAATCATTTGTGGATGCTTGGCATAACAGCGATTTTCTATGTCGCAACACGTCTTGAGCGGGCTAGACGACACTCTCTACAACGCCTATAGACGTTCAAGACGTCAAGGAATTGTGGCAATCCTTGGAGAAGAAATACAAGACGGAAGATGCGGCACAAAGAAATTTGTTGTCGGCAAATTCCTGGAGTACAAGATCGTTGACACCAAGGCGGTGATCGGCCAAGTTCAGGAGATTCAAATCATCCTTCACGACTTAGTGTCTGAAGGGATGCTTTTGAATGAATCCTTTCAAGTGGCTGCAATTATCGAAAAATTGCCGCCATTGTGGAAGGACTTCAAAAACTACCTCAAGCACAAGCGCAAAGAGATAGGGCTTGAGGGGCGATTGTTCGGCCGATCGAAGAAGACAACCGGAAATCAGATGTTAAAACCAGTAAATCTGGAATGGAGGCTAAGGCCAATCTTGCCGAGTCGAGCACTAGCAAGAAACGTAAGCACTCCGGGAAGGAGAAAGGCAAGGCCAAAAAGTTCAAGGAAAATTGCTACAATTGTGGCAAACCGAACCACATGGCGAAGGATTGCCGACACCCGAAGAAGGGAAATCAAGGTGGCAACCAACAAGCCAATGTGACGGAGGACAAGTCGGTTCCAATAGACTTGTCGGAGCTCGATCTCTCCGCCGTTGTGTTTGAAGCCAATATGGTGGATAACCCAAGGGAGTGGTGGATAGATACCGGGGCTACTCGTCACATTTGTGCCGATAAGGAGATGTTCTCCGCCTACACTCCGATCAATGGAAGAAAGTTGTTCATGGGGAACTCCTCGACTTCCAACATCGTTGGGCTTGGAAAGGTGGTGCTCAAGATGACTTAGGGAAGGAGCTTACGCTTGTAGATGTGCTTTGCATGTCCTGAGACATCCGCAAGAACTTGGTTTCTGGTGCATTTGCTTAGCAAAGCCGGATTTAGGCTAGTGTTTGAGTCCGACAAGTTTGTATTGACCAAGAATGGTCAGTTTTTATGTAAAGGTTACCTTGATAAGGGCCTGTTTAAAATGTCTGTAATGTCTGTTTTCCGCCAAGAGGCGAAGAATAAAAACGTTACTTCTGTTTACTTGTTGGAGTGTTCTAATTTGTGGCATGATAGATTAGGACACGTAAACTTCAACACAATTAAAAGGTTAGTGAATCTGGAATTAATACCTACGTTTAAAACCGATTCACAAGACAAATGCGAAATTTGTGTTGAAGCAAAATTGGTCAAGGCACCGTTTCATTCGGTAACGAGAAGTACCAAACCACTCGAGTTAATTCATACAGATGTGTGTGACTTAAAACTTGTGCAAACTCGAGGTGGGAAAAAGTACTTCATAACGTTTATAGACGATTGCACAAGATATTGTTATGTATATCTTTTGAAAAGCAAAGATGAAGCTTTAGTAGCTTTTAAAACTTATAAGAATGAAGTTGAAAATCAGCTTAATTTGAAAATTAAGATGATTAGTGATAGTGGCGGAGAGTATGTTGCTCCGTTTGAAGAATTTTGCTCGGAAGTGGGTATAATTCATCAAACGACTGCACCTTACTCACCTCAATCAAATGGTGTTGCAGAACGCAAGAATCGTACTCTTAAGGAGATGATGAATGCGATGTTGCTAAGTTCGCTTACCCCAAAACTTGTGGGGGAAGCCATACTTTTGCGAACTACATTCTTAATAAGATCCCACACAAAGGTAAAAATGAAACTCCATATGAGTTATGGAAGGGACGTAAACCGTCATACAAATACCTTAAAGTGTGGGGGTGTTTGGCTAAAGTCAAGTACCTAAGCCAAAACAAGTAAGAATCGTCCGAATACGATCGATTGTGCTTTCATTGGATATGCTAACAATAGTAGTGCATATCGCTTTTTAGTGCACAAGTCGGCTATTCCGATATAAATGAAGGAATGATCATTGAATCAAGGAATCTTTGATTCTTCGAGAATATCTTTCCGAACAAAGAACGGAAAGAAGAAAGTTGAGTAAACGGACTTATGAAACCGCAAAGGTTACTTCAAAGTGATGATGAAGAGGAACCAAGACGCAAAGAAAAGGACAAAACTAGCTAAGTCTTTTGGTCCCGATTTTCTAACTTATATGTTAGAAAACGAACCCCGAACTATTCAAGAAGCATTGTCTAGTCCGAAGCTCTCTCGGAAAGAAGCTATCAATAATGAGATAGATTCCATCATGCAAACTCACACTTGGGAGTTGGTTGATCTCCCCCGGGTTGCAAGCCTTTGGGATGCAAGTGGATCCTTAAAAGGAAGTATAAAGCGAGATGGATCTATTGACAAGTATAAAGCCCGATTGGTAGCTAAAGGGTTTAGACAAAAGGAGGATATGACTTTTTCGATACATATTCTCTGTCACGAGGATTACGTCCATTCGTGTTCTCATTGCTATGCAGACTTTGCATAACCTTGAGATACATCAAATGGACGTTAAAACCGCTTCTTGAATGGGGAACTTGAAGAGGAAATTTATATGGAACAACCCGAGGGGTACATTGCACCCGGTCAAGAGCGAAAGGTGTGTAAACTTATTAAGTCACTTTATGGACTAAAACAAGCACCTAAGCAATGGCACGAAAAGTTTGACTCGACTATAAAGTCAAACGGTTTCAAGATCAACGAATGTGACAAGTGTGTCTACATTAAAGGTACTACAAATGATTACGTCATAGTATGCCTTTATGTAGATGATATGTTGATTATGGGAAGTAGTCATGATTTAATCGTGAATACTAAGAACATGTTAAAAAGGAACTTTGACATGAAGGATATGGGATTATCTGATGTTATATTAGGGATTAAAATCTCTAGGACTTGGATGGAATTGTCTTGTCACAATCCCATTATGTCGAAAGCATACTCAAAAGGTTTAATGTTTTTGATAATCCTCCCGGCTAAGACACTTTGTAGATCTAAGTCTACACTTGGCCAAGAATAGAGGCGAACCAGTTTTCTTTGGAATATGCAAGGGTAATTGGCGATCGATGTACTTAACGAATCGTACACGCCGGACATTGCATATTCGGTGAGTAAACTAAGTAGGTTCACAAGTAACCCAAGTACGGATCACCGAAAGCCGTGACAAGGGTACTTAGATATTTAAAGTATACCATGAACTATGGAATACTTTATACAAGATATCCAGCAAAGTATTAGAAGGATACTTGTGATGCCAATGGATATCGACACAAAAGACTCCCAAGTCCACAAGTGGATTTGTTTTCACAATAGGTGGAGGAGCGGTGTCATGGAAGTCTTCTAAGCGACGCGTGCATAGCTCGATCCACTATGGAATCCGAGTTCATTGCTTTGGATAAAGTGGAGAAAAGCGAGAATGGCTTATAAACTTCTTAGAGGATATTCCTTGTTGGAATAAGCCTCGTGCCTCTTTGTTATGATACATCTTTGTGATAGTCAATCAAAGAATCGGAAGGGCACAAAGCAAGTATGTATAATGGTAAGTCACAGACATATACGTCGGAGACACAATACCATTAGCGGTTGATTTCGAATGGGGTTATTTTGGTTGACTACGTGAAGTCAAAGGAAAACCTTGCGGATCCGCTTACAAAAGGCATAAATCGAGATCACCATTTGTATAAACTGTTAAGGGAATGGGTTTAAAATCCACAACTTAAAGAATGTTCATAGCCGTAACCCAACCTTGTGAATTGGAGATCCCAAGACCTTGGTTCAATGGGACAACTAAGTTATGAATGTTGGTGAACACTTGGAAAATGTGTTAGCTCATTCTCGATACATCCAAGTGTATTTAAACCTCTTTGAATGTGGTGAGGTTAAGTTTAAGACTTTTAATGATTCCTATACCAAAAGGTGGAGTATTGCGGGATACTCTTCAATAGGAGATCACCTATATAAGTGAGAAGTAATGGCCGCTTCAAATGAAACACTTATGAATCTAAGATATGGTCCAGGGCGAAATGGACACAACGTGAGAACAACAAGTGTTAGAGTTGTTATTGTGTAAATCTTGTTGTCTTGGTTTACACAAACGGTTTGAGTAGTTCAAGACATCGCGTCACTAAGCGGCTAAGTAAACCGATAGTACCTTACTAAGGAAGGTTCAAAGCCACAAGCTACCTATCGATGCAATAACGATTCGCCGAGACTTTCAAGTTTAATCTGCATACACGCATGCATTAATTTCATTCATGTGGGGATTGTTGGAATTGGTCTTTGATAAATGGGGTGTTGACCCGATTTTGACCAATCAATTAAGTGGTTTCCATTTGTGAAAATTGGACTTAAATTATTTGTAAAAAATTCTACTAAGAGAGTAGATGAGAATAGCATTTGGAATTTCTCAAACCGATTCGGGTGAATGAGAAATTAATGCTTTAGAAGTTAGCCACTTAATACAAATAAATGGTATGGAAAATGGGAAATATGGGGGAGGAGAGATGTTCCATCCCACATAGGAAAAAGGAGGTAAAGTTGCACACTTTATTTATCCTAAGTTGGACAAATGGGTTTGGGCCTTGGGGGCACCCAAGTTTTTAAAGGGGAGAGGACCTACATGCTTGTGGGTTTGGTCAAAGCACACGCCAGCCGCGCGCCGGCCGTCGGCTCGGCTCGGCCCGGCCGATCCCGGTCGTGGGCCGTGAGGGCCGTGGGCCTGGGCCTGGGCTTGGGCTTGGGCTTCAAGGCCCTTATTCTTTTTGGACCAAAAACCTTTAAAAATTAAATATTTAATTAATTTTTGTAATTAATTAAATAGATTTAATTAATTTTCGTAATTAATTAAAAGAGTTCAACTGGGAAAATGTTTCGGCCCGCTCACGGGGGGAGAGCACGGCCGTGCGGTCGGGTCGTGCTACTGCCGAGAGTCCGTGCCTACACGCACGAGCGGGCGACGCCACGCCTGGGTCGTGGCTGGTCGTCGGGGTGCGAAAGTCCGACAGCGACGACGGGCAGGCGCACGCCCGTGCGTCTAGTGCCGTGCTTCTCTCTGCAGCGCGTCATTCAGCCGAAAATGTGCCTTTTCGAGCCTACAGACGCGATTTTCCGTACGGGCATTTCGTTGCCTATATTAATGGAGCCCCTACTGATGAAATAAATTACGAAATTAATCAGAAAACATAAAATCGAGCATTGCATTTTGTATCTTGCCCATTTTCCTCCTTGAAAGCTTGAAAGTAATCAAACACTTGTCTTGTTCATTGTTGTTCGGTTTCTTTGTCTACGCTAACCGGAATCAAGTAAAGTCATTGTATCTTAGAGGCGAGCGCCGGAATCGTAAGCACTAGTATACGGGGCGTTTTTCGTCTTGCGGAGACAGAATCTAATTCTGGCCTCGACTTAAGCCTATACACTATCCAGCCATTTTCTGCAAATAGAAACCTTTCACGAAAATTTACCCAACATGATCATAACGAAGGTGTAAATATCTCCCATATGAGTTAACTAGCCATGTTTGTGAGGGTACTTACACAGTGTTTGGCCGAGCTATTATAAGCTCTTCAAAATATAAGATGCTTGAGAGCATATAAACTCTCTAAGAATTTTTTTGGCAGGTTTTTTTTTTAAAAATAATATCTTATAAACTCTCAAAAAAATATGCTATGAACTTATAAGTTGTTATTAAAAAATATAAGGGACCCAACTTATTTTCATAATAAGATCTTATTTAACAACCTCATTTAATTAGACCATTAAATTACAAAAATATCATTACTAACATTGATCTTATATGCTCTACTATTTTATTTTATTCAAATCCTTCATCAGCTTATTTCAAAATAAGATCTAGCATCTTGTAACTTATATGCTTTTAAAGCATCTTATAAGATGTAGGGGCTTATAAGATCTTTTAAATAAGCTTAGCCAAACACCCTCTAAATTTAACTTGAAAGATATATTTTAGAGGAAATGGTACAAAATAGTCATTTCCAAATTGCAAAGATTAAAAATAGCCAACTTTTTCAAACACATCTTTTTAGCCATTTTGGGGTGTAAAATAACATTCATACCCTTTAAGCATATGAATGGTCATATACTTCTCTTTTCACTTATCTCTATGTATTTTCTTACTCTCTCTTCCAAGTTTTGTTTTTAAAATCGAATCTGTATTTTTCGTTGTTAAATATGCAATATGGATGTTGAATTATAGATATCGAAAAGATGATTAATTTGATATATTATACATGCAAAACGAATTTAAAACGAAAAAATTATTTAAATTTAAAGTATTTTGGAGAAAAACAAAATAACTGCTACAGTGTCGAGTTACACTAACCCGAGCTACAGTGTTCGAGTTAGTGCTACAGTATTCGAGTTACACTGCTACAGTGTTCAAGTTAATGCTACAGTATTCAAGTTACACTGCTACAGTGTTCGAGTTAGTGCTTATACAGTGTTCGAGTTAGTGCTACGATGCAAAGAAGTCACCTTTTTTTCTAACACTCGATTTTTAATCTTTAAAGATGATGGGTAACTCGATTTCGAGTTACATATAACTCGAAATCGAGTTACCCATCATTTTTTTCGCCCATCAAACACTCGATTTTCAATATTTAAAGATGTGTCGAAATCGAGTTATATGTAACTCGAAATCGAGTTACCCATCATCTTTAAAGATTAAAAATCGAGTGTTAGAAAAAAAGGTGACTAGAGTACTGTAGCTCGAGTTACTGTAGCACTAACTCGAACACTGTAGCTCGAGTTTTTGGTGTGGTTGGTAATGTTAGACTTGAAAAGGGCTTTTGAACTACTAAAGGGCAAGTTTGGAATTTCACACCCCAAAATGGCTAAAAAAGATATGTTTGAAAAAGATGGCTAAAAAATATTTTTAATTGGCCTAAAAGGCTAAAAAAAACTGCCTCTATATTTTATATAATACAACTTCTTAAAGTTCATAAAATAGAAAATTAATAATTTACACACAACAAAAAAACGTTTATATATAGTTATTTAAGAAAGAACTCGTAATTAGCTTTAAGTCAGTATTTTATCCAATCTTAAATAGGGGTAAGTAGATGCTACCCAAGTGGGTACTGCCCAATTTCCGTAGGATTGTGATATGTGTCCTATTTTAATTTTTTTTTTTTGAAAAAAAATACATGCATATATCATAGTGGGACACTTGGCAAAATCACAAGAGAGTTGGGCACAACTCACTTGGGTAGCATCATACAACCCCTTAAATAGATGTTGTGCATTTAATTTGCACTAAATATGAATATATTTGGAGTAACATTCACTAGGGGTGGCAATTCCATTTCCGGACCCGACACGAACTTACCACGAAATTAGTGGATATGGTTTTAGGTTTCATGGGTCTGAGTCGAATCCGAATACCCGCCAATTAAATAGGTCAGGTTGGGGTCAAACTGCTATGACTCATTTAACTCGTATAACCCGTTTGTGTATTTAAAAGAAAACTAAGTAAATAATATATTATAAGGAAAAACAAAAAACGAGTCATATCCTTAAAACTTAAATGCTAAAACTATATTAATTATGTATGTTATTATTATGATTAATATGTTACGTTATTTATGTAATTATGTAGTTTCTTTTTATATGTCGTCAATTGTAATATTTTTTATTGATTGAATAGTTTGCCAAAGTAATTTACTTTAAAAAATTTAAATTTAATCAAGTTAAACCATTAAACGTGCATAAAAATACTTTATTAATTACATGTTAAACAAGTCGGGTTCGGGTTATCTGTAAAATAAATATGTTGGTTCGGGTTGAAAATTTTGATACGAATAATTAAACAAATTGGGTCTGAGTTGGTAAGACCCTTGAACCCGCAAACCCAAATTGACACCCCTTGCACTCCGCCATTCACCCTTCAACTATTCAATTTTTCACAAAATAAAATACCTGGCTAATATAGATATTACCGAACTCAGCCTTAATTTGGAAAAATCTTGTAATTTGAAGTTTTGAACCTTCTTCTTTTTCAATTAATGCCGTTCATGAAACTGTTTGAAAGGGCACTGAAAATATGAGAAAACTGAACTATCATTCTTATCTTTTCGCCTTTTAATTTTCGAATTAATTAATATTTAATAGCATTACATACTCCAAATAATGTTAGAAATACTTTAAACAATTCGAAAACTCAATACCTTTTTCTTGTTAAATGCACATTCTCACTAAATTTGACCAGTATAGTTCACAAAAGTGACATTCCATAAAGTAATCGAATAAAGATATAATTATAATTATAGCTTGAATGAGAAACAAAAACGAGCTTTAATTGGGTGGCAATCTCCGCAACGATTTGAAAACACGATTTGAATCTAACACGTACGATAAGCATGTTAGGGTTGATGTTTTTTGGGTTTGGGTCAGAATCAAATTAATCACGAATAACACGAATCAATTTCAAGTTGACCTGAAATGACCATCTAACCTGTTTAATTCGTTTGTTTGTGATTGATCATTATAAGAAATCAGTGTGCCTACAGGAAAAATATGTAGGTGAACATTAAGATAATGCTAATGTGTAGGTAAAATAGTGGTAGGTAATATCATTGCAGGTAAATATTTACTTACAGAATCCAAAACTGCTGGTAAAGATACCTACAATACTATTTATGTTGTTAAATTTAAAAACTTTCAGTCATTTATTGGTACAATTTGGGGGAAATAATATTTTTTTTATCAGCGGGTCTCATGTGAGGTTGTCTCGTGGACATAGCGAGATCCATGAGACGATCCCCAAACCTGTTGGCCAAAAGCCAAAAAAACAAACTCAAACTAAACCTAATTGCAAGCCCGAAAAAAGCTACAATAATTTGATATGTTTTCTTTTTAGTTTCAATTGTGAATAGAAAGGGTTTTAATAGCGAAACAGCAGAAAAAATCAAAATTTCTTAGGGTTTATCCACAATGTACCAAGTTTTAGAGTTGGATTTTCGAAATTGGAACTTAGATGATATTAGGTACAACTTGCAATTACATGTTCGGCTTTACATATTGAAACATAGATATTCGTACTGTTTTTTGGCAAATATATTAAACAGACTGACCTTCATCTGTAATGAATTTTTTTCCAGTTCTCTGTGTAATTGTGTTGATGATCAGTAAAAATTGAAAATAAAATGGATAATATTAAAGAGTAGGACAATGAAGGTTTGACTTCTTCCACAAAAGGTATTAGATTTATGTATTTTTGTTTTAGTATAGTTTCTACTTGATTATCTGTATATGTTTGTCTGTCGTAGATAAAATTCTTATTGTGGCTCTTAGTAGTGAACAACGGATTGATATATTAATTGAAGGTAATATGTAGTAACATATTTGTGTTAGTTTTAGTCACTTTAGTTTTAAAGGTATTACTTTTTCAGTAAAAAAATATTATTTTTCTCACCAAAAGTGTTACCTTTAGGAGGTACAATAGTATTACATTATTTTTCTCATTAAAGATATTACCTTCAGTAAAAAGTATTTTTTCTACTCATTAAAATGAATAAACAAATAATAACAAAGAGAATGCAACCCAATGTAATGTTCCAAGAAACTGAAGGTAAAACGCTAATTATTTTTTTGTCACTTTAGTTTTAAAAGTATTACTTTTTATATAAAAAGTATTGAATTTGTAATCAACGGTATTACGTTTAGATGTTGTCGCAGTTATTGACTCTAGTAATGACAATATGAAATCAATACTTACAAAGAGCCAGAAATTCATATATTTTTCAATGAAGATGAAGGTAATATGTTATTTTTGTTTGTTACTTCCATTTTAGATATTTAGTTCAAGATGTTTTTTTAATTTATTGCAGAAAATAATAGTGGTGGATTTGATGTAAGTGGTTCTCTTCTCCAATTAACAAGGATCGTGAGGTTTTAGTTCCCGATTAAATCGTGAGGATCGCTTAAGAAGGGACCCCTCTCCTCCAGGAACGCTGGAAGGGGTTTACTTTTCGATTAGATCATGAGGATCCCCGTGAGGAGATCCCTCCCCTCCGGGAGCGCTGAAGGGGGTTTTAAGTTTTCGATTAAATTATGAGAATCCCTTAAGAAGGGACTCCTCCACTCCGGGAGCACTGAAAGAGGAAAAGTCTTTATTGTTAGGGTAAGCGCATGATTGATCATGGACCATGGCCTAGCTTGAAAATTAACTGTGTACAAGTAATCACTGCGAGAAGGTGAAAATAAATCATAACTTGCATTAATTATTCATGAATGAGTAATGCGCAGAGTTGGCTCGTAGACCAGAGATGGAATACATTATTGAATCTAAAAAAAATACAAGAATAGTGAAAGAGAAAAATACAACATCACTGGGGTGGAAAATATCTTTGGGAAATGTGCCATTGTTGGAGTCGGTCCAAAACGGCATAGTGTTGTTGTTGTTGTTGTGATGGATGTGGTTAAAGTGTTGTTGTTGTTGTTATTCAAGGCGTGCAAAATATTGCGCCATCATCCCCTGTTGCTTATCCATCATTTAGCGTTGTTGTCGTTGCTCCAGCTGAATAGAACGGCGCATAGATCTAGTATCGTCTTAAGGAGGATAATGTCCTCATGGTGGTTGAGAGGAAGAAGGGGCGTCCAAATCGGGACCATGACAATGATAATCCTCTGTATCGATGGCGGGTGGCGATGGTAGTTGTAAAGCGCTTGTGCCTCCATTAGGGTATAACATTACCCAATTATAACGATCTCTAACATAAGTGTGTAGCGGATTGGTTAGAGGATGTGTTCGCTCGATCCCTTTAAAATAGAGGACAAATCTATTGCTCTCTTGCCGAATTATTGATTGCACAATACATGACTCGATATCTATCCAGGTTAGCCCTCGGGCTTGTTGGACATATGTCAAGTCATAATGGAAATGGGCGGCGAGGTGTAATGAGACCGCCGATAATAATTTTCCCTTATCCCTTTTACTAACCTTAAGGAAGTGTTTTCCGAGGTAGGAGCCTATGTCCGCCTGAAAAATGTTAACCATGGCCCACAAAAATAGAGTTTGTCAAGTCGGATGACCCCATCACGTTCATCCAATCGAATAGCGTGCTAAATAGCACTCGATGAACATATCAGAAACATGGATTAATGATACCGGATGACTTCGCCCGAGATGGACTGTAGTCATGCTTGTTTGTAATCTCTCTCCTGAATCGGAAATCTCGAATTGGAGGGTCTTGATGCGGTGTCCATTCGTCGGTAATCCTTGAATTCTTCCAATGTGAGTTGGTGTTCATTGTTAAAAAGACGGAAGGTGATGCGCCCATCCTCGACATGTGAGCCGAAAGTGATTTCAGCAATGAAAGAGCTGGGGAATTTCATCAACTAGTAAGACAAGTTCAATAATTTTCCCAAATTGTAATTTCATCAAACTAGGGCTTAAAGAATTCAAATGCATTAATCCATGAATCTTCGAACTAGTAGGGAAAATCACAAAAGTAACAACACATAATAAACATTCTACCCAAAATCATTAAGAAATTTAAAATTTTCAAGAAGAAAATAGTAAGAATGAGAGAGACATACCTTGGTTGCATAGGAGGAAAAAAACTACAAGCAGTTGGGGGAAAACTTGAATATGGGAGAGGTGTGGAGTTTGAGAGAAGTTTTGTAAGGATTTGGGAAGGATTTTTGAAAAAGGAGGGGTAGGGAGGGAATAAATTACGAAAGAAGAAGAAATGAGAGAAAATGTGGGGTTTTTTTTTTTTTTTTTTTTTTGAAGTGTTGGGGTTAAAAACACGCCTGTGTTTTTAACAGAGGGACAAACACGTCAGTGTTTATAAACACGACCACGCCGTGTTGCGTATAGCTTGTCCTATTTTCTTCTTTTTTGAATAAAAATATGGTCGTGTACTTTTACAAGGCCATCCCATGTTTCATATGATTTTTGCAAGTTTTGTTTTTGAATCAAAACACTGTTGTGTACGTTTACACGACTAGCTCGTGTTTCATATGACTTTTTCAATTTTTTGTTGTAAATATGGGAGTGTTTCGAAACACACCCATGTACAATAACACCGCTCACCAATATTCAGTACGAATTAAGCTTTTTTTATATAAAATCTCCCCAAACAACCAAAATGTGATTTTGAAAATGACTCTGAAAATTTGCGAATCAATAAAAGAAAAATAAACGCACACGAATATCGGGTTGCCTCCGCGGTAGTGCTTCTTTAAAGTCGTATAGCTGGACTAATTCTCCCTAATATTGTGATGATTTTGGGGGAACCTTAAGATGGATAACATTTCGGTAATTTTCATCGATGGTATCTCCAAGATGGAGTTTCAAGCGGTGTTCATTGACCTTGAAGGTACCCATTTCCTTGTGCGAGAGTTAGATGGTTCCATAGAGAAATATTTGAGTGACGGTGAACGAGCCAGACCATCGGGGTTTCAACTTACCAAGAAATAGCCATAGTCGAGAATTGAAAAGTAGTACTTGATCGCCGGGTTGAAATTTCCTCCCTTGCTTGATATGTTTGACATGCCATTGCTTTGTTCCTTTCTTGTAAATTCTCGAATTCTCGTATGTCGAGTTTCGCCATTCTTCGAGTTCATTAATCTGCAATAAACGATTATTCTATGCACTTGACAAATCATAGTTAAGCATTTCAATAGCCCAAAAGGCTTTGTGTTCAAATTCTACCGGCAAATGTTGTCGTCCTATAACCCTAAAGGGTATCATCGAGTTTGACAGACTAATCCTTACGGGAGTGCCTCTATCACTAATAATAGCTATTGGTGTACCAAATTGAATAATTTTATATTTTTTAGAAAATGTATCACCACTTGAGCAGCATTTTTAGGAAAGTCTTGCGCCTCCACACATTTAGACACATAATCAACGACAACCAAAATATATTTATTGCCAAACAAAGTAGTGAATGGCCCCATGAAATTGATACCCCAAACATAAAAAATTTCACAAACAAGGATAATGTTTTAGGGTATTTTATTTCTCGAGGAGATATTTCCCGTTCGTTGATAATTATCACATTTTTCAACATACCATTTAGCGTCTTTGAATAGCATGGGCCAATAAAAACCTGATTCAAGTACCTTCCAGACCGTAGTATTAGGTTGATAGTGTCCACTGGTAGGTCCTTGGTGACAATGGTCAAGTATGGAGATTGTTTTGGGGATGGCTACACATCGTCTAATGATTTGATCAACACAAATGCGGAAGAGATAGAGATCGTCCCAAATGTAGTATTTGAGATCGGAAAAGATTTTTTCTTTTGTTGACGAGTCATCTCCTTCGGTAAAACCTGTCCTGCAAGATAGTTAGCAAAATCTGCAAACCAAGAAATATCACAAAGATTTGCTCATCCGGGAAGGAATCGTTGATATTCCCTTCATGTTACTTATCAGTGTGGGAGTGCTCAAGTCATGATAGATGATCAGTGGCAAGATTTTCGGCACCTTTTTTGTCCTTGATCTCTACATCAAACTCTTGAAGCAAAAGAACCCAACTTATCAACCGCGATTTAGCATCTTTTTTATCGAGCAAGTAGCGCAAAGTGGAATTATCCGTGTAGACAATGACCTTTGACAAGATTAAGTATGAACAAAACTTGTCAAAGGCAAAGACCACGACAAGTAACTCCTTTTCGGTAGTAGTGTAATTTGATTGAGCGGGAGTTAAGGTTTTGCTTGCACAGTATATTCGCGCGAAAATGTTTGTCTTTGCGTTGGCCGAGTACCATACCCACAACAAAATTGCTAGCATCGTACATAAGTTCAAACGGTTAAGACCAATTCGGGGCCACCATAATGGGAAAAGTAGTGAGTTTTTCTTTTAATACATTGAATGTTTGAAGGCATTCAATTTTAAGGTTGAAAATTGCATCTTTCTCCAAATGACGAGTGAGTGGCCGGGCTATTTTGGAAAAATCTTTGATAAAACATCTATAAAACCCGGCATGCACCAAGAAACTTCTAATTGCCTTCACCGAGGTAGGTGGCGACAATTTGGTGATTGTCTCGACCTTCGCTTTGTCGACTTCAATACACTTGCAAGAAATTTTGTGACCCAACGCTATTCCTTTTTAAACCATAAAATGGCATTTTTTTCAATTGAGAATCAAGTTAGTTTCATCGCAATGAGCATGACTTTTTCTAGATTATCAAGACATTGGTCAAAGGAATGCCCGAAAATCGAGAACTCATCCATGAAGACTTTCATAATATCTTCCACGAGTTCGTAAAAAATGGCAAGCATGTGTAAGTCCAAGCGGCTACGATAATCTAGAGGGGGGTGAATAGATTATCTCCATTTTTTCGATTTTACCCTCTTTTTCGAACCGAATGCTCAAAGACAATAATAAAGGTGCGGAATATAAACAACACACGTCGATTTAAAGAGGTTCAACCCACCTAGAGGCCTAATCTCTACCACCCAAAGTATATCAGGGATGGATTTCAAAAAGAAAAAGAATTTTATTAATTACCAAAATTAATACAAATTCAACTTACAACACCTTGAAGAGCACCACACTCTTCAACAACACCACCTTTGGAGATTACCACAATCTCCCTTTGAAGATTACCACAATCTTCCTTCAACGGCACCTTTGAAGATCACCACAATCTTCAATCTTGAAGAATACCAAATTCTTCAACACCTCAAGAGCACCACACTCTTGAAACACCTATCACCTAGATTACCCAAGTGTATTCTTACCACAAGAATACTCACAAGGATGTCTTGTGTTGAATGATGACCAAAAATCAAGATTACAACTCAATAATGAATATTACAATATGAGTGCAAAGTGTAATCAAGAATAGCATAGACCTCAAGGATGTGAAAGTGATAAGCTAGGCAAAAATTACAACAAGAATAATAAATATGAAGAACAAGTGTTTGCTTGAAGTGTATCTTGTTGTGTTGTATCTTAATTGTTGTGTTGGTTGCTCCAAAACTTCCTCTATTTATAGGAGATGATTGATCAAGCATAGGCTCCTTTTGGGGATTGAAAATCTACAGAAAAATACAATTAAAATCAAGAATATAGCTGTTAGAAATCTATCCCACATTTTAAGGAAAGTTTGTCTGCTGTCAAACGGTCAGTATAGGGCGACCGGTCGCACAGGAATAGACATTTGAAAATTACACAAAGCACAATAACACAGGCGGCCGTCGGGGGACTTGACCGTCGACCTAGACCCTAACCGGTCCCCCTTAATGGTTTTTCAAAGAGAAAATGTATTGTTTCAATATACACGCCCAGGTACCGGTCGACGGGGGGTCGACCAGTCGACACCCTTGTCGATCGGTCGACCTGGCCTTTTTCAAGTTCGTCTCATTTTTTGTTCCAAAATTCATCTTCAGGTACGGGTTGCCCTCTACGGCGATCGGTTGACCTCGAGACAGAAATGTTGTCCAAAGTTTGTCGAAAATAAAACTCAAGAAATACTCCAAAAATTTAGTAAAGACGTTTTAAACCAATCGGGAGTATTTAGACAACATTTAGGAACCTTGATTTGAAGTAAAAACTTATAATCATAAAATTATTAAAATTGTTGTCCAATTTTATCTAAAATAAAACTTGAAGAAATACTCCGAAAAATATTAAAACCATTTTAAATCATTTAGGAGTATTTGGACAACAATTAAAAACATTGTTTTGGTGGAAAAATAAAATCATCAAAATTAAGATAAAAACATGCATCAAACAATCTCCCCCTTTTTGATGATTACAAACCAAAACAATTTTTAGAAATATTAGGAGGATAATTTTAAAAACGATTTTCCGGTAAAAACATCTAACTGTTTCGAAGCAACCAGAATTTCCAAAATACATAAGCAACCAAGTAAGGGAGTAAATATATTCAATAATAAGCACAAGCTCCCTCTATCAACAAGCACATCAAGAGTAATGTAAAAGCAATTAACCATAAGCTAAAAGCTTTAGTTTTTACATATTGTTCAAGAGCTTATAAGCTCCCCCTGTCAACAAAACATCATTAGACAAGTATATAAGTCCATCAAGCAACAATTGGACTAAAAATGATTCACAACTTATGGCTTTTAAGAGCCATAGCTTATAGCTTTTATAACAAGCTTTTATTAGCTTCTTTGAGCTAATGAGTCAATTTCCTGTTTCTCCCCCTTTGGAATCATCAAAAAGGATGTTAGGATGATAAAAACATCATATAATCATATCAAAGTGCGCAACTAAACCAATGTATCGAGCTATTTGAACATTGAAGCTTATAGACCAAATAGGAGGAAAAAGTCGATCATACGACTTGTAGAAGCTTATGAAAACTCATTTGATTTGCAAAACATGATCTCTATAAATATATGAGACTTTTTAAATTGAGAGAATCATGTAGGTGATGAATTATTCATTGAAACATTTTATCGAACACTTGGCGGGCGTCAAGTTTTAAAGAAGATGTATATTGTTAGATAAATGTTTTTATCATGATTTCGATGATTTTGTTCGATTTTGTTCAAATGTGTTTTTAAACCAAAACAATGTCCCTAAATATTGTCTAAATACTTCCAATCGACTTAAAATATTTTTACTATTTTTTGGAGTTTATTTTCGAAAAAAATTGGACAACACATTTGTTTCAGCTCGACCAGGTCGCCCTATAGGGCAACCCGTACTGAGTTGAGTTTTGAAATAGAAAATGGGACGTAGAAAAAAAAAGAGGGGAGGCGGCCGGTCGACGTGTGGTCGATCAGATGAGGCGGACCGTCGACCTGGGCGGCCGTGCACAGGAGCACCTCTTTTGGTTGATCTTCTCTGTTTTGATTTTTATCAACCCCAACCGGTCAAGACTAAGGCGGACCGGTCGCACCCCCTCCGACTGGTCCCCCGTATAAAAATAGCAAGAATTGGTTTCAATCTTATCTCTGTGACCGTCGTCGCACCTTGTTTATCAAAAACTATCCGTTGCATTTTCGCAACTGACTTTTCCTATTATGTGGGATTGATTTCTAACAGCTATATTGATGATTTTAAATGGTTTCTTTTGCAGCAAATCACTCCCCAAGGAGGAGCCTATGTCTGGAAATGAAAGCCAAGTCCTCTCCTATAAATAGAGGCTTCATTCAAGCAACAAGACACAACACTCTACATAAGCAAAGAGCAATCAAGCAAACACTTTCATATATCTTGTTGTATTAGCCTTAGCACTTTCACTTGCACAAATTTGAGGTCTAGGCTTTCAATTCTTGATTACACTTGTACTCATATTGTATCAATCATTATTGAGTTGTAATCTTGATTTTGGTCATCATTCAACACAAGACATCCTTGTGAGTATTCTTGTGGTAAGAATACACTTGGGTGATCTAGGTGATAGGTATTTGAAGGTTGTGGTAATCTTCAAAGGTGTTGTAAGAGGGTTGTAGTAATCCTCAAGGTGGTGAAAGAGGGTTGTGGTAATCCTCAAGGTGTTGTATTAATTTTTTGTAAATTAATAAAATCTTTTTTTCTTTTTGAAATCCATCCCGGATATACTGGGGTGGTAGAGGATTAGGCCCTAGATGGGTTGAACTTCTATAAATCGAAGTGTGTTGTTTAAATTCCGCACTTAGCATTTCATCTTTGCTTGAGTTTTTCGAAAAAGAGGGCAAAATCTGAAAAACTGAGATAATCTATTCACCCCCCCTCTAGATTATCGTAGCCACTTGGACTAACAAGTGGTATCAGAGCCAAACTCTTTGGCTAGCTCGTTCCGAGTAAAGAGGAAAGATCCATGGCTACAAATGATGCTCATCTCACCATCGGCGCCTCCACCAACAAGCCACCACTATTCGACGCCAACAACTACGCATTTTGGAAAGACCGTATGGAGTGCTTCCTACAAGGGTTCGGGTTTGACATTTGGAATGTGGTCATTGAAGGAGTTGATCAATGAACCAAGAAATCGGAGGATGGCACCTCGGCTCCTAAACCTTTCAAGGAGTTCGATGAAAATGACAAAAAGGCTTTTTCTCTAAACGGTAAGGCCTTAAATATTTTGCATTGTTCTCTTACCGCCACCGAGTACAATCGCATAAGAGGCATAAGGTCGGCACATGAGGTTTGGGAAAAATTGGAGACAATCTATGAAGGGACCAAGAAGGTCAAGCAAGCAAGAAAGACCATGCTTGTTAAAGACTTTGAAAACTTTAACATGTATGATGGTGAAAGCATCTCCAAGATGGTGGAAAGGTTTGACAATATTGTCAATCCTCTTGTGGCCCTCGGTAAAATCATCTCCGAAGAAGACAAGGTGACTAAGGTATTGAATGCTCTTCCCGGATCATGGTCCGAAAAAGTAACGGCAATCACGGAGGCACAAAACCTTGAGACACTCAAGTTTGACGAGCTTATTGGAAATCTCCTCATCTATGAAGTCTATCTCAAGGAGAGAAAAAATTCCAAACCATCCATAAATCAATCGGGTATGCAAATTATTCCTAAAGGTTTTGCCTCTTCTTCTAATAATGCATACTATGATAATGATGATGATGAGGAGGAGACGGCCGCACTTGTTAGAAAATTTGCAAAATTTGTGAATAAAAATAAAGCAAGAAAACCAAGAGATAATGCTTGCTTTAAATGCGGAAAACCCGGGCACTTCATTGCCGATTGTCCAAAGCTCGATGAAGAGGAGCAAAAGAAAAGGAAGCCTTTCACGAAAAAGAAGGCTCTAAATGCGGAGGTCAAAACGTGGGATGAACTACTCGAAACAACCGACGAGGAAGGAGAAACCGAACATGGTCTCATGGCCATAGACGATGAGAATAATGAGGTACGCTCCAATTCGTCTACTTCCTCCATAGTTGATGACTTGCAATGTGATTTTGATGAATTGCAAATTGAGTTTCAAAATTTAATTGTTAAATACAAAAATTTGAAAAAGGAGCATAAGGAGCTTAAGGTTGAAAAAGAAAAATTATTTACCTCTTATGAATCTCTAGACAAAGCTCATACTCTTACTCTTACTAGAGTTCACTCTCTTGAAACCGAAAAGGAATTGTTCACAAAAGATATTGAATGTTTGAAAAATGATGTGCATCGTTTCAACATAAGTACGGGTAAAGTGACAAAAATTTTAGATGCACAAAGAGGTGAGCATTACAAATTAGGACTTGGTTATAAGCCATTTCAAAGTGTTTTTAAGGAAAATAACCAAGGTCCGACTTTTTTGCGTGTTAATAGTTCTAATACTCCTACTTGTTTTTATTGTGGCAAAGTTGGACATTATGCTAATAATTGCAAATTGAGAAATAGCTCTAGACATGTTTGGAGACCCAAAGGTCTCAAGACTAACCCCATGGACCCCAAAATTATAGGTACCTAAAAGAAATTCTTTTGTAGGTAATAGGGGCTATAACAACAATGGAAGATTCAAAATGGCTCGTGGACGGCGGATGTTCACGCCATATGACCGGGAGGAGAGAACTTTTTACCAACATCAAGCTCCAAGAAGAGGGTATGGTCATGTTCGGCAATGGCAAAGGAAAAATTCTTGGAAATGGAGAAATTGGTAACTCTTCCTTCTCTCTTAGTAATGTTCTTTTAGTAGAAGGGCTTAAGTTTAATTTGATAAGTGTTAGCCAACTTTGTGATTCAAATTATGATGTTTCCTTCAATAAAGAAAAATGCCTTATACTTAAAAATGGAGAAATTATTTGTGAAGCAAATAGAAAAGGCAATCTTTACAAAATTTGTACAAGTGATTTGGTTAGTCAAAATGTTTCTTGTTTAGTCGCCAATAATGATTTAACTAGTTTATGGCATAGGCGACTTGGACATGTTGGATACAAGAATTTGAAAAATATTTACAAAAACCAACATGTGAAAGGACTACCCAAATTGAATTTTGAAAATCTTGGCTTATGTGACACTTGTCAAAAGAACAAATTAGTTAAAAGTAGTTTTAAGCCCAAAAATGAAATTTCCACAACCAAACCCCTACAATTGCTTCACCTTGATTTGTATGGGGATATTGGTACGGCAAGTCTTAGTGGAAAACATTACACTTTCGTTATTGTCGATGATTTTTCTAGATATACTTGGGCTCTTTTTCTTACCAATAAAAGCGATGTCGTTAATGAGTTTGTTAAGTTGTGTAGACTTATTGAGAATGAAAAGGAAGACGCTATTAAGTCTATTCGAAGCGATCGAGGTGGAGAATTTGATGGTGAATTTAGAGTTTTTGTGAAACCAAAGGATATGCTCATAATTTTTTGGCTCCAAGGACACCTCAACAAAATGGAGTAGCCGAAAGGAAAAATTGGACACTACAAGAGATGAGTCGGTCCATGCTCAATGAATTTTCACTTCCAAAATATTTTTGGGCCGAAGCCGTAAGTACCGCTTGCTATGTCATTAATCGAGTTTATATTTGTCCTAAAATGAATAAAACTCCATATGAGCTTTGGAAAGGTAGAACTCCAAATATTAGTTATTTCAAGATATTTGGTTGTAAATGCTTTATTTTGAATACCAAGGATCAATTGGACAAACTTGATCCTAAGGCCAATGAAGGGATATTTATGGGATATTCAACAAAAAGCAAAGCATATCGGGTTTACAATAAGACTAGTGGAGTTGTTGAAGAATCCATCCATGTCAAATTTAATGAAGCTTCGGGTGTTGAAAGAATACCCAATGATGAAAGTGATGAAGAGGATATTATTGAACCAATTGTTCAAGTTGATGATCAACCGTCTACATCAAATGATCAACCATCCACTTCAAATGGTCCTCAAGAAGATAGAGGTGATACCTCGGATCTTCCCGTTGCATTGAAATTTAAGGAAGATCACCCAAAAGATCTTATTAATGGTGATCCCCTTGACAAAGTGATGACCCGGAGAAAATTTGCCGATAAAGCTCTTATTTCTCAAAAGGAGCCTAAAAATGCTAAAGAGGCTATTGAGGATGAGGATTGGTTCTTAGAGATGCAAGAGGAGTTAAATCAATTTGAAAGAAATGATGTATGGGAATCGGTACCTTGTCCTCCATCTCAAACTATTATTGGTACAAAATGGGTATTAGGAACAAACTTGATGATCAAGGCAACATTGTTCGAAATAAGGCAAGGTTAGTAGCTCAAGGGTATTGTCAAGAAGAAGGTATTGACTATGATGAAACTTTTGCACCGTAGCACGTTTAGAAGCTATTCATATTTTACTTGCCTATTCTTGTTTTAAAAATTTCAAACTTTACCAAATGGATGTTAAATCCGCTTTCTTAAATGGTATTATTCAAGAAGAAGTCTATGTAAAACAACCTCAGGGGTTTGAAAATTTTCTAGGCCTAATGATGTTTTTAAACTTAAAAAGGCCTTGTATGGTTTAAAGCAAGCACCCGTTCATGGTATGATAGACTTAGCTCTATTCATTTGCAAAATGGTTTTATAAGGGGTAAAGTTGATACAACTCTCTTTGTCTTTGAAAAAGGGCAAGATTGCTTACTTGTGAAAATTTATGTTGATGATATTATCTTTGGTGCTACGAATGATTCTTTGTGCAAGAAATTCTCTAAATTGATGCAAGGTGAATTTGAGATGAGTATGATGGGGGAGCTCAACTTCTTTCTTGGACTCCAAATTAAGCAATGCCAAGAAGGCATATACATTTCACAATCAAAATATACAAAAGAACTTTTGAAAAAGTTCGGCATTGAAGAAAGAAGAACCGTTTCTACTCCCATGGCAACAAATGTCAAAATTGACAAAGATGAAAAAGGCAAGTTCGTGGATGAATCAAAGTATCGAGGTATGATTGGTAGTTTACTTTATTTAACCGCTAGTAGACCAGACATTCTTCATGTCGTATGCCTATGTGCTCATTTTCAAAGCAATCCCAAAGAATCTCATATGAGTGTCGTTAAAAGGATTTTTCGATATTTGAAAGGCACTATTCAATATGGTCTTTTTTATCCAAAGAATGAAAATTTTTCTCTTAAAGGTTATAGTGATTCGGATTATGCGGGAAATATTGATGATCGGAAAAGTACTTCCGGATCATGTCAATTTTTAGGCGATTGCCTAGTTTCTTGGTTTTCAAAGAAGCAAAATGTGTTTCTCTTTCAACGGTCGGCCGGGTTTAATATATTTCCGCCGCTTTTTGTTGTACTCAACTTCTTTGGATAAAACAAACCTTAGCGGATTACAAATGCTCTTTTGAAAACGTACCTATCTTTTGTGATAATATATCCGCTATAAATATTGCTCAAAACCCGGTTCATCATAATCGTACTAAACATATTGAGATTCGACATCATTTTCTAAGGGATTGTGTTTCTAAATGAAAAATTGAGATATCTTTTGTACCATCTCAAGATCAGTCAGCGGACATTTTTACAAAACTGCTATCTTCCGAGACTTTTGCGTCGATTCGAGCTCGGTTAGGCATAATGCATATTGAATGAGGTTTATGTTTGCATTTTGCACGTTTTTAAAACTTAGGGGCGAAAAATCGGAATCTTGGTTGAAAATTCGGATTTTGAAAAACTTGACAAAATAGTGGGCTGAAGAGGTTGAGGGCAACCGGTCTCCCTCAACGTCGATCGGTCGCCCTCAACCACGACCGGTCGCCCTAAGCCAAAATTTGGATTAAAATCGTTATGTCTTCAGCATTAGTTATTTTCACTTCTTTTTGCCATTTTTCGTCCCATTTGCCAAATTCACACAAATTTCGCTCAAAATTTATTTTCATGCATGCAATTCACAACTTGGACCTTATATACCATGTTTATCATCATCATGACTCATCTTTTCCGATCAAATGGTAAGAATTTTTCTTCCTTTGGTCAATTGGGTTGAACCCTTGAGTTTATGACTTTCTTGTATATTTCTTGATATTTTTTGCATATGATCTTGATGAGCTTAGTTATTATGTTGTATTCTATGATGTTTGATGTGAATTGGTGATGAATTTTTTTTGGCTTGAATCTTTTACAAAGGTTATATACAACTTCTTTTAATTTTCACGCCCACAAAGTGTTCGATGAAATGTCACAATGAAAATTTCCACTTCTACATGACTCTCTTGCTTCCAAAAATCTTCAATACTTATTGAGATCATGTTTTCGCAAATAAAACGAGCGTATGAACTCTTCATGATACATCTCTCCCATTTTCCTTGGTTTTTAAGCCTAAATTGCTCAATGGTTGATAAACCGTCTCTTTGGCGCACTTTGATGAAATTGTATGATGTTTTTATCATCCTAACATTCTTTTTGATGATTCCAAAGGGGGAGAAACAGGAAATTGGCTCGTTAGCCAAAAGAAGCTAATAAAAGCTCGTTGTAAAAGTTATAAGCTTTGGCTTCCTAAAGCCAAGAATACCTAGTCCATGGCTTGTATTATGGACTCAATTGCAAAAGATTATAAGTATTGTGACAGGGGGAGCTTCTTAGCTTATGATGTTTATATGCATCTTATATAAGCTTGTTATAGCTTGTGTTTCTAGCTTATGCAATATCTTTTGTTGATATGCTCATAGATAGGGGGAGCTTTGTATGGAATGTTTTTAACGGATAGTTCACTCGTAAAACTGGAAAATTTATTTGTTTTCAAAATCATCCTCGAGAAAATTGTTTTGGTTTGTAATCATCAAAAAGGGGGAGTTTGTTAGATAAATGTTTTTATCATGATTTTGATGATTTTGTTCGATTTTGTTCAAATGTGTTTTTAAACCAAAACAATATCCCTAAATGTTGTCTAAATACTTCCGATCGACTTAAAATGTTTTTACTATTTTTTGGAGTATTTTTTGGAGTTAATTTTTGAAAAACAATTGGACAACACATTTGTTTCAGGCTCGACCGGTCGCCCTATAGGGCAACCCGTACCTGAGTTGAGTTTTGAAACAGAAAATGGGACGTAGAAAAAAAAAGAGGAAGAAGCGACCGGTCGAGGTGGTCGACGCCGGTGAGGGCGACCGGTCGACCCCTGGGCGATCGGTACCTGGGAGCACCTCTTTTGGTTCAGTCTTCTCTGTTTCGATTTTTTATCAACCCCAACCGGTCAAGACTAAGGGCGACCGGTCGCACCCCCCTCCGACCGGTCCCCCTGTGTAAAAATAGCAGGAATTCAATTTCAATCTTATCTCTGCGCGACCGGTCGCACCCTTGTTTATCAAAGAAACTATCCGTTGCATTTTTTTGACATGACTTTTCCCTATTTTGTGGGATTGATTTCTAACACTATATTGATGATTTTAAATGGTTTCTTTTGCAGCAAATCACTCCCCAAGGAGGAGCCTATGTCTGGAAATGAAAGCCAAGTCCTCTCCTATAAATAGAGGCTTCATTCAAGCAACAAGACACAACACTCTACATAAGCAAAGAGCAATCAAGCAAACACTTTCATATATCTTGTTGTATTAGCCTTAACACTTTCACTTGCACAAATTTGAGGTCTAGGCTTTCAATTCTTGATTACACTTGTACTCATATTGTATCAATCATTATTGAGTTGTGATCTTGATTTTGGTCATCATTCAACACAAGACATCCTTGTGAGTATTCTTGTGGTAAGAATACACTTGGGTGATCTAGGTGATAGGTGTTTGAAGGTTGTGGTAATCTTCAAAGGTGTTGTAAGAGGGTTGTGGTAATCCTCAAGGTGGTGAAAGAGGGTTGTGGTAATCCTCAAGGTGTTGTATTAATTTTTGGTAAATTAATAAAATCTTTTTCTTTTTGAAATCCATCCGGATATTTGGGGTGGTAGAGGATTAGGCCCTAGGTGGGTTGAACCTCTATAAATCGAAGTGTGTTGTTTAAATTCCGCACTTAGCATTTCATCTTTGCTTGAGTTTTTCGAAAAAGAGGGCAAAATCTGAAAAACTGAGATAATCTATTCACCCCCCCTCTAGATTATCGTAGCCACTTGGACTAACATATATAGCCCTTGTAAATGTAATCAAGCCAAGTTTTTCATCACCAAAAGCAATTTTATAAATATCATCCATCAACAATCATCAAGCTAAACACAAATATATAAGAATTGTATCAAGAGATACACATATAAGCCAAGTTCTCAAGGGTTCAACCCAATTGAGATAAGGGAGTAGAATTCTTACCATTTAATCGGTGAAGACGAGCAATGATGATGATATTCGAGCTAGATAATCCCCAAAATATGAATTTTATGCAACAAAACACATTTGAAGTGAATTGTGTGTGAAAATGTCAAAGGGGTCGAAATAGAGAAGAAAAACACCAAAATAGCAAAAGTCTGGAAACAAAACTGATTTTAACCCAAAAGACTCTTAGGGCGACCGGTCCAGGGTATGGGCGACCGGTCGAGCAGGTGGGCGACCGGTCGGCCCAGACCCTGGCAGCCCACTTTTACCGTCCTGTTTTGAAATTCCAAAAATTTATCCAAAAATCCGATTTTTCGCCCCTAAGTTTTAAAAACGTGCAAAATGCAAAAGTATACCTAATTCAATATGCATTATGTCTTAATCAAGCTCGAAATGAGGTAAAATACTCGGCGGTTAAAAAAACAAATGTCCGTGAGTTGTCTTTGAGACGGAATTAAGCACATCTCAAGTTTTTTGTTTAAGAAACACAATTCCTTAAAAATATATCGAATCTCAAATATATATAGTTCGATTATAATGAACCATATTTGAAAAATTATTATCACCGGACTTGTTATCCCGAAAAATGTGAACGTTTTAAACTTTGGATATACAAGTCATAAGAAAAAGTGCCTTTCAAATATTTGAAAATTTCTTTTAGCGGCACTTTAATGAGATTCGTTAGGATAGTTTTAAAATTGAGCATATAGACATAAGGCATAGAAAATGTCAAGTCTAATGGAATACGAAAAGTTAGTGAACATACCTCGAATATATTTGTCAATCAATATGCCTTCCTCAACCTTTGTCAAACTTTACATTGGTAGCCATAGAGGTTGAGATGATTCTTCCTTCTTCAATGCCTAACTTCTTCAAAGGTACTTTTGTATACTTTGATTGTGAATTACAACCACTTTCTTGGCATTGTTTAACTTGAAGTCCAATGAAGAAATTTTAGCTCCCCCTTCATGATCATCTTAAGTTCACCTTGCATCAACTTAGAAAATAACTTGCCCAATAATTCATTAGTAGCACCATAAATGATATCATAAATTTGTACAAGTAAACAATCTTGATCTTTTTTTTTCGAAAAGAGAGTAGTATAAACTTTACCTCTTGTAAAACCATTTAGCAAAAATAGCTAAGTCTATCATACCATACACGGGGTACTTGTTTTAAATCATACAAGGCCTTTTATAAATATTATTTGGCCTTAAAAAATTTTAAACTCCGGAGGTTGTTTTATATAGACTTCTTCTTGAATAAAACCATTTAGAAAATTGGATTTAACATCCATTTGGTAAGGCTTGAAATTATCTTAAAACAAGAATGGGCAAGTAAAATGCAAATAGCTTTTAAATGTGCTACGGGTGCAAATGTTACATCAAAATCAATACCTTGACGATACTTTCGAGCTACTAACCTTGCCTTGGTCAACAAGCTTGTTCCAAAATTCAAAAATTTTCTGTAAAATCTTAATCAAGATATCTTGCACAAGAGCATAGTAATATCGAAAAATAGAGACATAATAACAAGTAACACATACTATGCTTTCAAACAAATCATCAAGAGTTTCATAAAACATGTAAGTTCAAATAAGCTTATAGGAAGCTATATAAGGTCTCTTTTGAAATTTGAAAAATTCAAGAGCATATAGTTGAGACCTCATTTACAAGAAGCATATGAACAAGAGCTTTGACAAAGAAACCAAGAATAATTTTATATGTGCAATAAAGTGCATAACTTAAAAAATTAAATGTTTTATCAAAAACAAAATATAATCATTTACAAATCTTGGATAAAACAAGCTATGTCAAATAATGCCTTTTTTAAATCAAAAAATCCTCTTAATAGCACTTGTATAAAATACTTTGAAAAACAAGCACGAATGACAAAGATATATCGAGTCTATAGGATGAATACTAATGATGAGCGTACCTCGATAGTTTATGGTCCTCTCTTGAGAAAATAACCATTGATGAAAATATATATGTCCTACACAATTCTTAAACACGTTTTGCACAAACATAATAATACAAGTGTAGGCTAAGCAATAAGAGATAATAAAAGCACCTTAGTCTATGTAAATGCACAAGAGTTGAGAACAAAATATACAAGATCTCCTTTTCAAAATATTTAAAAACACAAATATATATTGAAGACCTTAATATTAAGAAATATTTGAAAACTCATTTTACAATTAAGGCACAAATAAAAACATGCATAACAAAATAAAATGCATATTTAAATAGGGAGATACGGTTTACCAATTTCGCCATTTCCATGGGTTGTGCCATTCCCATTGTTGATGATATATTCCCCTTTGAAAGTCATCTTGTTGATGATAGCTTCTTCGATTGTTCCATTTCCAAGGATTATGTCTTTCCCATTGTTGATAGTTTCTTTCTCTTGGAAATTCATTGTAGTGATGTCTTCTCCTTTGATCAAATGAGATGGTCATTTGATGTCTTCTTGGCGGTATGAATTTTCTTCGATTATTATTTTCAAGCAGGTACCTAATATAACATTGTTTTGTGGTACCCTCAAGTGTTTGGGTCCTTTGGGATTAATCTTGAGACTTTTAGGTCTCCACAAATAATTAGAGTTATTTTTAGCCCGACAAGTATTTACCGTATGATCCTTTTTACCGCAATAAAAACAAGTAACAATTTTAGGAGCATAATGACCAACATACATAGGCACTTGATTTCTTTTCACATAATTAACAATACTAGGCTTATGATCAAGTCCTTATTTCAATTTATCACAACTATCAACAATATTGGTCATTTTATCGGTACTCAAGTTGGACTTTGATAAATCCTTTTTCATGCAATTAATATCCTCAACAAGAGTACTATTTTCTTTTTCAAGGATTCTAACCTCATCAAGAGTGGTGGTGTGAGCACATGATAGTGATTCATAGGAAGTAGATAAACTATCCTTTTCATTTTTCAAAGCATTGAATTCCTTTTTCAAATTTTTGTATTTAACAAGCAAGCTTTGGAATTCATTTTGAAGATCATCAAAATCATTTTGCAAATCACTATAATCATTATGTATAACAATATCATAGGAAGTAGAGGGTTTAAGACATACCTCGTTATCTTCTTCGATGCCCATAAGACAATGTTCAACTTCTTCATAGTTGGAAGTTGTAAGAGGCTTGTTCCTTAGATTTGACATTGTATCCCTTTGAGAAGTAGATGCTTTTGAGTTGCTCATATCATTTGCATATACTTCATGAATGGTTTCTAATTTTTGCCATACTTTATGAGCCGAACGAATTCCTACAATAAGATTAAATTCCAAGTTGGTAAGTGAACAATATAGAATATTGAGAGCTTTACCATTTAAGAAGATGATTTTCTTCTCTTCATCATTGAGCTCTTTGAGGCTTTTGGAGGTGTATGGTGTATCTTTCATCGGAATGGATTCTCCATTGATGACGATGTTCCAAATATCGAACCCGCAACCTTGTAAATAACATTCCATTCTTTCTTTCCAAAATGTAAAATTTTTGGAATCAAATCGAGGTGGCTTGGTGGTGGAGGTCTTAGGAAAGGTGAGCTTCATTCGTAGCCGACGATCGTTCCTCTTCACTCGCGACGTGAAACGAGCTTGTAAAAGAGTTTGGCTTTGATACCACTTGTAAGTCCAAGCGGCTACGATAATCTAGAGGGGGGTGAATAGATTATCTCCATCTTTTCGATTTTACCCTTTTTTCGAACTGAATGCTCAAAGACAATAATAAAGGTGCGGAATATAAACAACACACGTCGATTTAAAGAGGTTCAACCCACCTAGGGCCTAATCCTCTACCACCCCAGTATATCCGGGATGGATTTCAAAAAGAAAAAGAATTTTATTAATTACCAAAATTAATACAAATTCAACTTACAACACCTTGAAGAGCACCACACTCTTCAACAACACCACCTTTGGAGATTACCACAATCTCCCTTTGAAGATTACCACAATCTTCCTTCAACGGCACCTTTGAAGATCACCACAATCTTCAATCTTGAAGAATACCAAATTCTTCAACACCTCAAGAGCACCACACTCTTGAAACACCTATCACCTAGATTACCCAAGTGTATTTTTACACAAGAATACTCACAAGGATGTCTTGTGTTGAATGATGACCAAAAATCAAGATTACAACTCAATAATGAATATTACAATATGAGTGCAAAGTGTAATCAAGAATAGCCTAGACCTCAAGGATGTGAAAGTGATAAGCTAGGCAAAAATTACAACAAGAATAATAAATATGAAGAACAAGTGTTTGCTTGAAGTGTATCTTGTTGTGTTGTATCTTAATTGTTGTGTTGGTTGCTCCAAAACTTCCTCTATTTATAGGAAATGATTGATCAAGCATAGGCTCCTCTTGGGGATTGAAAATCTCTGAGAAAAATACAATTAAAATCAAGAATATAGATGTTAGAAATCAATCCCACATTTTAAGGAAAGTTTGTCTCTTTGTCAAACGGTCGAATTTTCTTTGTCAAAAGATAGGGCGACCGGTCGCATAGAAATAGACGTTTGAAAAATACACAGCACAATAACATAGGGCGACCGGTCAGGAAGGACTTCGACCGGTGACCTAGACCCTGATCGGTCCCCCTTAATGGTTTTTCAAAGAGAAAATGTACTGTTTCAATATACACGCCCAGGTATCGATCGACGGGGGGTCGACCGGTCGACCTGGCCTTTTTCAAGTTCGTCTCATTTTTTTGTTCCAAAATTCATCTTCAGGTACTTGTTGCCCTCTACGGCGACCGATTGACCTCGAGAGAGAAATGTTGTCCAATTTTTGTCGAAAATAAAAGTCAAGAAATACTCCGAAAATTTAGTAAAGACATTTTAAACCAATCGGGAGTATTTAGACAACATTTAGGAACCTTGATTTGAAGTAAAAACTTATAACCATAAAATCATTAAAACTGTTGTCCAATTTTATCTAAAATAAAACTTGAAGAAATACTCCGGAAAATATTAAAACCATTTTAAATCATTTAGGAGTATTTGGACAACAATTAAAAACATTGTTTTGGTGTAAAAATAAAATCATCAAAATTAAGATAAAAACATGTATCAAACAGCATGCACCATTGAAATGTTGTCGGTATATTACATAACCCGAACGGCATGCAGCGGTAGGCGAAAGTATAATAAGGACAATTGAAAGTGGTTTTCTCTTGATCCTCTGGTGCTATCAGAATTTGAAAATAGCCAGACATCCCATCAAGAAAGCAATAATAGAGGTGACTGGACAATCTTTCCAACATTTGATCAATGAACGGTAGAGAAAAATGGTCCTTGTGAGTAGCATCATTGAGTCTTTGATAATCGATGCAAACCCGCCAACCAGTTACCATTCTCATCGGGATTGGTTCATTCTTCTCATTTGGAAACACTATCATTCTTCCCTTCTTTGGAATCACTTGAACTGGGCTCAATCATTTCTATCAGAGATGGGATAGATGAGCCCATCATCAAGTAATTTGATAACCTCCGTCTTGACCTTCATATACGGATTTAAGCTTTGCGGTAAAATAATCGGTTTGAAATTTTCTTCCAAAAGAATTTTATGAGTGCAAAAGAATTTCTTGTGTTCCTGTAGTACTGCCAACAATTTATCCTTTGGATGTGGGATAAATTGGAGATTTAATTACATGGAGTTTAGAATCATCTGTCAGAAAGGCATATTCCAGGTGCTCGGATTATTCTTTTAAGTCCAAAAGAGGTTGATCCTCAAGGAAAGTTTTACTTCGACCCACTTGTGATTTCACAATCTTCTCGAATTTCTTTTGGCGTTCACCATAGGCATGTTTGACTCCAGAGCAAGCATAAATTCCCTAAGAAAGGGATTTTCTTCGGACACACTTGTACCCTTTACAATACAAGTCTCCAAGAGTTCGTTAGAAATCATGCTAGGCAAAGAGTTAGTTACTTCCATGTCATTAGAATTGACGGCAAAACACGAGTCATCTTTATCAATTGAATTTTTCACTGAAGTAGTGATTTTAAAGATAACTTATTCATCTTCCACCCGCAAAATTAATTTTTCATCATGCACCTCGGTAATAGCTTTAGCGGTAGCTAAAAATCGACGCCCTAGGATTAAAGGAACTTCTACATCGATATTCATGTTAATAATCACAAAATCAACAGGGAATATAAATTTATTGACCTTGACTAACGCATCTTCAACTATACCTTTAGGATATTTAATGGATCTGTCGGCCAACTGTAAACTCATCCTAGTGGCTTTTGGTTCCCCTAAACCCATTTATTTAAATAATTTATAAGGCATCAAATTTATGCTAGCTCCCAAGTCGGTCAATGCTATATCAATAGTTAAATTACCAATATTGCAAGGGATGCTAAAACTCTCTGGGTCTTTGATCTTCTGTGGTAATTTATTTTGCAAAATAGCCGAGCATACCTTGTTCAATTGCACCATGGATAATTCTTCGAGCTTCTTTTTATTGGATAGAAGATCCTTCAAAAACTTTACATACTTTGGCATCTTCGAAAGAGCTTCAACAAAAGAAATATTGATATGCAATTGTTTGAATAAATCTAAAAGCTTACCAAACTGATCATCATGTTTTTCCTTTTGTAACCGACTCTGATATGGAATTGGCGGCTTGTACTCTGACACCGCCTTCTTCTTTGTTTCTTTGCTAACCTATTCATCTTTTTCTTCGTGTTCCACGGGAGTACTAATGGGCTTATCTTCCTGCATCGGTACCTCGTCCAACATCGTTCTGCTCCTAAGGGTGATTGCCTTGACGTGTTCCCTTGGGTTTGGTTCGGTGTTTCTTGGCAAACTTTCCTGCGGTCTTTTGGAAATCAATTTTGCAATCTGACCAATTTGGTTTTCCAAGTTGCGAATAGACATTTCTTGGTTCCATAATGACATTTTAGTGGTAATGAAATGAGTTTCCGTTGTTTGTACAAACTTGAGCAATAAATCCTCCAAATTTGGCTTTCGTGGTTGGAATCCGGGGGTACAGTTGAGTTGGTGATTGCATTTGGGTTATGTCGTTGTTGACCTTAATTGTTCCAACTAAAATTTGAATGTTGACGCCACCCGGGATTATATGTATTGCTAAAAGGATTGTTTGGAGGATTTTGAGGTTTGTTACCAAGGTAATCCACATGCTCAGTTTGTGATATCGTGTGGGAAAATTCTTGGTAATTATGGGATCCTCCGCAAGTTTCACAAGATAAATCTTGCAATGGTGGTTTAGGAGCCGCCAAATCATATATCTTTTGGGTCAAGGCTTCGGCCTGTGTGGCTAGTGTAACCACTGCATCTGCATTTTAAACTCCTACTGATCTATTTGTTTTGCCGCGTATAGATTGCCATTGGTATCCATTCATGCCCATTCCTTCGATCAACTCTTGAGCAGCTTCCGATATATTATTGTTCAAAGTTCCCCCGACCGCTGCATAGATCATCTGCTTTGTTGAGGAAAGTAGCCCATTATAGAAAGTTTGGACTTGCATCCAAACGGGTAGGCCATATTGAGATCATTTTAATAGTAGTTCTTTGAACCTCTCCCAAGTGTCATACAAGGTTTCATCATCAGCTTGGGTAAAGGAATATATTTCATTCCTCAATTTCGTAGTTTTTGAAGGTGGAAAATACTTTAGGAGGAACTTTTCTGAGAAAGTTCCTTTTGGTAAAGTATTTAACCATTATTTTGCCCATCCCCAAAGGAAAAATGGAAATAAGCGTAGGCGAATAGCATTGTCGGAGACTCCATTGATTTTGAATATATCGTAAATATCAAGGAAATATGCGATGTGATTGTTGAGATCTTCATCTGGTAGGCCGTCAAATTGAACAACATGTTGCACCATTTGAATAATGTCGGGTTTAATTTCAAAGTTGTTGGCAGCGACAATGGGTCTCACGATGCTTGATGTCGTGCCACCCATTGATGGCTTGGAGTAGTCCTCCGCCATAATAACAAAGTCTTTATTATTACTTTCGTCTATGTCTTCTTTGTACCCCGTGTTAGTACTTCACTCCGTATTTGCGTCACTACCGGTGGCTTTGGCCTTTCCGCCGTGACGACGAGTAGGCATACACTACGACAAGTAAAAGATGGAGAGGTGATAAATAAGGCCCACAAAAAGATAGATTGAGGAAAACCAATAATGATAGAAATAATTAAAAAAGGACTAGATTAACAAAATAAAGTGTTTCTAGTATCACAATCGCGAGCAACGGCGCCAAAAACTTGGTAGCTCGAAAGCTATTCCAAAAATCTTAGGTAAGTGCACCTATCATTTTATAGTTCAGTACCGAGTACCGAGTGTCATTCCCACGAGGATTATGAATTCTAATAATTACCATCTTTTTGTTATGTAATCTATCAATTTTTAGACGTTTGCTTGTAAAAATAAGAAAATAAGGAATCTAGTTAATCAACAAATTACAAATGATAGAATGAAGGAAGATTGTAAAATAAGGGGTCAAGAGATAGAAATGTGCTTGAATGTAAATCCCTCTAGAATATTTTTGTGATTTTAACAAAAAATGAATACAACCATGAACCCTTAAGTAATTACCATCCTTTTTTAACACAATCTCATGCTTCATGGACCGTAGAAATTCCCAATTTAAGTTAAACCCTCTTTCAAGGTGAAAAACTTCTAATCTCAAGTTGATTAACCAAAATCTCTTTCTAGTTAAAACTCCCAAGATTACATTATAATGATTTGTGAATTCTCATATTAGGTGTGATCCTAATCCGGAAGCTTTATGTCGTCCTATATCCCCAAGATTACATTATAACGATTACCCGACGAAGAATAAAACTCAAATCAATATACCGAAAATACCAACTCGAATGAATGAAGCATAATATAAGTGAATCACACAAAACATGAAGAGTATATTAAAATCACTCAAACCATAATCACCAATTCATTCTAGAGTTCATTACATTCAAACACTAAGAATTTAGCTCAACATGATTTTGACAAAAGCATAAGCTATACAAGAAGATTTAAATGATATAGACATGATTAACTTATCTTTTATCAAAATCACATCAAGACTTCTTTCATGATTGTCTCCAATGATGTTGCTCCAAGCCTTCTCTTCCAAGCTCCTTAATTTCAATTCTTTTCTCCCTATCTTCTCACAATATGTAAGTTGCTATTAAAATCAAGATTTTTATGTATGTGAATGAATTCAATGAATGAATTGAGGAATGAATTCTTCTACCCATACTCGTGGCTTTTATAGACATTGTTTTTGTGCAAGAAGACATTAACAATTTCATCCTTGTTAAACAATTGCTCAACTTCTATAGTTGGGTTGTTGACACCTTATTTTCATGTGATAATTGTGGGAATATGGGAACTTAGTGCAACACAATGAGATGTAAAAGTTGTCAAAAGGCTAGGTTGGACAACTTTCTATAATTTCCGCCTGGAAAAATTTTCAGACAAAATAAACAACACGACCGTACTTAAAAGCACGGACTGACCGTGTTCCGAAAAATTGACGAATACGGCCATGTTCTGAAGCACGGCATGGCCGTGTTTTGTACGACGAAGGTTGGGGCTCATCTACACAATTGTGTTTAGCTATAGGGCCTGACCGTGTTTCTCTTGATGTAGGTAAACACACGGCCGTGTTTCCTTCGACTTTTACTTGTTTTGTGGAGCATAGCCATATTTTTCAACACACCTGGGGTGTGCTGTACGAAAAACTTGTATTTTGACTAGTCTTTTTCGCGCCTTTTGAATCGAGGTTGACTTCTTTCATTTGTGTTCGTGTACATTGATCTTTATCTATTCAAAACTGATACAAGACCGATGAGAATTGCTCCAAGTCGTTCACCTACATCATTTAAGAGAACCAAAGTAATTTGTTTGAAATGTATCTAAGTTTTTATGATAAAACGATTAAAATGATTAAAAACTAATAAAAATATTTAAGAAAAAATGTGTATAAAAATGCACTTATCAGTTACATGTTGGGCTTGCAAGAAGAAAATATCTTGCTACATGAAAATAATAGGTGGAGAATATTAAGAGGTAAACAAGTTGGGGTAGTGGGTATCCGAGGAGGGTAAAATCGAACCATATCCGTAGATAAATGGGTAGTAAATTGTCATCTCATACCCATCTTAAACCAAAAAAAAAAAAACTACTCATACCCGTCTCATAGGGTCTAGGCGGGCGAGTACCTATATCTAACCGTCCAATTGTCATCCCTACGTGTATGCCTTTGATTTGCGTCTTAGAACAATCATAATTGAAATTCATTATATGTAAATACTTGTAATTATGCAAACTTGGCGGCAATTGGTTGCCAAAGAAAATCATTTTCGTTTCGTTAGTGAATTTTTTACCCTAAATTACAATTACTTATTACGAAAATTTTTAAAAAATAAACAATTTAATCACTTTCAGTTTTCTCTCAACAATCACAACTACTCCTTTAAAAGGAAAAGAAAATCAAATCACAAATTATTATTACATATTTTGTAACAAATTCAACAATCACCCACTCACATATTTCCAATCAACAATCATATTAAATCATTATTTACTATTTCTATATCAAATCAAATTTCATCATCAAATTCTCATATCCAATCACGCGCTCAAAATTCATCATTCTTTAAATATTTTTCTTATCACTTTCTCTAGTTTTTCTAGCAGGAAAAAAAATTCAAAATGAAGTATATATAATCACTCCCTTAAAAGCCCCAAAGTTTTTAAGAAAAATGTGAGCCACGGAATGTCTTTGACTGGCTATAAGGATTAAGTATGCAATAGAAGCATGTCTTTCTGCTAGGAATTTCCTTCTTACCACAATAGACTAATTACATATGTGTACACAAATTCTTAATTTTAAAACTGATTTCTCTAAATAAGGTCGCCATCATAGAGTAATTTAAATGTGGACTGGTAGTTTGAACACTACACAATTACTATATTGTAAGTAAAATATTGTTGGTATTGAATCTGTAGGAGGCTCTTGTTTCTGAATATCATGATGCAGAGTATAGGTCTAAGTCGAATTAAATGTGAGTTATAATTGTCGATCTGATAGAGGTGGAATGAGGGTGGGACCCATGGTGGGGGCCTGTGTAAGATTGAATGAGTGGTGGCAGTATAAACATGGATCTAACAACTTGAGAAATAAATGAGCATTATAATTAAGTGATCATTGAACCTGCACTATGAATTCTATGAGGTAGATCCAGCTACTGTCTTTTCTTCAGTCAAATATCACACTCAAGAGTTTAGGAGTTCGGACTAGGAGGCAGGAGCTTATATATTAGAGTTATTTATAAAAACTACATGAGCTTTAGCTTAATTACACAAAAAAAAAAGTTATCTTTAAATATAACAAATAGTTTATTGACATTTGTTTCTTTTTTAAAAAAAAAAAAAAAGATTACACCCTCGGATGGAAGTATTAGTTAGATAAATATAAATCTCAAGTGAGTGTCTGTACACTTTAAGGAGCATTTAAAATTTTGAAAGATAGTTTATGTTTTTTCTAAATTAGACTAAACCTTAGGGTAACTTTTGTAATTATTCTATATATCACTTTGCAGTTCCTAGTAGCATTTTCAGTTTTCTTTACATCTAGATGTGTAGTATTCTAATCTACACAAAATTTATAGCATTTGTGTTAAAATCACATGCAAAAGATAAGTAAAGCCATTTATTGAAACCCCTAGTCCTAATCTAAGAAACCAGTCAATTGTACTTGAATTACAACAAGTAATCTTGTCACCTACCTAACCAAATCTTGACTCAAAATAATGGACGAGCAAAAATTGATGAAAATGTTGAAATTTTGATTTTTTTTTTTTCTTTTTTTAAATAAATTTGGGAACTCATTACTACATTTGAAACTTCACGTTCTCCTCGGATTTTATGGGGGCTCCATGAATCCATGGTATTGAAAATTTACAAAAACTTAATAGCCTGGATTCAGGTGAGCTGAACTAAATGCCTTTTTTCAGGAATCAAGCTCCATCTCTACTACCATTCAATTTTCCCAAAGGAATAATCAATTACATCATTAAATATATCAAAATATCAAATACTAACAAGTATAATCAATAATTTTGAATCAAAAAAGTTGTCCTGTTACATTTTTCCATTCTATGTTAAAATCTTATGTTTCCACAACTTCAATATTTTATGAACAATCGTCTTGACAGACAAAATCAATGACGTTACACTGCAAAAACTTCCATTTTACTAACATAATTTACAGCATAAATGATTTTGCCACTAAAAATTTACGATTATTGAGAATCTTGACAAAATCAAAATATTGTTTTCCCCCAAACTAAATCATGAACAATCTTTAGATTTACCGATAGAAATATTGTAAGTATTTACCAACAGTTTTAAATTTTGTCAGTAAATACTTATCTACAATGATTTTACCAACAGTTTTGGTTTTGTCGGAATTCTGTGGCATTTTTAGTTCCGACAAGATTTTTTAATACTTACCTACAAATAACAGAAAACTACTTACCTTTTTTTTTTTTTTTTTTGGTAGTGTTATCACGAAGGAATTTACTCGAGTATTTACAAACATACTGGTCCTAGTACATCATGAGCTTTCTTACTAACATGCAGAATTTTTTTTCTATCTTGCTGAAACCAAAACCAAAAATGTTCGACCAAAACAGTTTCGTTCATCTAGCCTTTAATCAATGCATACTCATTTGAACAAAGGATCTTAAACTTAATCATAATACATCAATAGCTGTCTAATGCTACAAATTTAAAACTTAGCAAATTGTAGTCGCAATAGCACGAGCCAAAGATAAACTAATGTAAATAGGTCATTATAGCTTTTTACAATTTTTTTCCCTCATTCTATCAGAGAAACCACTTTCAAGTATAATATGTAAGAACGCCACATGAGTCGATGCGCAGAACCTTCACTGGAGTGTAAATTCAAAACGAAGCTATATAGAAAAATATGTCGAATAGCCAGCCGAGTTTTTATTCAGTGTGATGCAGAGGTTAACTTCCACAATTTTTTCGTTGCTACCAAAATTCTCTCCTTTCCATGTGATTCAGGTTCTTTGATGTGTATCGAAGCAGTCCATCTTATGGCACGAGAAATGCGATCTATTTTGTCAATCACTTCAGGTGCATCTCGAATGATAACTGTGCCTTCAGGACGTAAGATTCTATCAATTTCCACCATCAAATCTACAATGTTACACCTGCAATTGAGTCCACTTGGTTAAAATGATACTGGAAAAGGCGGAGGGTGCAAAAGAAAAAGGTTAAATACAAAAAAGACGTTTGAGATTTAGTCTAATTACAAAAAAAACCATTATCTTTTGAAATTACAAATATCCCAGTGATATTTGTTTCTATTTTACAAATTACACCTCAATAAAGGAGTATTTGTTAAGAAAATACAAATCCCAATGGTGTGCGCGTAATACGTCAAGGGAGGCATTTGCAATTTTTGCAACTTAATTGGGTTTTTTTGTGATTAAGTCAAATCTCAAGGGTAGATTTTGTAATTATCCAAAAAAGAGGGAGAGAGAACATTCTGTCATTGAACTCAAATATTCGGAGAACATAAAGGCAATGGCTTTCCAATGGGGTAAAAGTTGTAGGGCCTGTTTGTTTATGTTTTCGTTTCCATGGTCCATTTTCAGTTTCTGGAGTTGGAAATAGAATTTTGAGAATTTATTGGTTTTCGTGTGAAAATTGGAATTATGTTTGGATGAATGAATTGAAATGTGTTTTATGTAGGGTTAGAAATGAGATTGTATTTGGTTGAGTAGTTTTGAAATATTATTTTATGTATATAATAATTGAAAAGTTGATAGTGGTGGGGTCCACTTTCAATATTTCAATTTGAATATACAATATCATATTTGTAAGATTGTAGGTGGTGGGTCCGAATAGATAGATATAATTTAAAAATAGTAATATTTTAAGTAGATAAAGTTGATAGTGGTGGGTCCCACCGTCCCACATGTATAATTGGGTTAAAATATGAGAATAGTGATTGATGAAAAGGGATGGCAACGGGGCGGGTTTGGCTAAACCCGGACCTGCCCGCCAGGAAAAAATTAGACTCGGGTCCCGCCCCGCTCTAGACCCGGGACCCGGCGGGTCCAACCCAGCAGACCCGCCAAAAAGGAATTCGCTGATTTCAACTAGTATCATTAATGTGGTTGTTCAATTTTCAAGCTCCAATTAAAATTAATCAATGGCCAACCATGAATTTTAGCCTTATGTCTAGTTCTAATCCATTAAGCCTAGGCTTACTGTATAATGCTAATTGATAACCAGGTGCCGATAAATTAGTTATTTACTGAAATTCCACTATTTGGACTGTTATAAGATTTTTACTAAATTGCTAAATTCCACTATTGGTATATAATAAATTTCAAAATTAATAATTAATACAGTGCATTGTTGATTTGCTTAAAAATAACCTTATTCCATTATGTAGAATTCTCATATTGTATACTGTTGTTTTTGTACACATAAACAATAACAGATTTAATAAACTTAAGAATAAAAATAAATTCTATGTAAAGTACTTTAAATAATATATTTCTTAATTAATAATATAAAATAAATTTTATACGGGGCGGGTCCACCCGCCCCGGACCAGGCAGGTTTTTGAAAATCGGACCCGCAGCCCGCCCCGGGACCCATTTGGCCGGGTTTAAACCCGTCCCGTCGCCCCGCCCCATTACCATCCCTATTGATGAGTGATGAGTGATGAGTGATGTAGGGTAGTGTATAGGTTTGAGAATATAAATTATAGGTTTTGGATGTTTTATGTGAAAAATAGAAAATGAAAATGATAATTTCCATTGGAAATTTTATGGACAAACATGACTCCACTTTTATGAATAGTTGAAAAATGGAAATTGGCTCTTGGAAACATAAACAAACAAGGCCGAGGTGTTCAACATCCACCACAATGACATGTCAAGACAGCTTATTACTTTTTAAAAATTACTTGCGTGAAATGTTTTATCAAAAAGGGAGTGTCACTCAGATAGTCATAAGTTTGATGAAAAAACAGAGCAGCATAAAGAAACAAAAATACCTGCTCTTCCCAGTATTGGGATCCTTAATAAGCGACTCTATAGCAGCTACATGAATCAGATCATAAGTACGAGGATATGTAGAGAAAGGCTCACACCTGCAAGCATCAACCACAAACAATATATAATAACAACAGGTATACATATCACACTTCTGGATGTACAACAAGGATATAGTGGATAATAACTCAATCACAATCAACATAAGTACATAACACAGTAATCAGTAGTCCTCCCCAGAGTCTATGAACCTTTTAATTCACGAGACACTAAGGTAGTGTTTGCAAACACTTGAAAACAAAATTGATTATCAGCTTTTGACTTAAAAAAATAGTTTTTGGTGTTTTCAAATGCAAACTCTTGCTTCTGATTCTGCATAATTTAATAAGAATCATGGAAAAGGGTGCTTTAGATTTTTTATTCTGCTTTTGGTTTGACTTTTACACACAAATAAAGCACTTCCACAACTTATTCACCAACCAGTCTATTTTAACTTGATCAACTTTTAGCTTTTATTTGCAAACGCTACCAACTTCTGGTTCTCAACTACTTTTCGCTTCTGCTACAATAAATCGATTCCTCTAAAAGTAGAAGTTTTTGCAAACACCCCCTTAACAAGGCTACGACAATTCCGGACAATTACAGTTAGTCCACGAAAAGATTAATAGCAGCACGTAAGATTTTATACCAAAATACTAATCAAACACGTCAGCAGTCTACGAGTGAACGAAACTGAGAAGGAATAAGTACCGAGAAACAATGGAAAAGGAAAAGAAGTGTTACTTCCACTCACCAATCATGGTAAACTCCTATAAGTCCTCGGTCATAGATGACATCAAGAGTCGAAGGCTTGCGGGCAGGAACAACATTCATCACCCAAACGGGATCAGATATTATTGCTGCTGCAAAACCTCCAAAGAATGCATTCATGTCCATGACATTTCGTATTGATGGAGTTCCCAATTTTATGTTTAATGAGTTCTTGTAGTATGCGGCCCTCCTCGCCCATCTTCTCTTGTCAGCTTCAAAAACATCAATTCCATTTTTTATCACACTGGCCCTTGCAGGGGCTGTTGTCAATCTATCTGGCCATTTCGGAATTGTCCCAACAGCATATTCTCCCTTAACAGAAGATGTCCGGCTCACACATTTTTTCAACTTGATGTACCTGAAAAATCATATGGTAAAATCTATTTTCACAGCAAGCTTATAACAACAACTTACTGATAAGGTGTACATCGATAACAATATGAAGAGGTTCAAGAAATCTGACTATCACGATGATATGGCCAAAATATGAATATTTAAATTAAATAATAGGGTTATGTTGACAGATGTACACATCAATTTAGGACGTGATTTTAGGAGTTAATTATGTACAGGGTTATAGGAGTTAATTATGTACAGGATTATAGGAGTTAATTGTGTAAATCCTTGTAATTAGCAATTAGTTGTTATTTCCTATTTTAGTTAGTAGGAAACTTCTGTACCTTGTCATTATAAATAAGAGTAAACATGTAAAGGGTGAAAATATAACAGCCCTATTTCTTTCAAAGTCCTCTTTCTTCTAAATCTACATGGTACCAGAGCACGATCCTTTTTAGGGTTTACTGCTCTGCCACTGCAGATCTTGAAAACCACAGCCAATTCTTTTTCTTTTTGAATTCCATTAGTGTTATGGACATGTCTGATGGAAAGAAGGAAGGATCTTCCAATACCATGGTTGAACATGGTGGCAGCAAAGTTACAGCTGTTTATGACAATCCTTCCCTACAAATCAGTCCAGTCAAACTAGATGGGACAAACTATCTTGCCTGGTCGCGGTCATGCTTGCTGTTCATTCAAGCTAGAGGATTGCAAGGCTATATTAATAATGGAAAAAGAAAACCAGATGAAACTGGTCCAGAACTCATCAAGTGGGAGTCAGAAAATTCTCTCATCATGTCATGGCTGATCAACTCAATGCAACCTCAACTTGCACGAGGTTACCTTCTCCTAGATACAGCTCAGAAGATTTGGGATGCCGCTGCCCAGACTTACTCCCAATCAGGTAATGATGCCCAAATATATGAACTGCGGAAAAAGGTTCATGAAACCAAACAAGGTGAGATGACTATTGCCCAGTATTTTTCTGAACTTAGCGGCTTGTGGCAAGAACTTGACTATTATCAAGATTTTCAAGCATCTTGTAAAGTTGATGCAACAAAGTTTCATAAATTAATTGAGAAGGAACGTGTGTATGATTTCCTGGCGGGATTGAATGATGTATTTGATCAGATTAGAATACAAGTTCTTGGGCGTGATCCTTTTCCCTCCTTAAGACAAGCATATAGTTATGTGCAACAAGAAGAGAGTAGACGTAATGCTATGCTGCAAGCTATCTCTATTGAACGATCAGGTATGCTTGTTGATTCATCTACAGTAACTACAAAATTTGATGCAACTAGAAATGAGTCTTTAAGGGGAGTAGAACAAGATAATAGAAAATGTGATTACTGCGGAAAACCAAATCATATGAAGGACACATGCTGGAAGCTTCATGGACGTCCAACACGTGGTCGAGGTGGTAAAAGATTTGGTGGTAGACGACCTCAAGCTCACATGTCTGAAACCTTTGAAGCTGGGCTGCCAAGAGAAACCAACTCTTCAAATGGACTATCCAATGAAGAACTACAAACTCTCAGGCTCCTTATGGCTAAACTTGAGTCTCCTTCCACCACAACTACTACTTCTACTCCTTCCTCTCATCTCGCGCATTCAGGTATATCATATTCAGCTTTTAACACTAGTCAAAATATCCACGCCATTCCTAATCACTCGTGGATTTTAGATTCTGGAGCGTCTGATCACATGACTAGTGCTCGAAATAAATTCTTCACCTATTCTTCTTGTTCAGGCCATGATAAAGTCCGTATTGCTGACGGATCTTTATCCCCTATTATCGGCAAAGGTTCTATAAACTGCACATCTTCCATTAAATTGCCTGTTGCATTACATATTCCTCGTTTTTCACATAATCTTTTATCTGTGAGTGCTCTTACAAGAGATTTGAATTGCAAAATTGAATTTTTTCCTTCCTATTGTGTCATACAGGAGCTGAGCACGGGGAAAATGATTGGCTATGGTAGAGTGCATGATGGCCTATATCGACTGGTTGAAGGACCTCTTTGCAAAGGTCACGCTTTACTAAGTGAATCTGAACCCACTCAAATTCTTCAGTTGCACAGGAGATTAGGACATCCTTCATTTTCTGCTTTAGAAAACAAATATCCCAATTTGTTTAAGCAGTGTAATATGGAGACGTTAGTTTGTGATGCTTGTGAACTTGCTAAGCATACTAGAACTTCATATTCTCCTATTAATAATAAAAGTCTAGTTCCTTTTATGATGATTCATTCAGATGTGTGGGGACCCAGCCCGGTGGCTTCTTTATCTGGTTATAGATGGTTTGTGACTTTTATTGATTGTTACAGTAGAATGACTTGGGTGTATTTGATGCATGCGAAAAATGAAGTGTTCTCTTGTTTTCAGTCCTTCCATAAAATGATTAGTACACAGTTTGGTGCTAAGGTGAAAATTTTAAGGACTGATAATGGTACTGAATACATAGAGAAGACCTTTCAAGCATATTTAGACACTCATGGGATTATACACCAGACCAGTTGTGTTAATACTCCTGCTCAAAATGGTGTATCTGAACAGAAAAATAGACATTGGCTAGAAGTTGGCAGGGCTCTTATGTTCACCATGAATGTTCCTAAAATATACTGGGGAGAGGCAATTCTTACTGCTGCATATCTTATCAATCGAATGCCTTTAAGGACCTTGGATTTTAAAAGTCCCGTAGAGCTTGTTCAAGGTAGTAATTCCTACATTATTCCTCCAAAAATCTTTGGTTGTGTTTGTTTTGTGCATAAATATATTGGGGGTAAACTTGATCCTAGAGCCTTAAAGTGCATTTTTGTTGGGTATTCTGTTACTAAAAAGGGATATAAATGTTACCATCCACCAACTAGAAAGTTTTATGTGAGTATGGATGTTACTTTCCGAGAGGCAGAAGCATATTTTTCTCTTACGTCACCTCTTCAGGGGGAGAATGACAAAATGGAAGAGATGACTTCATCTGTTCAGCGTATTCTTGAGTTGCCTCAGTATAGTGACCAGGAGGAGCATAAAACTAATGATGATACAGTTTCTGATGAAGATCATCAAGTTGGGATGCATGAAACTAATACAATTTTTGATGAAGATCAAACTCAATGCATTGAAAAACAAAAACTGATGTGGCGACTGGGAATCTGGACAAGCCTGGTTTGCTAAGGTATACTCGCAGGAAAAAGGTTGATAACACTCTACATAGCCAAGCATTAAACCCGGACTCAACTTCTGTGGAATCAGGTAATCCACTCTCTCTTCCTACTCATGAGTTACCTGTTGAATTAACTTCTCATAGTTCTTCTAACAATGATCTTCATCTTCCTATAGCTTCTAGAAAAGGAGTCGGATCATGTACTCAACATCCTATTTCAAACTTCGTTTCTTATGCTTCATTGTCCCCTTCCTATAGAGCTTTTTTGTCTTCTTTGCATTCTATTTCTATACCACAGGGGTGGAAGGAAGCTATTCATGATCCTAGATGGAAAGATGCTATGGTGGAGGAGATGAAAGCCTTAGTCAAAAATGGAACTTGGGAGCTTGTTGACCTTCCTTCGGACAAAAAGCTGGTAGGAAGCAAATGGGTATTCACAGTGAAACATAGGGAGAACGGTTCTATTGAGAGGTTAAAGGCTCGGTTAGTAGCAAAGGGGTTCACCCAGACCTACGGGATTGATTACCAAGAAACATTTGCACCTGTTGCCAAGATGAATTCAGTGAGAGTTCTTTTATCTTGTGCCGCTAATCTTGGATGGGACCTTCTGCAATTTGATGTCAAAAATGCATTCCTACATGGGGAATTAAAAGAGGAAGTTTATATGAAAATCCCACCAGGTTTTGCTACACATAAAACTGAAGGTAAAGTTTGTCGTTTGAAGAAAGCTTTATACGGCTTGAAACAGTCACCTCAGGCTTGGTTCGATAGATTCAGTAAAGCAATGATTACTTTTGGCTACAAACAGAGCAATGCAGATCACACTATGTTCATCAAATACCTCAATGGTAAGATTACTATTCTTATTGTATATGTTGATGATATAGTGGTGACAGGTAACAATCAAGAAGAGATGAGTAGACTGAAGAAACATTTGGCTACTGAGTTTGAAATTAAAGATTTGGGCAGACTAAGATATTTTCTTGGGATAGAAGTTGCTCGATCAGAAAAGGGCATATTTATTTCCCAGAGAAAATATGTTTTAGACTTGCTAAAAGAAACAGGAATATTGGGTTGTAAACCTGCAAATACTCCCATTGAAGCCAATCATGGGCTAAAAGAAAATATTGGAGAATTGGTTGACATCGATCGATACCAAAGATTGGTTGGGAGGCTAATTTATCTTTCTCATACACGACCCGACATCGCATATGCAATAAGTATAGCAAGTCAATTTATGCATAGCCCACGGACTACACATCTTGATGCTATTTTTCGGATTCTACGATATCTAAAATCTTGTCCCGGGAAAGGATTACTCTTCTCAAGTAATGGTCATTTGGGAATAGAAGCATACACTGATGCTGATTGGGGAGGATCTCCTAACGATAGAAGATCTACTTCTGGATATTGTGTCTTCATCGGCGGAAATTTGGTCACTTGGAGGAGTAAAAAACAGGGCTTGGTTGCTAGGTCAAGCGCTGAAGCAGAATACAGAGCTATGGCACAAGGAGTTTGTGAACTTCTATGGGTTAAGAAGTTAATGCAAGATATTCATCTTCTACAAGAGGAGTCTTTGTTGCTACATTGTGACAATAAGGCAGCTATTAACATTGCTCATAATCCAGTCCAGCATGATCGTACCAAGCATATTGAGATTGATCGATTCTTTATTAAAGAAAAGTTGGATGACAAGAGCCTAAGAATCAGCTATACAGATTCACGGAGTCAACTTGCAGATATATTTACTAAGGGTCTATCTGGTAGATTATTCCATTCATTCGTATGCAAGATGGGTATGAAAGATATACATACACCATCTTGAGGGGGAGTGTTGACAGATGTACACATCAATTTAGGACGTGATTTTAGGAGTTAATTATGTACAGGATTATAGGAGTTAATTATGTACAGGATTATAGGAGTTAATTGTGTAAATCCTTGTAATTAGCAATTAGTTGTTATTTCCTATTTTAGTTAGTAGGAAACTTCTGTACCTTGTCATTATAAATAAGAGTAAACATGTAAAGGGTGAAAATATAACAGCCCTATTTCTTTCAAAGTCCTCTTTCTTCTAAATCTACAGGTTATTTACAGATAGTGCCCTTGTGTTTCAGTCTAATCACAAACGAACCCAGTTATCTTTCAAAATGACAAATACCCCCCTTCACATTGTTTCTATTTTACAAATTGCACCCTCAAGAGGGGGCCATTTGTTAAGCAAATACAAACCTCAAAAGGGTGTTTGTAAAACTTTAAGGGATATTTGTAATTTTGAAATATAAATGGAGTGTTTTTTACTAGGCTAAAGCTCAAGGGTCGTTTATGTAATCCACCCATAATAGATAATAAAAGAAAACATGTGATGCATATTACCATGAAAAACTTGGGTCATCAGATTCATGACACAAGTCAAGCCCAAATTCATTTTGATTGGGAAGACATGAATCCCCAGTAGGCTTTTTCCAGATGACTGTATTGCCATCTACAACAATGAGCTCATAACACAATGATCTGGCTACTGCCTGCAGATCGGCCCATTCCTTGTCTTGTTTAGGCCACTGTACAGGAGGTCCAGAGATGACTAGGTAGCCTCCTGGGCGAAGTAACCTATCAACTTCAAGAAAATATGTTGCATCTGCAAAGCGACAAACGGTCTGGGTCACAAACAGATGTGATATAATTACACAAAGGGTAAATTACAAAACTACACCTGAAGTTTAACCTAATTACAAAAAACTCCAGTTATCTTTTAAAATTACAAACACCCCTTGATATATGTTTCTATTTTTACAAATTGCATCCTCAAGTGGGAGGTATTTCTTAAGCACATCTAAACCTCAAGGGGGTGATTGTAATTTTGAAAGATAGTTGAGAACTTTTGTAATTAGACTAAACCTGAGGGTATTTAGTTATCCCTTATAGAAATTTCAAAAGAGGTAGTGGTAAACATTAAGAAGAGAAGGACTCACTATATGCAGTAAAAGGAATCAGACATCGAGAACAATGCACCAAATCAAAAGAGAAACCAGGAAAGGGAAGTCTACGCGTGCCAAGCATGGCAACAAATGCCGGTACTCCTCTCTCCAAAGCAAACTGTATCTGTGATTTGTGTGAATCTCTTGGTGCAAACGAAAGAGTTAAAACACCTTCAGCAAGCATGTACCCACCAAAACTAGCAACCTACAAAAAGGATTGACAAAGATTTTTCAAAAGCTACATCATCATTAGGAGCTAAAAGGAAACATGGGAGGAGTTCCTACCCCACATCCCATATCGAGAGCTGTCCTCAAAGCTCCACCAGCGATAGGAATATACTGTTTAAGCTTTTCGATATATTGTACTGCTCCATCTGGGAACATTGTGCCGCCACCTGGAAATATGAAATATGGACCTTCCTTTTTCATCCATCCTTGGTGGCCTTTTCTGTCTGCTATTTTATTGTAAGGCATGTTATCATGCCATATCTGCAAAACAAACAGTAAGTAATGATCGTGCAAGCCAAATCGCAGCTGTCAATTGCTTCATGCAAACTGAAGAAACTCTAGAGGAGCTTTAAGTGATTTGTTACATAAAAGATAGCAGCTGCAATGGCAGATTCTCTCTTCTATGGATCTAACATATTATATATGTATATATAGGTATATAAGTATTTAGATGAGTATAAAAGTCAAATTCATGGCATGTATAACAACCAACTATAGCACTCTATTAACATACCCATGTTGCATGAAACCAAAATTCAACAATTAAAACATATTACTGATATATACAACTAATTAGATGAGTAATAAACTGTACATTTCATATTACAGAAACAAACTCGATTATAATGACGCAATATTCAATTTTCTACTCCACTGTATTGCAAAAGACTAATTAAACATTCTCATCAAAGAAGAAGCTATATTCAAGCTCAAAACATATGTCCATCAAAATTCACATGTTCAACAACACGAGCACAGCCTCATTTCCCTATTCCTCACGTACTAAACAAGCTTAAGTAACTTCTAAACCAATGCCAAACTTTAGAAAATGCAGTGAGATTTCCTAAAAATTCAAACCAACATTGAAATTGAGTCTTTCTGAAATATTTACAGAATTAATAATTGATAAACAAATGTAAAAAATTCACCTTATGCAAACTTTCAGGCCACTGGACCGAAACCCTGTATCCTTCCGGCGGTGGGATCAAACAAAGCGGCGTATCCTCCGGCCGAGGGCAATGCCTCTCCCTGTAAAAATTCATCTCCCTGCTAAGCTGACTATTAATTCTGGGATCCTCACACGGCATGTGATCCACCATGTCAGCGGGGCAAGCATCGATCGCCACCGCCTGCCGCCCAAGCTCGACCAGAGCCACCAACCTCCCACGGTGGCGCGGATCCGAACGCAGCAGCGTCTGCCGTCCCGAAGCCGCTAACGAGTCGCCTAGTGGGGTGAATACTAAAAGGAAGAAGAGTAGAACAGCTGCGAAGAAGGCGGCGGTAATTATATCCAACAGACGCCATTGCCGAGCGTGGCGGTGCTTTGAAGATTGAAGATTTAAGAGGCCCATTTGCTGTGTTTCTTCTTTGAAGTGAGGAATGAAACTTCAAGATCTCATCTCATTCTTACACATACACACACAGTGATATGTGTATGTGTGTTATTTTATTGAAGATCTGAAGTTTGGGGACTGTGTTTAAGATTCAGGGTCCGAGTGTTTATTTTCAATCTTTTCATTTTTCTTTTTCTTTTTTAATGTGCTTGGAACTTGGAAGTGCAAGAGTATAACTTACGCTGCCTAATGTACAACACAATGCGAAATATTCTATAATATGTACTTGAAAGCTAAAACTTAGAAGTTATGGCTGTAGCCTATAGTGCATATGGCCAATAGAGGGCGGATGGGATTTTCTATTCCGTGTTTCATTTCATATTTCACCGCACAGATTATTGATACGTGTACAAAAGTTACTATATTAATTTTAGTGCATAAATGCTAAAATATGGGATTTTAATATAGTAATTTCTATATACGTGTCAATAATCAATGCGGTGGAATATGAGATTAAACATCATCCTGGAATAGAAGATCACAGATCCCAACTGAATAGAGGTGCATGTTTGGTTTTATTTTTAGAAATATTCTTTTTATTTTTGGTTTTATATTTAGAAATATTCTTTTATTTAAAAAAAATACACATGCTACTTATTTTTAATGAGAAATAAATCTTATTTCTATTTCAAAATTTATCTTTAAATCTCCTAATAATTGACCTATTTTACACTCCTACTAATCTTATTTCCAAAATATATATCACGTTGTGTTTCATTTTTATACCTTTACGGCATGATTGGTATGTGGGAATGGGGTAGGAATGGAATGAGCATTCCTTGTTTCATTCTCATTCACATGTTTGGTATGTTTTAATAATGGGAATACTCATTCCCATGGGAATCCCTATTCCCAGAAGTAAGGGAATGATCATTTCTCCTCTCCCCCATGGGTTTAGCTATTCCCAATCATCAAGAATGACTCAAATTTTATTTTTAATAAAATTATCTTTCTATAAATGACTAAAAATGTTGGATATAATCTATATTTTTTAAAAGTAGTGTTATAAATAAAAAAATTTATCTATAATTTAAATATAAGTTATATTTTATATTTTAATAAATCATAGTCAATTTATATCAATATTTAAATAGTTAAATCAAAATTTTGATATAGAATTCTCTTGTTGATTTTCTATATTTTGTTATAAAAAATAGAGATAATTACAAAAATACCCATGAGGTTTGGGATGATTACATAAAAATTCAGAGATTTTTTAAAATTACAAAAAAACCCTTGAGGTTTGATTCTGTCTTACATTTTTTCCCTTCATAAACAAAATAAATATCAAAACCCCCTGATATTTATAAAAATACTATAGTTACCCCCTTAAATTTAACACATAATCAAACCTAATGGGTTTGTTTTGTAATTTTAAAACATCTCTGGATTTTTTTATAATTAGCCCAAATCTCAAGGGTGTTTTTGTAATTATCCCTAAAAAATATTATATAAAATATTTTTGATATCATAGATATAAATATATATATATATATATATATATATATTTAGCACACATTAAAATAATTTTATATCAATTTACGAATAACATATTTAATAAATTTTATTTAAAAAATCTTATTTAAGAGAATTTGATACTTTAAAATTATTTTTCCCAATTACTATCATTAATTTATAATTACTAATCAAGATATTTAAATCAAGTAAAAAATCGTCATCCATTCATTTCTCCATTCCTTGTACATACCAATCATAAGAATAGTAATACTACATCATTCCATTCCTGATGTCATTCCATTCCTAAATTCATTCCATTCCAACCTAATTTCATTCATTCATACCAATCATGCCGTTAAAGCTTACATAAAACATAACTATTCAAAACATAATTTTCATTATTACACAAACTTAAAATATTTATAATCCCCTGAAAGTACTAATATAAAATTAAACTCAATGTTATAAAAATCGGCTTAGGGCGCTAGGCACCCCAAGGCCGAGGCGATTTTGTACTAATCAATGGAAAAATCGGCTCAGGCAAAAATCGGGCTAATGTGGCCAAAAACGGCCAAACCTAGATTAAAAACTAGTATTGTTTCTAATACGCCCGCGCAGTGTCGCCTAATTAGCCTAACTAGTAATCCACCCTTGCAGAGTCTATATTGAGAAAAATAATATTTTTTCTAAAGATTTGATTGTACAGAATCTATATAAATAATAAAATATAAAAATAAATAAATTGAATTAAAAAAATAATGGAATAATAAATCATTAACAAAAACCACGAGCTTATAGCTTAAGTGGTATCGCTCACTTTTTGTAAGGGTGTTGACCAGGATTCGAACCATGTATCTTTCAGTTTCTTTGAAATTTATTCTCTCACCTCCAACCACTACTTCCAACTTATTAAAAAAAAATCATCAACAAAAAATATAATGAAAAATTACAAATTTTTGATTTTTAAATAAATGATGAATCGATGTCTTTAAAATGCATTTTGGAAAACCTCCAATACTACACCATTGAGAACAGATTGTTCTGCAAATATAATTGTGTTGTAAGTGCCAAATTTAAATAACAAACACAAAAAAATAACAAAACGTAAATTTAAAATTAACATAAAAACAAAAATGGCTTAGTTAAATGAAAAATGTATTTGGGCCTAATTGATAGTTGTTATTCGGCCCACCAAACATTTGGCCCAAAAGAATAAACAAAATATCATAAATGGACTTGCAGTCCATATTCAGAAATGGACCAAAAGATAACAATTATGAGAAGAGAAAAAATGAAATTCTGTCATGACTTTTGTGACATAATATGTATTAGAAACACGAATTTTCCCCCTATATTTTTTAATTCGGCACATTGAAGAAGAATTATGATAAGATTGTCGTCAACTGTGGATAAATGATTCATCAAAGTATCAACATATTCGCCCCATAGCGTGCATGCCAATGTGATGCCCCTAAGGAAAAAAATCAGATTTGAAAGAACAATCACAAGTAAAAACCAAATAAAGATAAATATAAATTTTACTGGATGTTTTCTAAAACTATATCAATCATCTTGGTCTATCATCCTGCAATCTGTTTATGTTGAGGAGAATTTTTGGCAGTCATCCTTCCTATCACATTTGTCAAAATAAATATTAATAATTATAAAATACATTCTGAAGTTTTGAATTTTTAAAGTAAATATAGTTATATTATTACCAATAAGTATGGGTTCATCAATGGAGTCCACATCTGTGAATGAGTCAAATGGTTTAAAATCATATATCATAAATGGGAAATCATCATCAAAAAAATTCGTCAACAAAGTTTTTCCAACAAATATTATTTTGTATTTTGCTGTTGTGGTCTTGTACTTTTCATCATGTTATCAGCCACAATAAAATTTTTAACAGCATATAAATGATTTTCCGATAGAATGGACTGGAATTTTTCGATTTGTTGCCGCTTGTTAGTCGCATGAATTCTTGACCCCTAATTAAAAGAAGACAAATATGTTAAAAGATATATCATTCTATTTTGTTATATAAACAGAAGAAAAGTACATTTGTCTTACCTCTTTGTCATGAAAAACACATTATAAACTGTAAATATTAGAATTGTCTCTGTATGCAGGTACATTATAAAATTACAGTAATCGGAGCTTCAATGTCCACTGAAGTTTACTTGGATTGATGTCCTTAATCAAACTAAATATAGGATCCATTTGAAGCGAATTTTGAAAATTGTGAGATTTTTGAATCGACTCCGATTCTCACAAAAATGATGGTGTGGTTTTGAAATGGAGGAGTGGGCATATTTATAATGGCTGATCTATGATCCCATTGATTTAATTATATATTTCAATATAAATTAAGTTTTGTCAGATGAATACTATATTTGTTTTGCAATGAGCACAAACAATTGTAATATATTTAAATATAATTCATTGGTAAGATTGCCTCTGTAAAGTAACAGACAAATATTCCTTGCACATGGCTCGATGACTGTATCATGTGCACTTATCTCAATGAATAAACAAAACAATAAATTATTAATTTATTATGCAAAAAAAGGCATAATTAAGATGCCTCTGTAAAGTAACAAATTATGCACTTGATGAGTAAATAACAAAAACAATTTTATATTGACGCAGAATCGTCATTGTAAGGCCTAACACGACTTACTATATTTGGTAACAATATTTTGGCGGGATTTTGCCATATTTAGAAGTAGTTCTTGGTTATATATATATATAGGAATAGGATCAAATGAGACCACATAATTAGAGTGAGATAATGTGGACTAATCTTAGCCACAAATCTCAAATTTTAGATGGTTGGGATTTTCCCAATTTAATAATCATTTTAGATTTATTTTAAAGCTGAAAAGGACATATTAGTCATTTTAGTTTTCATCCCTAATTATGTGGTCCCCCAAATCTGATATTATTCTCAGCTCCAAGCTTACAATTTGGTTTCTCTTTTGATATTATTATTCCATCTTTGTTTATGGGTTGATGCTCTGTTTTCTGCACCTTCTCATCTGTATCACCAGAGAACAAATCCGCAAGTGTAATTCTCTCCTTTTTCCTAAACGGATCATTATCAAATTCTTCCATGCAGTTATTTCCCTCCAATTTCTTCTCCATTAGTCCCTTGAAATCGTGTGTATAAGCTGCAAATATCAAAGGGTTCACTTCTTCTTCTTCTTCTTCATTTTCTACTTCTTCCTCAGAATCATGATCAGTGATTTCATCATGACTCTGGTTTTCCTTTTCCGAATCTTCTTCATTTTGCTCATTTTCAATATCCTTTAATGGATCATACCCGAATGTACCTATGGTTAAAAGCCCTCCTCTCCAAAGCTCAATCACATTGGTATTTGTTTCAACCAGAAACTTGAAAGTCGTTGTATCTTAGAGACGATTGTCTATAACCATTAACACTTTTGTACGGGGCAATTTCATCTTGCGGATAGAGAATCTAATTCTCGCTCTGGTTGACTTTCCCGGATACGAGCTTAGCCGGACACGTCATCCACATGCCGAGCTTGCAAATGTAGCGCATCGGCAAGTCGCTGGCCCGTCGAGCCTGGACAGATCGTTTCGTCCGGCTCCACTTCGAGCTCCGTCATTTTGCCGTCGTGTTCGATCACTACTTTGTAGGCGTGGGCGGCAGTGGGCATGCCGCGGTGGCGGCTGAGGGTGGAGGTGGAATGTGGCTTCAGATGTGGAGTGTTTGGGTGGAATTTAGGGAGGTAATTTTGTTTATTGAATAAGGCAAGGTTAAAGGAATTAGCGATGGGCCACCATGCAATTACTTTAATTTGATTTACACACGCAAATAAGTTTATTTTTCGCCGGAGTTCGAGATATATATTTGGGGTTTCAGAATAAAGGACAGAATTGGAGGATTGGTGAAGAAGCGATGCTGATGGAGAAAACGATGGCCTACAAGGAGACAGTGAGGATTGTTGTATACTTAGATGTTTTTCGATGTATATTTAGATGTGTTTGCTGTATAAATAGTTATTTTTTGATGTATATATTTATGTTGTTGTATACTTATATTTTTTTGTTGTATATTTATATGTGATTTATTGTATATTTATATGTGTTTTGTTGTATACTTATATTTTTGTTTGACAATTGTAATATGCAGTAAAATTATGTTAAACATACAGCAAAATAGTGCTAAGTATACATCAAATATATGTTAAATATACAACACAATAATGAGCGTGATTTTTTCTCTCTATAATTGATTTACTTAATCCACGGTCCCCATATATTTTTGTTTGACTTTTTAATATGCAGTAAAATAATGTTAAACATACAGCAAAATAGTGTTAAGTGTACATCAAATATATGCTAAATATACAACACAATAATGAGCGCGATTTTCTCTCTCTATAATTGATTTACTTAATCAACGGTCCCCACATGTTAATGAGCGTGATTCTCTCTCTCTCTCTCTATATATATATAATTGATTCCTTAATTAATGGTCCCCACATATTTTTGTTTGACCATTTTAATATACAATAAAATTATGTTAAACATACAGCAAAATAATGTTAAGTATACAACAAATCATTGATAAGTGAACAACATCTTTGCGCACGGGCGAAAGCACATGCGTGATTTTCTCTCTCCAGCGCGATTTTCTCGCGATTTTCTCTCTCCCCACGTGATTTTCTCTCCCCTAATAACTGATTCTATAATTGGATGGTCCCCAACTTGGTTAATTTGACAATTATACCCTTAATTTACTTTTTAAATATTTAATGTAATTTTAACCCCTATTTATCTTAGTCATTGATGTAGATAATGGAGGGTTGAGATGAGTCCACATTGTCTCACTATAATATGTGGTCTCATTATAACCTCCCCCTATATATATATAGGATTTGGTTCAAATGAGACCACCCTCCCTAGGTGAGACGGTGTGGACTCATCTTACCCATTGATCTTAAAAAATGAAGGGATGTGATTAATTCAATTTTTTTAATTATTTCCAAATTTTCACTGATTTTAAGGGTAAGATTGTAATTTTGAAATTAAAATTAGTGGTCCCAGTGATTTTATGGTTCAAATTAGTGGTCCAAATTTGTGATTTTGTGGGTGAAATTGACACTCTTAGGATTTTGTGGCGGAATTTAAGGAACTTTTTTTTTCCAAATATTTTTATTTTACAACATAGTTAGGGTTCTTCTCGCATAATTAGACATCAAATAATACATATTTAGTTATTTTTTTGGCACTTATTTTACGAAAACAAGACATAATTGAATATAACGTCGCATATGTAGTTATACTACATTGCATAAATATGTTCAATATAATGTATATTTAGTTATGAAAATGGGATGTTGCTTTTGGAAATTATAAAAATGGGATGTTACATAATGTCTTTCGTATATTTAGTTATTCCACAATGCATAGATAGTTTTAGATAATACATAGTTAGTTGATTTTGTTGCATAGTTTATGGCGTCTTGCATAGTTGGATATATTGTACTACATATTAGTTTTTTTTACGATTTGCATAGATAGTTTTAAGATAATGCATATTTAGTTGAGTTTTGTTGCATATTTAGTTTTCGAACTCACTGCTTTGTTCATTATTTCTTTGTAATATTGCACCGATTTTTCTTGTTTTTTCTCTGTAATTTTCGAGGTCTTCACAGTTTTCTTTATTTGCGTTAATGGAGGAATGAGAGAGAGAGAGAGAAAGAGAGACGTGTGATTGGGAAAATTGGGAGATGTATGAGAGAGAAAGAGATTTGATTCCATTTTTGTAACTAACTTGTTATGTTATTTTACCCTACTACCCTTATATTGATTAAATTAATATTTTAATATAATTTTTATCCATTAAATCATACCCATTGATTAATAGTGGGGGATGGTTGAGATTAGTCCATTGTGTTTCACCTAGAGACATGGTTTCACTTGATCCTCCCCCCTATATATTAGCGCCTAGTTATTTGCGTAACCATGCTAAACATATATTTAAAAAAAAAAAAGAGTTTAAAAGTTAAATCAACCAGGCTCCTCACATAGTTCTGTTTCCCTTTTTCCTGATTTCAAAGTTCTTTATTAATATTGGATTTAGAGATTTCAATTAAGATCAAACATTTAATAAGAAAAAGAGGAAAATACAATATCACAATCAGGGTCAAATAAGAGCCTTTGTTGACCTATTTGGGATGCTTTCAACACACAGACGCATGTATAGATAGAGTAATATATATAGGTAAAACCATTTGCCTTCTAAACTACCACAATTTTAGCACTGAGCCCTCCCCCCTCTTTTTTTTTCCCTCTTTTGTTACACTTTGTAACTGAGCTACACAATATGTTTTTGACTTTCTTAAGCACCGAAATTATGGAGTTTTGTCGCAATTTCCGTCACATGCTTGACACACTTTTTTTCGTGTACCTTTATAGTCAATTTCAAGATATTTTATGTGGGCAAAATAGTAATATACTTTTCACAATTAGGCTCATCAATTGAAATTGAGTACATCAAACAATTCAGACTTGACAAAAATTACATAAACAAAATGTGTGTCATGCATGTAACAGAATCCCAACGGAAAATTCAATAATTGAAGTGCTACATATGGCACAATGCAAAATCCGTATAATTTAGATGACAAAAGTGTAAAAGAAAAAAAAAAGGTTAGCTTCTAAAGTTTAGTTCTGATGACAAAGTGTTTGTTCTCTTATAATATATGATAGTATGAATGCCCAAAAAAAGGGCCCTAAACAAAAGTATTTATATTTTTTCTTTATTGAAGTTGAGCAATAGAACAACAGTAATCGCATGTGAGGAGAAAATTAAACACAATATTTTTCAGAACTCACTATTATTCCAAATTCAGATACTTGAACAAATTCTAGGGAATTCAGATGGCATTGTAAAATATTACTCAAAAAGACTTAAAATATCTGATAGCACGACAGCGTTAAAATTGGGATTTGAGAAGCCAGAGCAAGTTCTGAACAACTGAAAATAATTTTGTCAGGCTATCTTAAAAATTACAAACAATGTGCACAAGGAAATAGTTTCTTACCAGGCATAACATAAAATTGGCAAATAGAGCAAGTGGGCATGAGAAGAACGAAACCAAATTTAGAAATAATTCATACTATAAACAAAATCTACAGAAATTATAAACCAAATGTGAGACACTTAAAATCGACAATCTGAGCCATTTTCTATTCTCAATTTGAGTTGCTGACTCCATAGGCCTGCGATCCCCCTCTTACAAACTATCAAGAGCCACGCTCTGGAAGAATAAAAAATAACGGTACTTTCTATTCTCAGAGCTTGTAAATCTTAATAACATTGATTTCCCAAACGTGCATCAGAATTGCTCTCTTGTTCCAAATCCAACTATACAATTTAATGCTTCCTTGATGATGCCTTCTGGTTAAAATCATGTTTGATAAGGTTTGCTCTCAAAAGCATGGCTCTCACTTCCCGATCGAATTCATTGCCAGTCTGCAGGACGCGCTGGAATGTACCATTCCTCTGATCAGCATGACGAGCATAAAGAATTTTGTTATGTGAGTCTATTCGAGCCTGCAGGATTATGCCAATAGAAACTAGTTAACAGAGTCTAAGCAAGTGATTTGTTGTAGCAAAAGCGAAACGTAGTCGAAAATCTTAATATGAAGTGTTTGCAAATAGATTTAAAAATTAAAAAAGTTGAAAGAGACTTTCTGGTGAACAAGTTGTAAGAGTACAGTATTTGTGTGAAAAGCAGTTGAGAATCACAAGATGGAGTGTTTGTTTGCAAATAGATGTATTTAAATTAAGAGAGATTTTTGTTAACAAGTTGTAAAAGTGCTTTATTTGTCTGTAAAAGTCAAACTAGAAGCAAAACCAGAAATCTAAAGGACACCTTTGCTTTAATATTCTGATTAAATTATGCAAAATCAGAAGTTGGCATTTGAAAACAGTAAAAACTATTTCTTCCGCCAAAAGCTGACAAAAACTATTTTTAAGTGTTTGCAAAGACTCCCATAAGCTCTGAATTGATCCGTACCGGAACCACGCATAGAGTGGAAGGCATTGATTACCTGTATTTGGTCATTAGTGATCAGAGCTTCAAGCTCTTTCTCCAGGCCTGTAACACTCGTATTGAAGGCATTTGCCATCATATGAAGGTCAACAGAGACAAATGGGAGAGTGTACTGGATGAGAGCTTTGCTACGTATTTGCTCATACAGAGTCTCTACATGATCATGTAAATGGATATCAAGCAACAAGTTTGCCTTGAGATTTCCAAGATATTCCAAACAGGAAGCATAGTGGCTGCATAACAAAAACATTCATATCTTTGTCAAACAAGGAACTTAAGATGTCAGTAGATATTTTATTTCCTGACAGTTCTTTTCATGATAACTTTTACTATAAAGCTTGGACATTGTGAAAAGTAATTGTTTCATAATTGTGTGGGCAACCAGATCACATTTTGTACTAAGATACCACATGTTGCAATGAAATGCACATTTTTATTTTCCCTTTTGGCTCTGCTTCCTTCTCTTAAGTGTGTTTATGTCTGCGTCAAAATGTTGGTGACTCTAGTTTGATATTTTCTTTACTCCACGTAACAAAACTAAGTTACCTAGTATGGAAATCATTAATGAGCTCCCTTATTTCAGGCACTAATTCCAAGAAATTCCTGAAGTTAATGTTGTCGATGACTTTGCTCTGCCAAAAAAGAAACAGTTCAAGTAGTAAGAAAATTGGAAGTCACAAAATCTCATGAAGCTTCATATAGAATCCAAACAATAGAAACAGTAAAGTTTGCCTTCAGTTCTGCACGGTCGAAACTCGCAAGTGCGCATAAACTACCATAGGTTGCAATATCTTGGGGTGCAATTACTTCTGTGTAATTGTTCCCTAGTTCTGGGCCAGTTTCCAGGAACTGCAAACGCAACACAAATGTCAGACAAAGATAGAAAGCATAAGCACGTTCCATAATATGTGCCAACAAGTATAATACTTTCAAATCTCAAGCACCAGGTAGGGTCTTCCTCTTCATGAACAACAAGACTCATTCAATCTATTTTCACTATTTCTTGTCTAAAAGTAAACCCCAGTAATGAATTTTATATTCAACATGTATGCACAATATTATCTCACTCAATTTGAAGGCAGCAGAATATGTTGGAAAGAAGTGATAGATGTGAACAAAAGATAATCGTTTAAGTACTTCTTCATCAGAGTAAACCAGAAAGCTTTGTGCGAACAACCATATCGCAGAATTATTATTTGGACAATACACATTTGATATGATGAGAGCAGCAAAGGTTGCCTCTTTTCTTTACATTTCTTCTCCTTTTCATTATTTTTATCCATTCAAACATTTCAGTTGGGCAAGCACTTCACTAAGTTCAGACATCTTCCTTATGTAAAGATAAACTTCAACCACCTATGATTAGCATCATGCATCTCTTTAACGCATTTTCTACATATAATGAAAATCGCATCCCATCTCACACAATAGCATCCATAATTCAACAAAAGAACAAACAGATAAAACGTTAAAAGGTTCAGCTTCCTACATAAATTCCTTGCCTGTTCCACATTGCATGCTTATCCACAACAAACTTGAAATTGACTGTGGCGCTGAATCAATGCATCAGGGCATAAAATATATATCATTTGAGTTCTCTTAGAGTATAAAGTTTCTCTAACTATGAAGAGAAGATTACGTCGCCAAACCTTTCGAGCAGCGAGCTTATATTTTTTGCTTTCCAGGTGAGCCAATCCAGCAGCACAACGTAGTTTTGCAATTGTAACAGGGTCCAAGGCATCTTGGCTTTGCTCAGCTTTGCTTACATAACTTGTGACATGCGTGAACTGACCCATCTCAATGCTAACCAGGATTGCGTTCAGACACATATGAATAATATGTTTCGATGTAGTGCAGTAGTCACGTGTGCGGACATAATTCTTAAATGCCTCACCAAGCTGACCATGTGCATAGTAAAAATCTCCAAAATCATTGTATCCCATCCGAATGCTCTCCTTGATCAAATTTGTCTGCAGAAGAGAAAGCAAAGGTAAGGAGAGCTGAGCAGAACACAAATGGACGCTAAAAAGCTAACGGACGGTTTGCTTTTGCTTTCAAAATTTAATATTCCTTCTCAATTCATATTCTGATTATAAAATCAAACACAAATTACGTTCTTCAATACATTTTCCTCTGATGCATCACATTTCCCAACACATTCTCCTAAAACTCTTTTCTGGAAACACCAAAGAAAAACATTTCCTAAGCTGCTGAGAATTGGAGCATTTGACATCAGTGATCAGTAAATATGTCAAAGGATCAACACTCACAAGTTTCAGAAAATTAAATCTTCACATACAACAAAACACGGCACCAAACAATAACATAAACCATCTTTTGTCCATCAGTAAACTAATCCAGAAACTGAGGAATTCAATGCTCCAGCAATCTGAATCATTCAACAATGACAAATGCTTAATTTCAGTTCCAAAATACAACTTCCAAATCACAAGAATTAAGCACTTGATTGGCACAATGATTTGAACTCTTTAATGCTGTTGAACCTCGACCAAGATTTCCAGAGGCATGGCAACCCCAAACCAGTATCATGTTACCGAAAAAGATAATAATCACTGTTTTTTAAAAGCAGCATGGGTAATCAATTTTATTGAATCAAACATTCCAGAGTCAATCCTACGACACTTTTTGTTGTATATTTTTACATTTGTAACCAGCTTTCAAAAATTTGTGCGAAACTACTCCAAAACCAAAAACCAATACCTTAAGTGGTCTCAATCCATCACACAGAAGCACATAAATATAGTTCACAAGTAAAACCAATAATCACGAGTTCCAACTTACAAAAGACAGAAATATCATAGCTGTCAGAAAGAGATGTTCCGCACAAGAGTAGCAAATTCAATAGATAATTCAATCGAATACCAAAGACTATTCAGTGTGCTAGTATATTTTGCGTTTGTAAAATAATCACTCTACCCTGTAAGCATTGAGTTCATTCTCGAGCTTCTCTTTTCTTAGCTCCGCCCGTCGGTCCACAGCATCAGCCCAAGCATTATCCGGCCCATAATTCGGTCCTAATTGCCCACCAATCTTAGCTACGACCTCTCTAAACAGCTGCGTGTTTTCCCCCTTCTTAATCTCGTCATACGCCATCCGCAGAGCCTCCAGCTGCATCGACGCGACGCCGCATTTTTCCGCGATAAAAAGGAGGCGACTGATCTTCGTTCGGCCACTGTACAGCGCCGCGTAAGCCTCGACATCGAGCTGCTCACCGCTGATGATTGGGCGGTGCCGCTGCGACTCGCCGTCGTCTAAGCCGTTGGCGTAGATCTCGTCCTCCTCGATAATAGTCCCAGTGGCATCGTCTTCTGGTTCCATAGTAGTGAGTACAACGTGGGTCAAACGAAGTCTAATCTAGGGTTTTTGTTCTTTATTTTCGTCTAGTTTCTCGTTTCAGTGTGAAGTTTTCGTAAGAGCATAAAGAACTAAAAAAGGGAGGGGGAGAGAGAGAGAGAGAGAGCGCGACGAGGAAATGGGCTTCGGATCCAAGAGGGATTTCTGGGCTGGCCTCTGGTACCATTGATTCTGGGCCCGCACACAATCTTCTAAACTTGTGGGTCAAACCCATTATAGTTGTTGGGCTTAAAAGAGAGAAGGATTTCAATTCAAGCTAACCCAAACGGCGCGTTTGGTTACATAGACAAGATTAGATTATTATTTAAGATTAGATAAGATAGTACTATTCATAGATATAGTATCTAATGTTTGGGGTTTCTGAGTATTGAATTTATCATGAGAGATTGGGAGGTCTATCCCATGTTTTTAAACACTGATTTCTAAGATTAAAATATGTAATGTCCTAAATGTCCCTAAGAAAATTACACACTCCAGACGACGCCCTTAACAGAAACCAGACTCATTATTCATCACCATTTTCGCACGAGCAACGCACAACCAATTTTCACGGACGACGAAAATCACAGAAATCGCACGCCGTAATCATCAGGCGTACGCCGTAATCACCGCAAAAATCAGACAAAAATCGAAACAATTACAGCAAACTATAGGGGAAAAAATCGAAGAAAACAACTGAGTGCCACATGCTCGTCTAGGGTTCTGTTTTACGAAAATTATATCGCATTTATGGTTAAAGAGAAGCAAGAAATGGTTCGAATGTTTACCTTGTCGAGCTCACGCGCGATTGCCCCGCGCTTTCTTCGAAATTGGACGGTAACAAAGAGGCTAGGGTTCGACTTCTACAACAATGGATGGTAAAAGGAATGTGGTAATTAATTTACAAATTGCCACCAGCAATATTCCCAAAAAATAAGGGCAAAGTGGCCATTATTTTAGCATATTGGAGGGCAAAAAAGGGATAGCGAGAACCGGCTAAAAGTCAAGATAAATATATCACGGGGTGGGGAGCGTTTAATTATCCGCCACTTCCAAGATTTACTCTTGGGCTTTGCCATTATCTCGGGCTCTTAACTAGGATACAAAACGTAAAATACGCCCAGATAAACTGCCCAATCTTGGGTTATCTTGAACCGCAAACACGCCGAAAGACTTGGAGCAATTTTTTAGGGTCATCGACACTTTTGTCCCATTTTTCTGAAGAAAAAAAAGCAGGTTTTTATGTTTCCCGGTAATTTTTGGACAAAATTTCACTCCGGCCCTTTTTTTGGATACACATAAACTCTGTCGACCCGTCTAACGTCGTCGACCTATTAAACGGATCGACCGCGGACCGGTGGCATTTCCGTAATATTAACAGTGGTGTTTAAGTAGTTTTCAAGGACCACTGGTATTAACAGTCCTTCTGAAAGTAATAGTCATCCTTCTAAAAAGTATTAACAGTTCTTCTGAAATGTATTAGTAGTTTCCTGAAAAGTATTTTAGTATTTCTCCTGAATATATTCCCGAAATGTATTAGCAGTCCCTCAAAAAAGTATTAGTTGTTCCTCGAAAAAGTATTAGTAGTTCCTTGAATATAATTAAATTTTTCTCCCGAAATGTATTAACAGTCCTTATGAAAAGTATTAGCCGTCCTTCTAAAAAATATTAGCAGTTCTTTTGAAATGTATTAGTAGTTTCCCTGAATATAATTAATTTTTTCTCCCGAAATGTATTAACAGTCCTTCTGAAAAGTATTAGTCGTCCTTCTAAAAAGTCTTAGTAGTTCTTTTGAAGTGTATTAGTAGTTCTCTGAAGAGTATTTTAGTATTTCTCATGAATATACTCCCGAAATGTATTAGCTGTCCATCGGAAAAGTATTAGTAGTTTCTCGAAAAAGTATTAGTAGTTCCATCGAGAGTATTTTAGTAGTTTCCCTGAATATAATTAAATTTTTTGCCCGAAATGTATTAGCTGTAAAGTCTAATACATTTATTTGATACATCTATTACATTGGAATGCAATGTGTAATACTTTTCTACAAAGTTATGCCATTTAATAATAAAACAGAGAATTACTAAGAAGCTGTAAAGTATAATACATTTTTCTAATACATCCAATACATTAGAATGCAATGTGTAATACTTTTCTTCAAAATTGTGTCTTATATATATATATATATATACATATATATATATATATTATATATATGTACATATATATAATAGTAGTTTTTTTAGCATATAGGAGTTGTTTTCTACTTTTATTTCCACCATTATTAGATTAGTTAAAAATTAATTATGAAACATTTAATTTCCAAACCAACAACAACGTAGTGAATATATCTATATTTTTACATTTTCTTCGACCATTTTTTTTTTGGATTCTTTGATGGGTTGGAACTTGAAGCAGTTTGGATTCTTTGATGGGTTGGAACTTGAAGCTGTCGAGATTGTATGGGGCGGCGGACAAGGTGATTGAGGGGTTTTGAGAAGCGGATTTGATGGGCTATGGATTTGTTTGGAGTCTTCGTACAATTTTTTTTTATTTTTTCGCGGATCTGGGTCAGGTCTGCGAGATGAGTAGGATATTTAGACCCTAGATCCGTTAGACGGTCTGATAGGAGACTAGCCCTTTTGGATAAATTACGTTCCTGCCAAAATTTCCGGACTTTTTTACGTTGTTGTTTCTTTGTTGTTTCAAAAATATTTCTTCTAATCAAATTTCAGTGAAAAAATAAATTTTGCCCTCGTTAAATAATCCATTTTATACTCGAAATCTCATAAAAAAATTAAAAAAAATACACATAAAACAACACATATTAAAAACCAAACAAATCTATATATATATATATATATATATCACAAAACTCCTGTCAGACCATCTAACGGGTCTTTTCCATTAGACGGATCCAACCCGACCCGGGTTTTTCGTAATTTCATGCATCGGTGGCATATTTGTAATATTATGGTATATCGTATCTGAAAAGTATTAGTAGTTCCTACTAAAACGTATTAGTAGTCTTATTTAAAAGTATTATGTTTTTCGATTAAATGTATTTTAGTATTTTCTTTTGAAAAGTAATAGTTTTCCTCATAAAAAGTATTAGTAGTTCCCCAGAAAAGTATTAGTTCTTCCCCCAAAAAGTATCAGTAGTCATCCTCAAAATATTTGGTAGCACCCCTAAAAATATTAGTTTTTCCTTCAAAAAATATTAGTAGTCTTCCTAAAATGTATTAGCAACTCTCCTAGAATGTATTAGCAGCGGCCAACGAATGTATATTGGTACTTGTGCGGGGCTGTTGGTGGGCTGACGGGTTAGATATTTGGATCCGTCTAACGAATTAGATCCGTTAGACCGTCTGACAGGAGACTAACCCTATATATATATATATATATATAAAATAACAACCGCTTCTGGAAATAGTATGGGAAGATTTTCCCACCATTTTTTGTGCTTTAAAAAGTAATAAATGTAAGTATAATAATAAGAAGTGATAAATATTTACGAGGGTATCCCCAATCATGGAATTTAATGGAATTTAGAATTCCATAACATTCTAGGTGTCCTTAATTTAGATTTCTATGGAATTCATTAAATCTTGATGTCCTCAACTTGGATTTTAATGGATTCCACGAAAATCCAGCATCCTCAAATATTTGATGAATTCCATGGATTTCTTTTATAAATGGATTTGGGTGGAATTTGGTGGAATTATAAGCTATATTTATGAAGGACAAATTCCCACCTTCCCCCCACGGAATTCAAATTCCATTTCTCTTATAATAATAATAATAATAATAATAATAATAATAATAAAACAATAACAACAACAACAACAACAACAACAACAACAACAACAACAACAACAACAACAACAACAACAACAACAACAACAACAACAACAACAACAATAGATGTCAATGGTTAAAAAAAACTTAACATATTTTTATCTCTTGCACCTATTCTCACGTATTGTCTTCTAATCTCAACATATATTTTTTTTGTTATTGACTTATTTGAATATCCATATTTCTTTTTTTTTTATGAACATGAAGTTATGCTGCTAAATTCATAAAATATCATTAATTATATTTTATATAATCCAACAAATTCCACTAAAATCTATTAAAATCTACATAATTCCATAGAATAAAATTCCACTAGAATATGATGAAATCTATAATGGGATCCATAAAATTCTCTAAAAATCTATGAAATTCCATTGATTAAAAAATCCTTCAAATTCCATGTTGGGGACACCCTCCTTAGTATTTTATTATTTTTGGTAGTCAACTTTATTTCAATAATAACTTTTAAAAGTGATATAAGAATACAAAAATATATAAAATTATCTTTTCAAATATGTGTGTGTACTGCATTAATTACAATATTTATATTTTTTCTTTTTTAAAAAAATTAATAACTTTTTTATTTTTAAAATTAATCATTTTTTTGTGATCTTCAGTTTGACACACATATTATATATATGAAATAAAAAATATAATTAATAAAAAAATATAAAAAATATTTATTCATTACTTTGTAATTTATAATGAGCTTTAAGAATTATGCATTCGGACTATTGGACATCAATTTGTATATTCATATATTTGGCTATTTATAACATATTTATAGTTGTTTTTTGGGCTTAGCCCATTCCTTAATAATTATATAAAATTATATTTAAATTGATTAAATTAAATTAAAAAAATAATACTTATTTTAATTAAAAAATATCTCAAAATATGTATCCAAATTTTATATATCATATATATCCATACATAATATTATACATAATATTTTATTTGAAAATTAAGATTCATTTAATATAAAATTACATTCTTAATAGTATTTTATATATAGAAAAATTTTTTTTATATATTAACGTACTTTTTCTGTTAATAGAAATTATTTTTTTATATTTATCAACGTATTTTGATATCAAGTTTTAGATTTGTACATTTGGAATTAGATATGAATTTGACTATTTGATAATTTTTTTATATATGTATATATATAAATAAAAATGTTTATGTTTTTTGAATAGTTTCATTTTCCCTTAAAAATGTGTTGCTAAATATAAAACTTTTTTTTTGTTAATTCTTTTAATAATGTTTACAATTATTCAGCTTTCTAAATCCCCAAAAATATTCAAATTTCAAATGACCTTATTATTGGTCGTAAATACAATTTATTAAATATTCAACACTGGGGTAATAATAAAAAATCAACGTTGGTCAGTTAATTTTTTTTTTCAAATTTTTACTTTCTTATAGATAAACATGATCTATAAATATATTTAATTCATAAAATTACACAATCAAATAATTTCATACTTAAAGAGATTTTTTATAGTTTATAAAAATTTATTTTTATTGTTTACCCATATGATTTATAATAAAAATAATTATTTTTATATTTTAATTAGTTTTTGAAATCTAAAACTTAAAACAATCTTTTTTTTTAAATACAGATAATATAAATCCATAATTTGTTTAACAAAAGAATGAGAGAAAGTAGAATTGTAAAGACTCTTGTGTTTAATTTTTAGAATTAATAAATAAAAAATTATAAATAGATTTAATATTAATAATAGATAATACAATATGCATATTCAGGGAATGGGGATGAGAATGGAGAATCACGTTTTATCTAATCGGAATGGGAAGGGGGCGAGGATATAAATATTGTCCCTATACCATCATCAATTCTAGAGAAACGGGAAATCTCCATCCCCGCTCACATCCCCACTCCATCCCTGACTTAACCGGGAATTCCACGTCCCATTCTATTAAATTATCAACGGGCATGGTTCCTCACGGAGATGTTGCCATTCCAAAATGCATATGTTGGAATTCATATAACTATTAGAAAAATGTACATGTAATAGTACAAAACAAATGTCTCACTGATATACACCCGGTGCATCGCACATGTAAAAGACTAGTTGAAAATAATATAGAAACAACATGAGTAAAAAACACAATTCAATTTTTGATCCAATGCATGAAAACATAAAAAACATAGAAACAACCAAGAAACAATATAGAAACAAATCAGAAACAATATAGAAAATACCATATGAGCAAAAAAAGCTTAAAAGTAGGTAAAAATTGTATTTAAACATCGAAAAGTTCGTGGAAACAATAAATAAACATAAGAACAACATTAAAAATGGTATGGAAACAACCCAGAAACAACGTAAAAAATATTAAAAACACCACATGAATAAAAAGAGCTTAAAAGTAGGTAAAAATTGTATGGTCAAAAATTGTATCTAAATATTGAAAACTACATGGAAACAACAAAAAGAGTTATTCGAACAACATTAAAAATATTATAGAACAACACAAAAACAATAGAAACAATGTATAAAACAATACATGAGCCAAAAACAACATAAAAATATGTAAAAGTTATTTTAAAACATCGAAATAACAAAGAAACAAATTTAAACAACATCAAAACAACATATATAACATATAAAACAATACATGAACAAGAAAAAACGAAAAAACGTAAAAAATAATAATAAAAAAATGCAGGAGCGTAAAAAAGAAAACAATTAGGTACAAAAGAGATAAGAGCGTATTTGATGATATTTTTTCAAAAGTTGAGGTATTTCCGGTAATTTCTCAATTTTTTTATGATTTTTACATATTCTCTATTATTTTAAATCATACTAGTAATCTACCTATGCGATTCACGAACTGAATTTACATAAAAATACTTAGTTATTTCATGGATATGATGTATGTAATATAAAAAAGTAATTAAAAATAAAAAAATAAATAAATATAAACTAAAAAATATAATAATGAATGACGAGTACAAATGAAAAAAAACTTACAATCTTTATAAACTAAACATGTTATTTTTAAATAAAAGAGATTTAATTATAGACTTATATGTTAATAAAAAATTATTATAAATTTTGGAATACTTCTTTGAATACAATATTAGTAGATGAGCTTGATCGATCACTATCATTATCACTATCACAAATCAAGATTTTATGGCCCTAGGATTGGTAACTCTAGACAGAACAACATACAACTGACCATGACTAAACACATGTTTTTGGAAAAGAAGTCATACATTTGGCAAAAAGTGCACTAGGACACAATCAGCGGAAACTAGCATCGATGGAATTGGAAAAGAAATCTTGGATCACATGGCGCCAACGACATTCTTGGAATAAGAACCTTACGACCAGTTTTGCCTCCTCTAAGAATATGTCCTTCTATAATATGATTATCAAACCTTGTAACAATCAATGTTGTACCATTGCATAATATGAGAGAAATATCTATGTTTCGAAGCATCATAACATGAGTTCAAATCTTCAAACTTAATTCATGATTAAAAACTCTGGAACGTTTAACTGTATTTAAAAATTCAGGAGTATGAACATCATCCAAGAGTTCAGTATTTCTATCTGAATGGCACAAGAAATGAAAAATTAAATACAATTTCCCCTCAAAACTAGTAATTTAAACCATATATTCATATACGGATTGAACAACATCCATAGTCGTAGCTAAAATAGCTCTCTGTTAGAAATACAATGAGTCATCAATATTACTTTAAAATGCAGGATATGTACTTTGGACAATTGATAATTAAATTCTTTGACCAATCAGTCTTTAGGAATATCATCTAGAGCACAACCATCATATGGTTCCCTAATTTTTCCATCGCTTATCATTACAACCCAATTCACAACTCTGATTAGATCCCATATTTTGTAATCTCATATTCCTTGTTAATCTCAATATAGTATATTCCATCCACAAATACAGTATATTAATTGTATCATGAATGATATCTTGTCTACTGCCTTTAGGAATTACAGGCGGTATTTGCAAGAAATCCCCCTCATAACACAACTGTATTACCTCCAAATGGAATATCATGTTTGGCAAGATCTGTCTCTTTCAAGATATCTCTCATACTCCGGTCCAATGCTTCAAAATAATACTTATGCAATATTGGAGCATCATCCCAAATAATAAGCTTAGACTTAAGTATAAGCTCTAGAAGAGGGCTTCCCAGATTAAAGTTGCAAGTTGAATTCTCATTCGGGCTAAAAGGAATGACAAATCTAGAGTGGACAGTTCTACCACCAGGTAACAAAAGAGATGTTATATCACTGGATGCCTCATTTAATATGATTTCTCATTTTGATAGCAATGCAGCTGATAGAGTCTTGCAAACAAATGTTTTTTTAGTTCCTCTATAACCGTACATGAAAAAAACCCTTCCAATAGTTGAATAAGCCGATTTGATACTTGTATCATAAACACGACATTGCTCGACATTTAAATTAGATATAAGCTTTTTATGGTATTGTGTCAAGCTTAATTAGATATAAGCTTTTTATGGTATTGTGTCAAGCTTAATCGATCATAACACATCTCATCAAGTATTAACATACTACGCGAGAAGTGGAAAAGTGATCATCTGGAAATGGCATTGATTGAAAATCACGTAAACTATTTCCACAACTTCGTAGTATCTTCTGAATTCCCACAGTTGCATAATTCTTAATGTCATCCTCGATCAATTGCCGCCCTACAATATAAAAAAGATATACTAAACAGCGAACACATTTAAAATAAACCAAAAAATAAATTTATGCGTACCTTGATATTGAAGCAAATTATGTTGCTTGTATAAGATATCATTCGGTAGATAAGTCAAACATGACTCCCAAACTATCTCAGGTCTGATCATAGGTCCATATGATAAAGGGTAGCAAAATGAATTCTCATGGATTGAGTAGATGTCCATTCACTTGCCTCAATGATCTTGTCAATATACTCCATATCATCACTTAACAATCCTACTTCATAGCAAACGACACGAAAAGAACAATATTGCACCCCATTAATCAAACATATATATCATCATAACATATGGCCCTACCTACTATATTTTGAGAGAATCTCAAATTATACGAATTGCCACAACAAGGAGGAATAAAGAAAATACATCAAATTGCAAACCCTCTTTTCTTTGGAGCCCATTCACGTATATTTGATTTCCAAACAAATTTTGTTGGAAATTCAACATATGTCAGTTCTCTTGCTTTAGGATATTTCTTATTAGCTTCCATACATGCCAAAAATATACTTTGATTAATATTTGCTTACTGAGAATAGAGTCAATATTATCCGAGTCAGATAAAATAATATTTTGTTAATTTGGAAGATAGAAACTCAAACGTATTAGTCCAAGTAGCTACGAAAATCTGGAGGGAGGTGAATAGATTTTCTCAATTTTCTGATTTATGCCATCTTTTTTGAATAATGAAAAACTCTTCAAGAATGAAATAGTTAGAAGAAAAATGAACACAATGATTTAAATTGGTTCCACTCACCTAGCGTCTAATCCACTACCACCCGGTATGTCCGAGTGGATTTCGAAAATAAAAAGTTAATTAATTGATACCAAATAATTACAACTTCACCTTGAAGAACACCAAACTCTTCTTACAACAACCAACTAGAATAGCACCAAACTCTTCTACACCTTTAAAGAGCACCAAACTTTTCAACACCTAGTGAATCAACCAAGTGTGTTCTTGCCAAAAAAATACTCAACAAATATATCTTGTTTTGGATGATTTGATCAATTAAGATTACAACTCAAATGAAAGTTTACAACTTTGAAAGTGCAAGTATAATAAAAAAAGTAAGCTTAATAAGCAAGATGTGAAAGTGTAGTACTTAGGCTATTACAACAAGAGTATGAAAATAAAAACTTGAGAAGTTTGCTGAATTTTTCTTGTTGTGATTGTAGAATGATGTGTTGTATTTGATCCTTCAATTTCTTCACTATTTATAGAGGAACTTCAAGATTTTATATCCAACATAGGCTCCTCCAATTTGAAATTTTTCTACAAAAGAAGGATCAAAAGATATACAAAAATTGTTAAGAATTGATAAAGTAAATCTTGTTGATATGTGCTTAAGCAACGGATATAATTTGTTGTCAAAAACATTATAGCGACCAGTCGCTATGATGAAAATTCGAAAGTTTAAATCGCTGGATCAAGATTTGGCATAGTACGGCATCGAGGGCGACCGGTCTCTACACGTAGCAACCGATCGCTGCCCATAGCAGCCGATCTCTATGCATAGAGACCGCTCTCCTTCAAAACAGAGAAGTTTTAGCCAAAATTGGAACCTTCAGGCACCAATCGCCCTCTTTGCTCCAAACTCTCTGTTCTGTTTTCTGATTTAAACATTCAGGTATGGGCCTCCCTACTAGGGCGACCCGTCGATCTCTTTACAAAGAGGTTGTCCGATATTTGTCAAAAATAAAGTTCAAGAAGTACTTCGAAAACTAATTAGTAAAAATTAAATAAAATATTTTGAAGTATTTGGACAACTGTTAGAAATATTGTTTTGGTATAAAACCCATTTATATGAAATCATCAAAATCAAAATAAAAATATTTTTCTAAAAAACTTTCCCGTTTTGATGATTACAACCCAAAATAATTTTTATAGATCAAACAAGTTTTTCTGGTAAAACAAATTCTGTCCATTTTAAGCAACACTTATCAAGACAAGAATTCAAAAGGATAAGGAGCAAAAGTTTTTCAAAATAAGTTTTAAAAGCTTCCACTATCAACATGTTAAACAATAAAAATCAAAAGGCTAAACACTTATAAGCTGAAAGCTTAGCTTTTTTTTAGCATAGCTTAAAAGCTAAAAAACTAAAAGACTCCCCCTGTCAAAATAAATCATTAGTCACAAAACTCAATGTATTCAAAATCAATAATTTGCAGTTTATAACTTAAAGAGCTTTTTAACCATTGCGAGTTTTTTCTACGAGCTTTTTCAAAAATAGTTCCCCCTGTCAAAAATAGCTTATTTGTAGTACCCAAGAAATTGGAGGGAAATAGAAATTAGGGCTTGATTGTTTAATAATTAGGGATTTTAAAATTTTGGGATAAATCCGAAAATATTATTATATTTGGGCCTAATAGAATTGTTTTTGACTTTATTTTATATTTTATATATTGACCCACTAGAAATAATCTTAAACCCATCACCAAGCCCAGGCCCATGTCATCTATCCAAATATGGTAGCACCAATAAAATATAAATTATCCTAAAAATCCTTAATTAATATTCTTATAACAATTAAATTAATTAATAATAAATTCCAACAAATATCCCTATGAATCGGCATTTTATTGTAGTCAACTAATCTATTATTATAGTTAATATAATTACAGATTTCTTTTTTTATATATATCTTTGTACAAATTTAAGCTTGACAAAAAAAATAAATAAAACAAACAATAGCAACTAAACTGAAAATCTGGCGTTAGGAAAAAAATAACAAAATCCCTACTAATCAACGAATTGTTTTTAACCAACTAATCTTATATCATAATTAGTATATTTAAACCCAAGACATCCTCTATTTTATTCAACTCCAAATATTCTTTTTTTTAACATAACTTTAAATCAGATTTTGAACCCAATTAAAATCCCTAAAAAAAAAAAAAACTGAAAGGCTTCAATTAGCAACCTAAAAATCAGAGAGAAAGAAGAATTTAATTAACATTCTATTTTCTTAGTCAAATTCTTTGCTAATCAAATCATCAATTCAATCAATTAAAGATTTAAAATATCATCCTAAAATCTTCTCCATTCTAAAAATAAATTCTAGTGTATCACTATATAAACCACAACTCCTCCTGCAAATCTTTATCCCACACAAATTTTCTCCAAAGTGAAAGGTAAGAAAATTTCCACCCGTAAGCACACAACCCCCATCAACAAACAATATATATATATATATATATATATTATTACAGAAGGGAGAAATCGGGCAGAAGGATAACTTTGATTCTCCAATCGCCGCCACGCCGCCCGCCGCTGTGCGCAGTAGAAGTGTGGTGGTGTGTGTGTGTGGGTGTGGGGTTGGTGTGTGTGTGTGTGTGGGTGTGGGGTTGGTGTGTGAGGAGTTAAGAATAAGAAGAAGAGGGGTGGGGAGAGGGGGGCATGGGGTTGGGCTTTGAGGTAGAAATGTGTTTATAGTAGAAGTAGAAGGAAAGAGATGCAGAGAAAGAAAGAAAAAAAACAAAAAAAAAAAAAAAAAGGGATGAAATGGGGGGATGGCTTACGTACGAGAGAAATAAAGAAAAAGTAAAAAGGGGAGGGGGAGGGGTGGGGACTTGGGGGGCGGGGGGCGTGGGGTGGGGACTTGGGGGGGCGTGGGGTAGGGGAGAAATGGGGAGGGGAATAGTACAGGACCAAAAAAAGGAAAGAAAGAAGTGAGGGAGAAAGGAGGAGAAAAAGGAAAAGAAAAGAGATGAAAAGGAAAAATGAGAAATGGGTTTGATTTTGGGTTTAGGAAATTGATCCCAAATTCTAATTTTTATCCAATTAATTCCCCAGTCCTTAAATTTTAAATTTCTATTATATAATATATATAAAAGTTATAAAATATTAATACTAGTTTTAAATTTAATTGTAGGCAACAAGAATTTCGGGCATAGAAATTTCCACTCTTCGACACTCTACTCTACGCTACTTTTCGAGGTATGAGTTTGTTTTTCCGCTTTTATTTGTCCATGTTAAATGCCTTTATATGTTGCTTGATAATTTATGCTTCTACGTGCTACGTGTCTATAGTCGTGTGGGACCATACAGAGGTCCGGGGCATAAAAGTTCCCTCCGGTGAAATTCCGGCAGTGCGAGCCATGTTTCTATCCCATAACTACAGTTGCAAATTTCAATTTTAAGCATGTTATTTAGTAATGTGTATTGTGTATTTAGCTTGGATAAATATGCCCCTACTGAGCCGTTGAATGCTCACCCCAAAATATATTTCTATTTCAGATGAATGATGGAGTTGGCGGGACACGTGGAGGCGGTGACCCGAATAATAAAAATTAGAATAATAAACTTTTTATATATATATTTTTTTATGATTTTTCTTTGATGGATATTTATAATGTGTAGTATTAAAAATTTATTTATGGAATAATTCTTGGAATTTTTATCTAATAGTTTTTATATTATCATTTTAAATAGCAAATGATCTTTGGAAAATTCGCGTTTTTATTATAAATCACACTATTACTTTATAAATCGTATTTTATTTTTAAAACGGGATGTTACATAAGTGGTATCAGAGCGGGTCGACTTTTCTGTAGACTCGTAAAAAAAAACTCTTCTTTAAAATTTGGATAAATATATATATATATATATATATATATATATATATATATATATATATATATATATATATATATATATATATATATATATAAAGAGGGGGGTTGCCTACTCCACATGTTATGCCAACTCCGATCAAGGTACCCTTTTTTTCATAGCAATGGTTCCATTAGGCTAAGACATTTATTTTTTTATTTTTTTGATAATGACGTGTGCCACACAAGACACACGTATGCTTCACAATTTACAATTTTATCCACTGGCTTGATTATAATCTTACTCACATAGTACGTATATCATTGATGAGACAATAGCCTATGAACATATTTATATAGAGACAATTTTGACTAACCTTTTATTTTAATAACATTAAATGTTACATTAATCAATACGCACGTTATATTGCTTTTTTACAATAATGAATTATATAGTTGACTAGGAAAGATTTCTAATAACATTTATTGCACTTGTTACACAAATTACAGTTTCTATTACATAATAATGTTAAATTTGTTTAGTAAAAAAAACAATTTATGTTACCATTACCTAACTGCACAGTAGGTGACAACCTAAAAATATATATATATATATAAATAATAATAATAATAATAATAATAATAATAATAATAATAATAATAATAATTAATTCATCAATCATGCATAAAATCTCCCGATAGGCCACAAACAACAATCTGTGTGATAAGTCGCAAGATAACAATAATAATAATTAGACATTTTTTTTATAATGTTGAAGTTATTTCAGTCTTTTAAATAAGTATCACATCAAGTATTGTCTCTTATGTTATAAATATAATGTATCTTTTGAAATTTTATAAATGAACATATACGACTTGTAACATTAAAATTGTAGATGGCTAAAAGATACAGAAGCACCGCTAGAAATTCTACCATAAATTGGCCACATGACCACCGACTTTTAGACTAGACCGATATTTTCACTATAGAAAGAACGATGCCGACAATATGGGGACTTTCATTGTAACAATGCACCAGGAATGACTTCGAATCAAAGACCTCCCGGGAGCACCAAATGACTATGGTGCGGCTCGTAGGGCAATTGATAAGTTGCCCGACTTGTGGAAAGTTAAGGGTGAACGAGTATTGGCACAACTGATAACATATGACGAAAACCGTCGGGAGGCCAAACTCGATTATGGTAGGTTTACAACCTTGATGCTCAACAAGTGGGTTACGCACGTGGCCCTAGAGGTTCTACAACCTGTGATGGCGCCTGTGGGGGCACCCATGAGGGCACCCGTGGATGAGCCTGAAGAAGAGTCGGAGGAAGAGTCTGATGATGAACCTGAAGAAGAGCCTGCCGAGGAAGAGGCTGAAAGTTCTGTCCGAGGATGATCGTGTTTGATAAATGGTTTTATCATGATTTTGATGATTTTGTTTTTATACCAAAACAATGTTTTTAAAGGTTGTCCAAATACTCCTAAATGATTTAAAATAATTTTAATATTTTCCAGAGTATTTCTTCAAGTTTATTTTCAACATTCAATGATTTTGTGTCAATGGGTTTTTACATTGATACTATGTTTCTAAATGTTGTCCTAATACTCCCGATTGGTCTAAAATGTTTTTACTATTTTTCGGAGTATTTATTGGAGTTTATATCGGGCAACACTTTTGATGATTTTGTGTTAATGTGTTAATTCATCAAAACTATAATTCTAATGTTGTCCTAAATACTCCCAATCGATTTAAAATGTTTTTACGAATTTTTCGGAGTATTTCTTGAGGTTTATTTTCGACAAAAATCGGACAACATTTCATTTAGGAGGTCGGCCGGTCGACCAAAGAGGTGACCGGTACCTGGGAATGCATTTCGCGAAACAGAACTCCTAGAACTCCTAAAAGCAAGTCGGGGTGACCGGTCACCATGGTGGGCGACCAGATCGCACCCTAGGCACAGTCGACCCCCCTTGGACCGATCACCCCATGTAAAATTTGCTGTGTTCTTTTTCTAATCTTATTTGTGCGCGACCGGTCGCCCTATGTTTTGACAGCAAAATTCTGACCGTTTGACAGTAGACAACATTTCCTTAAATCATGGAGTTGATTTCTAACAACTCTTTTCTTCAATTGTCTTGCAATTTTTTACAGAATTCAAGTCCCCAAGAGGAGCCTATCAAGTATCAACCATCTCCTATAAATAGAGGAAGATTTGAAGCACAACAACAAGAGCGAACAACACAACACAACAAGATATACTCAAGCAAACTCTTGGTCTTCTATTGTCTTTATTCTTGTTGTAATTTGCCTAGCTTATCACTTTCACATCCTTGAGGTCTAGGCTATTCTTGATTACACTTGCACTCAATTGTATAATTCATTATCGAGTTGTAATCTTGAATTTTTGGGTTATCATTCAACACAAGATATCCTTGTGAGTGTTCTTGTGGTAAGAACACACTTGGGTGATCTAGGTGTTAGGTGTAAGAAGATTGTGGTAATCTTCTTGTTGAGGTGTTGAAGAATTTGGTATTCTTCAAGGTTGAAGATTGTGGTAATCTTCACAAGGTGCCATTGGAGATTGTGGTAATCTTCAAGAGAGATTGTGGTAATCTCAAAGGTGGTGTTTGAAGAAAAGTGTGGTGCTCTTCAAGGTGTTGCTGTAAGTTGGTGTTGTATTAATTTTGGTAATTAATAATTTTTTTTTGAAATCCATCCCGGATATACTGGGGTGGTAGAGGATTAGGTTCTAGGTGGGTTGAACCTCTATAAATCGACGTGTGTTGTTTACATTCCGCACCTTTATTATTGTCTTTGTGCATTCGGTTCAAAAAAGAGGGTAAAATCGAAAAGATGGAGATAATCTATTCACTCCCCTCTAGATTATCGTAGCCGCTTGGACTTACAGATCGCCACAATGTGGCATAGATATTTAAATAAAACTTCATGTATTCCCTTACTTATTAAATAAAGAATGCATGATAAATTAATAAAAATATTACGTTATTATTACATTGGTGTTTATAGTTATGTTGTATGATTGTTTTACTTTAGTGCTTTGATGATTCAGTTAAGAATATGATAAATAAGTTTAAACCTTATATTATAGAGAACCAAACAATAAGATAGAATCAGTGCAAGCTTATGGGTTACTTTTTACCTTATAATCTTCGTGAATTAGATAAATTTTTGATTAAACTTATGGGTTACATGCCTTAGATATTAAGACTTAAATCTTATATAAAAATACTAAGACGATTTATTTTATGATTCTAGATGGCACCACAACGTGTTAACCGGAACCGCAACCAGGCCGCAACTGGTGACGAGACACCTGCTAGAAATGCCCCAATTCAAGGCAATACTGGAGATCTAGCAACCATAGTAGCCAACCTCGTCACTGTAGTGCAAGGCTTGACTCAGCACAATGTGGCTAATGCTCAGAATGGCCAAAACCATCATGCTCCTATAGACACTACCTCATGGTGGAGCAGTTTCGGTGCTACATGCCGCCAGTGCTTACGGGACGTGAAGATCCAGTGGCTATGGAATAATGGATTGGTGAATTAAAGTCAGTGTTTGACCTAGTAGCTTGCTCAGAAGCACACAGGGTTTCGTGTGCAATCTTCCAACTGAAGCAGGATGCAAAATATTGGTGGGACCTACACCGGCGCACACTCACTGATGAAGAGAGAAATGCCCTAACATGGAGGGATTTCAAAGAGCTGGTCGCACGCCAATTTTTCCCATAGGCTCATAGAAACAAAAAGGCGAGAGAGTTCATGAGCCTCGTACAAGGGAATATGTCGGTGCTTGATTATGAGCGAAAATTCAACCAGCTGTCGCGTTACGCTACGCACTTGGTCAACACTGATCAAATGAAGGCTGAGAGGTTTGTGGAAGGACTACGCCCAGAGTTAAGTGGGATAGTTAATGTCCTTGGAGATATTACATATGCATAGATAGTGAGATCGAGCTCGAATGGTTGCGGTAAACATGAACTTGGAAGGAAACCCGCACAAAGCAAACGAGGCACCCAAGAGAAAGTGGGATGGACCAACTCATAATAGTGGTGAGGATAAAAATAAGTTGGCTAAGGCTGGAGGAGGTCCTGCTCAACCACCACTACAAGAGAAACCCCAATGCCCAATGTGTGGTAAGAGCCACTATGGAGAATGCCTCTATGGGAAATGAGTTTGCTACCAGTGTAAGATACCAGGGCACGCCACAAAAGACTGCACAAAGTACAACGGTGCAGGATCGGGTCAGAAAGCAACTGGGGGAAATGCGAGGATGTATGCTATGACCCAACGCGAGGCTGAGAATAAAGCAGGTACGATGTCTGGTATGCTGTGAGTATGTAATGTACCTGCTTTTGCTCTGCTTGATACTGGTGCCACACACTCTTTTATGTATGCTAAATTTCATACAATGATTGGGCAAATACAAGAACATATAGATGAACCTCTTGAGATTAGCTTACCGTCTGGAAAGACGATGATTATAGACTCGAATGTTAAGAATGTAGGCGTGAATATAGGAGGAAGAGATTTTAGTGCTGATTTGTATATACTTGACATGAAGGACTTCGATGTAATTTTGGGTATAGACTGGCTTAGCCGACATCAGGCAAGCATTAAGTGTAAAGAAAGGGGGATAACTCTCAAATTACCAGGGGATAGGGAAATAAAGTACTACGGGGCAAGTACTAGAAATGTACCTCAGACAATATCAACAATGAAAGCAATGAAATTGTTGAAGAATGATAATTGTCAAGGGTATTTGGTAAACATAGTCGGAACCCTGACATCTGAATTAACACCAGCAGATGTACCGATCGTAAGAGAATTCCTGGATGTGTTTCTAGAGGATCTACCAAGAATTCCACCAGATCGTCAAGTGGAGTTTACAATAGACTTGGAACCCGAGACAACACCAGTCTCCAAGGCACCATACAGAATGGCGCCGAAGGAGTTATAGGAACTGGAAATGCAAATACAAGAGTTATTGGATTTAAAGTTCATCCAACCAAGTGTATCGCCTTGGGAAGCTCCAGTACTATTCATGAAGAAGAAAGATGGGAATTTAAGAATGTGTATCGATTACAGAGAGCTGAATCAACACACGATAAAGAATAAGTACCCACTATCTTGGATCGAAGACTTATTCGATCAACTAAGGGGTGCAGGCACATTTTCTAAGATCAATCTTAGATCCGGATATCACCAGTTGAAGATTAAGGAGAGTGATATCCCCAAAACAACATTTAGAACTCGTTATGGACACTACGAGTTTGTAGTGATACCTTTTGGGTTAAGCAATGCACCAACAGTGTTCATGGACTTGATGAATAAGGTATTTCACCCGTACTTGGATAAATTCATCATTATCTTTATTGACGACATACTTATACACTCGAAAAATGAGAATGAACACGAAGAGCATTTGAGAATAACACTCGAAGTACTTCGCAAAGAGAAGTTGTATGCGAAGTTCAGTAAGTGCATTTTCTGGATAGACCGAGTAATTTTCCTCGGACATGTGGTAACTGCGCATGGAATTGAGGTTGACCCAGGTAAGGTCGAAACTGTCAATGAGTGGAAAGCACCCGCGAATGCGAGTGAAGTTCGTATTTTTCTTGGTTTGGCGGGCTATTACCGAAAACTCATTGAGGGATTTTCTAAAATAGATGGACCCATGACCCAGTTAACAAGAAAAGGAGAGAAATTCATTTGGAGCGAGAAATGCGAGGAAAGTTTTCAGGAATTAAAACAAAGACTAACCTCTGCACCTGTATTGACAATACCCGACCCTACAGAGGGATTTGTTATTTACAGTTATGCGTCAAAACTAGGCCTTGGGTGTGTTTTGATGCAACATGGCAAGGTAGTTGCTTATGCCTCGAGGCAATTGAAGCCACATGAGCTGAATTACCCTACCCATAACTTAGAGCTAGCTGCAGTTGTGCACGCGCTAAAGATTTTGTGACACTACTTGTATGGAAGTAAGTGTGAGATATATACGGACCATAAAAGTCTAAAGTATCTTCTCACACAAAAAGAGTTGAATATGAGGCAAAGAAGGTGGTTGGAGTTAGTAAAAGATTATGATTTCACTATCAATTACCATCCGGGTAAAGCTAACGTGGTAGCGGATGCTCTAAGCCGAAAAACTAAGAGCGAATTATCCAGTTTCTAACAAAGCAAGAAGAATTGGTGAAAGAGTTCACCAAGATGAAAATTGAGATCGTGACTCCGCCGAGAAGTACAGAGGCGATGTTAGCAACACTGGTAGTCAGACCCACGTTGCGAGATAGAATCAAAGAGACTCAACCACGGGATATATTCCTAAATAAAATGAATAAACAGATTCAAGAAGGAAGCATTAAGGGTTTTGAGATGACGGACGATGGCGTATTGGCATACGAAGGGAGATTATGTGTGCCTAAGAATGAAGAACTTAGAAGAAAAATTCTTGAAGAAGCTCATAGTACGCTATATACGGCTCACCCTGGTGGTACAAAGATGTGCCGAGACTTGAAAGAAGTCTTCTGGTGGAGGAGATAAAAAGAGACATCAGATCATTTGTAGCGAGATGTTTGACGTGTCAGTAAGTCAAAGCTGAACATCAAAGACTATCAGGTTTACTAAAACCTCTTGAGATCCCAGAATGGAAATGGGAACATATAACAATGTATTTCATAGTCGGGTTGCCTCTGTCGGTCAAGAAAAATAATGTTGTGTGGGTTATAATTGACCGAGTAACCAAATCAGCGCATTTTCTGCCAATGAAAATGACGTTAAAAATGGACCAATATGCAAGGATATATATTAGAGAAGTTGCAAGGCTGCACGGGGTCCCTGTGACGATAGTGTCAGACAGAGACCCACGTTTCACTTTAAAATTTTGGAAAAGTCTACAAACAACCTTGGGAACGAAGTTAAGCTTTAGTACAGCTTATCACCCACAGACAGATGGACAGTCGGAAAGAACAATACAAACACTAGAAGACATGCTGAGGGCGTGTGTGCTCGATTTTGGTGAAAACTGAGAGTCAATATTACCTTTGGTGGAGTTCGCTTACAATAATAGTTACCAAGCGACCATTAAAATGGCTCCGTACGAGGCATTGTATGGAAGGAAGTGTAGATCACCCTTGTATTAGAGCGAAGTGGGTGAGAAGAAAATTTTGGGACCGAAATTAGTTGAGCAGACATTTGAGAAAATTGAAAAGCATCGGGACCAAATGAAGGTAGCACAAAGCAAAGAAATCTTACGCGGACCGACAGAGGAAGGATCTACAGTTTGATGTTGGGGAAAAAGTATTCTTGAAAGTGGCACATATGAGGGGTGTTTTTCGTTTCAGTGAAAAGGGAAAATTAAAGCCAAGATACATTGGCCCGTTCTAAATTCTGCGATGAATCGGTGAACTAGCATACCAATTGGCATTACCGCCGAAGTTGTCATTCGTTCACAATGTATTCCATGTATCAATGCTCAGGAAGTACGTTTATGACCCAAGTCATATTGTCAATTATTCAGAATTAGAAATCAAAGATGATTTGACTTACGAAGAAACACCTGAGGTTATCTTAGAATGAAAAATACACAAATTAAGAAATAAAGATGTGTCCCTAATCAAAGTCCAATGGAAACGACACGATAAGAACGAAGCCACATGGGAACGAGAAGAAGATGTTCGAGCTAAGTACCCGGATTTCCTTAATTTTGGTAAGTATTTGAATTTCGAGGACGAAATTAATTTTTAGGGGAGTAATATGTAGTACTCTAGAAATTGGGGGAAAATAGAAATTAGGGCTTGATTGTTTAATAATTAGGGATTTTAAAATTTTGGGGGAAATCCGAAAATATTATTATATTTGGGCCTAATAGAATTGTTTTAGACTTTATTTATATTTTATATATTGGCCCACTAGAAATAATCTTAAACCCATCACCAAGCCCAAGCCCATGTCATCTATCCAAATATTGTAGCACCAATAAAACATAAATTATCCTAAAAATCCTTAATTAATATTCTTATAACAATTAAATTAATTAACAATAAATTCCAACAAATATTCATATGAATCAGCAATTTATTTTAGTCAACTAATCTATTATTATAATTAATATAATTACAGATTTCTTTTTTTTTATATATATCTTTGTACTAATTTAAGCTTGACAAAAAAAAAAAAAAAAACAAACAATAGCAACTAAACTGGAAATCTGGCGTTAGGAAAAAATAACAAAATCCCTACTAATCATCGCATTATTTTTAAACAACTAATCTAATAGCATAATTAGTATATTTAAACCCAAGACATCATCTATTTTATTCAACTCCAAATATTCTTTTTTTTTTAACATAACTTTAAATCAGATTTTGAACCCAATTAAAAAAAAAAAAAAAAACTGAAAGGCTTCAATTAGCAACCTAAAAATCGGAGAGGAAGAAGAATTTAATTAACATTCCATTTTCTTAGTCAAATTCTCTACTAATCAAATCATCAATTCAATCAATTAAAGATTTAAAATATCATCCTAAAATCTTGTCCATTCTAAAAATAAATTCTAGTCTATCACTATATAAACCACAACTCCTCCTGCAAATCTTTATCCCACACAAATTTTCTGCAAAGTGAAAGGTAAGAAAATTTCCACCCGTAAGCACACAACCCCCATCAACAAAAAAAAAATATATTATTACAGAAGGGAGAAATCGGGCAGAATGATAACTTTGATTCTCCGATCGCTTCCACGCCGCCGCTCGCCGCGATGCGCATCAGAAGTGTGGTGGTGTGTGTGTGTGGGTGTGAGGTTGGTGTGTGAGAGGAGTTAAGAATAAGAAGAAGAGGGGTGGGGAAAGGGGGCGTGGGGTTGGGCTTTGAGGGAGAAATGGATTTACAATAGAAGTAGAAGGAAATAGATGCAGAGAAAGAAAGAAAAAAAAAAAAAAAAAAAAAAAAAAAGGGATGAAATGGGGGGATGGTTTACGTACGGGAGAAATAAAGAAAAATTAAAAAGGGGGAGGGGTGGGGACTTGGGGGGGGGGACGTGGGGCAGGGGAGAAATGGGGAGGAGAATAGTACATGACCAGAAAAAGGAAAGAAAGAAGTGAGGGAGAAAGGAGGGGAAAAAGGAAAAGAAAAACAAAGAAAAGGAAAAATGAGAAATGGGTTTGATTTTGGGTTTAGGAAATTGATCCCAAATTCTAATTTTTATCCAATTAATTCCTAGTCCTTAAATTTTAAATTTCTATTATATAATATATATAAGTTATAAAATATTAATACTAGTATTAAATTTAATTGTAGGCAACAAGAATTTTCGGGCATAGAAATTTCCACTCTTCGACACTCTACTCTACGCTACTTTTCGAGGTAGGGGTTTGTTTTTCCGCTTTTATTTGTCCATGTTAAATGCCTTTATATGTTGCTTGATAATTTATGCTTCTACGTGCTACGTGTCTATAGTCGTGTGGGACCATACAGAGGTCCGGGGCATAAAAGTTCCCTCCGGTGAAATTCCGGCAGTGCGAGCCATGTTTCAATGCCATAGCTACAGTTGCAAATTTCAATTTTAAGCATGTTATTTTGTAATGTGTATTGTGTATTTAGCTTGGACAAATATGACCCTACTGAGCCGTTGAATGCTCATCCCAAAATATATTTATATTTCAGATGAACGATGGAGTTGGCGGGACACGTGGAGGCGGTGACCCGAATAATAAAAATTAGAATAATAAACTTTATATATATTTTTTTATGATTTTTCTTTGATGGATATTTCTAATGTTTAGTATTAAAAATTTATTTATGGAATAATTCTTGAAATTTTTATCTAACAGTTTCTATATTATCATTTTAAATAGCAAATTATCTTTGGAAAACTCGTGTTTAATTATAAATCGCACTATTACTTTATAAATCGTATTTTATTTTGAAACAGGATGTTACATTATTGATCAAAAAGCTCAACATATATAAACTTAAAAAGCAGTATATCATAACTTAAAAGCTATGGCATGTGAGCTTTTTCTGTGTGCAACTTTAAATTTTCTAGCTCATTAGATCTTACCAACTACTAAATAAGCTCATGAATTTTTCTCTCCCCTTCGGAATCATCAAAAAACAATATTAGCACAAAAGAAACATCATAAGTATATCAAAGTCGCACATGAAATTAAAAACATACAATTATCCAAAGGAACAAGTTAAACAACAATTTAAGAGTTATAAGAGGCAAAAAGATAAATGAAACAAAAGGGTTCAATCTTCGTCCGACGAGAAGCAAGCGGAGGGGAGGAGTTCTTTGTTGAATTTCTTAAGATTTCCCATAGATTTCTTAAGCTTGCTATTTTCTTGCTTGAGGGCTTCTTGGCTAAGCCTTAGAGCATCATAGTTGGCTAGACATCTTTCGGAGAGTTCCTCAAATTGATCATGGAGCTCATGCGAACTACTATCACCACTTTGATTAACGATGCTGGTATTACCCTCCGGAACACCGTGATCACCACCTACCGCCAAATGTTCGACTTTAATATAATTAGAAATATGATCTTGAGCTCTTGAAGAAGAGGCTTGAGAGCGACATTTAGCTGATCTCGTAGGATGTCTTACCATGTCCTACGCATCCGAAGCATTTGTTGAACATTATCATTATCAAAGTCATTGCAAATTCCTCCTCAAGAAAAAAGTCATTGCGAATTACTTCGGAATTGAGCTCGGCGGGAGGAAGTCTGGATTCGAGAAGAAGTTTGCAAATCAAGTTACCCAAGGGAAATTGCTTCGTTCCCAATGTGATGGCGTCAATACAACATTGAATAAAAACAGCCCCGTTATTTACCAATTCTGCCCATTGGATCTTGTAAGTCAAAAAATAATCCATGTTGCTTGATAATTTCACGGATTTCCCACAAGCACAATAAGACAAATAATACGGAGCTCATCCGTTATAGATTGAGTCGTGAGAGTCGGAATCACACCCAAAAAAGGTTTAACTTTCGCCAAAGACACTTCCAATTTATTGTTATCCCAATGAATACATGACACATAATCTCATCCTCTTTCTCTAACACCCAACAAATGGCAAATATCATTAGGGGTCCAACGAAAATGACGCCCCTAAACAAATGAGTTTAAAGCCACATGCTTTTCCTCAACATCAAATTCTATCCATATATTTGCAAAAAAATACTTAATTATCTCATCATCATACATAATAAAAGAAAGCTCCCATAAATACATCCAACCTTGAGTAACAAAAAATCACGAATTGTAGGAAATTCATCCGAAAATGTACCAAAATGACATATTTTTGTATGCCAACGTGCTTATTAGATATTACCCAACTCAAAATTCTCAAAATACTTCTCAACAAGTTTATGAATAAACAACGAATAATTTGCACTAATAGGAGCTTGAGAGAGTAGAGATTTTTTGTTCTTTATCCATTTGACATTTGTAGGTCCCAAGGGGTGTGAGTGTAAGGTTTAGAAGGGGGGGGGTTGAATAAACCTTACCAAATTTTTCGATTTAGTCCTTTTTAAAGTTCAGAGTTGATACTACACAGCTGTGTCCTTGGTGGACAACCAATTTAGTTAATCAGTATAGTTAGTCACTCAACAGACTTGACTGAGCTGTTGATAGAATAACTCAGTTGTTAAGACTGAATTTGCTCAACTGTGGGTTGATTTCATCGGAAGACTTAACACCCTTAAGTTTGGTTTAGTAGAGATTTAAAGCTTGATTTAGTACTTAGAAATTATCTAATGGATAACAAATATGTCAGCAGAATTAAACAAATATGATGCAGGAATTTAAAGTCTTTGAAATGTAAATGACACAATAAGATTTTTATAGAGGTTCGAAGATGGGGTAATTCTTCTACTCCTCTCTTCTCCAACTCTGGAGGAATCCACTAGGTATTGATCAAGTATACAAAGTGGTAGATCCCGGATACAAGTCTTGATCACACGGTGACTTGATCCTTTGGGACTCGATCTGGGAGACACCTTGATCACTCAGGTGGCTTCTCGACGACTCGCCTTCTTCACGCAGGGGTGTTTGCTTTGCTACTACTGATCCACTTGCTCAAGCTCTTTGGATTTGATCACGAAGCCCTCCAAAAGCTCAAGACTTGGTTCGACCTTGAACCTTCCTACAATCTTTCGTGGAATGTAGACCCCTTGATTCTTGATAATTTCCTCTTCAAGCGATTGAAGTTATCTTTCCTTCACACGGTGAGTGTTGGATTGATGTTCTTCGTAGTGTAGGCTTGAGGATTGAGCGTTTAATAACTTGAGAATATTTCAGGTTACAATTCTAATAATTGCTTGAATGTTTGTGGTTCAGGTAACCTTTGTAATCTCTGTCTCTTTTTCTCAGAGTTATTCCTCAGCCTTTTATAGTGAGCTTTTAAAAAATCTGCCCGTTGAAGAGATAGACTTATTTTTGAAAGTCACTTGTGGTCGTTGGCTTGTCTTGTTGCGATCCTTGGGATTTGCCATTTCCTCGTATGAATTGTTCTCCACCTTTTCGAGTTCGACACGGTGTAGTGCTTCCCATTGGTTTATTCCTTTTGCACGCGGGGATCGAGCACTTCGAGAAAGGTAGCATGGAGATATTATTTGTTTAAGTAATTCTCTTGATTTACGTGCAACGGATCTTTTTGATTATCTCGACTTGACCGCATTTCCTTGCTTTCCCAGGTGACTTAGAGTCGACTTCCAATCATTGGATGACTCTTCCGTCACTTCAACTTGAGACTTGGCTTTTCTTAAGTTGACTTGATCGATACTCCACTCACCGCATCTGTTTGCTTCCTCCTTGATAGAGTTCCGTCTTCTCTTCTTTGCCATACTCATTTGTCTTTGCAATGAGTCTTCCTTCTAGTCTCCGGTTGTCTTCTTGCATGTTTGGGCATAGCGACTTAACTCGGCTTGACCATCCCTATTTATTACAATGCGAGTTTACAACAAAAATTGGGGTGCCAACTTCCTATTCTAAGTTTTACATGGCATTCATCAAAATCTAAACAATAAATTTCCCAACAATTTCCCCCTTTTTGATGATTCCAAAACTTAAAACATTCAAAATGTAAATAGCAAAGATACATACATATAGTGCATTCACATAGAATGTATGCGTAGAATCAATCTTTTATTGATCATAACATTCTTGTTCTTTTACAACAACTGTTTACAAGGTGTATCGTGAGCAAACATTTGTCTACACAAAAATAAAGAATTTCTGACTTTATTGCGAGAAGACTTACATAGTATGTATTTACATAGTAAAATACATGAAGGGGTGGACAACAACACTTCATCTCCTTTGTCTCCTTCTTTCATCTTCTTCAAGATCTTCTCGCTCTTCTTCTCTTTTTCTCATCGTCAGCCGCCTTCTTCTTCTTTTCATATGCCTTCCAGCGACTTCATCTCTTCTTAATCTCTCTTGTCTTTCCTCCCATAGCTGAGTTTGTCTCTTATTTTCTTCTTCTATTCTTTTCGCATACTCGGCATTGCTTTTAGCCACTTGCAAATTGGCTACTTGGTCAAGACCAGCCCAAGAGATCCCTCCTTTCTTGCTTGGATCTACGTACTCAATGTTTTTGGGCAGAGGCCTGGGTCGAAACCTCTTCCTCCACCACTGCTTCTTCCTCTTCCTCCTCGGGCGTGTATTGTATTGGGGTCTTCTTTCCGGTGAGTGACCGGCGGAGTGACCGGAGAGTGATCGTAGGTAGTCTTTGCTGTCGGCCTTCTTCACATAACGTGAGACCCTTTTCCCAAGACAAGTCCCAAGCTTGAGCCATAGACATTTTTGCAAAGTATCCTTCGGATGCGGCGTTTTAAATTCATCAACGATCGTGGCTCGGTCCCGACATCCGAGATGGCATAAGTGTCTCTGTCTCTTTGGAATGCCTCCATGTTGTTTCAAGATGTTCATAACTCGGGCATCCATTCTTCCTTCCACTTCCTCCATCCCCTGCTTCAATTGTCTTTCTCTTTCGACCATAGATATAGCAGAGTGTTGGAGTGGGAAATCACTGGGAGTTTCTGCGATAATATCATTTGTGACAAGACCTTGTTGGGGGTTTGTGCAATCATCAAGGTCACATCTTTCGATCCTTCCCCCTCAACGGACTTTCCTTTCTTTTATTTTGACACTTCCTCATTGTCTTTCCCTTCACAACCGCTTCCTCCTTTTCCTTCGGATCTCTTTAGCGCTTTAAAGTATTCCTCTTCCCCTTTTTGGCATCATCAAAGGAGAGAGGAACACTGGAAACATCTTGGCAAGCGGGGAAGTCGACCCTGTTGATAGTCGAGTTCTGTCTCGAAAGTCTGGCTGCGGTGTATGCGGCACAAAATTCGAGCGAGTAGCGTTGGACTCTTGAAATTAGCTTCATCTCGGCCATGAGAGAAGGTGAATTTTCTATCCATGTTTTCTTCCATACGCCGGAGATCACTCTTATTTTGATCACGCAGCTGACTTTATCTCGGCGGTGTGAGCTTCATGCAAGTGCTCAATGTGTTCTCTCAATTTCATTTTTGCATCGGCATTCTCGACTCTCCATACCGACTTGTTGAACAATGTCTGAAGTATCTAACCTTTGTTCCACACGCATTGTTTGTTCTTTGTTGCCACCATTCCACGATCTCGTTGTATTATGCCTCTCAAGTCGCCAGAAGGTTGGCATCTCTGTTGTCGATCGCATGTCCATAGAGGCCTGGTGCCTCTCCATCCGTTCAATTTGCAAATAATGCCTTGAACACCTTCCAAACTTCAAATTTGTTTCTTCCGTTGCGGTGATGGCCATGCGATGTCAAAGTCATAGTCACCTGAACGATGGTACTGACGGAATGACAGGAGCTGGTGCGTGGAAGCGTGCGAGCTCGTTCTCGACTCTTGAGGGAGGTCGGGTACCTCCGGGGAGAAAGGAAATGATTCTACAAAGGAATCATCACGGCCAACCGGGATTTTTCAATGATGAGAGGTGCGCGTGAAGTTCCTTTTTGAGTCGAACTCGCGATGCTTGAGGAGCCGTGCGGTGGACTCTGTTTGTTTTGGGGTCTTTTGTGAAGTGGACCCGACTTCTTTGAGCCTCAGCTGTGTCTCAAACTTCGTTGATCTTGGTTTCTCCAATTGAGTGGGTGGTCCTCGGCCTTATCAAAAGCGTCATCGGACGATGATGAGATTTCCATTGGTGGCTCATCATCAAAATTGAAAGTTTGTGAGTAGTCTTGAGATCGACTTGCTCGTCTTTGGGAACATCCGCAATCGAGTCTTTTGGATCTGTCACGGGGATGACTCGGCTTCTTCGTCGCCTTCCGATCCCAAAAAGGTTACATCGGATTATCCGGGAATCATGAAGCGCGCTTATCTCCTTTTCGAGATGGATCAATGATAGCGGGAGGGATGTTCTCTACTTGACTTCTTTACCCCGGGAAGTCTCAACCTCCCGTGGGCCTTCATTACCTCTGCAGTCTCAAGCTGCAGCGAGGCTTGGACCTCCCTTTCGAGTGTCAATTTGTCTTAGGGTCTTTTGTGGTGGCATCCATTGGAGTCTCAACCCCATGGATTGCACTTTCATCGCCCAGTGTTAACTCCCAGGGTACATTCTTCCTCGTGCCTCGATCGCATCGGCAGCGTCATTAGCCTTCGGAGCGGTTGACACCTCCCGGTGAGACAGTCTCAATGTCGAGCGTCGTTGATGACAACTTGCTTTGTGTACTTTGTGGTTGTTCCTTCTCCACTTTGCCTCCTAGATTCGTTGTGGAGTCATCTGCAGCATTCTCCGACCTTTGCTGCAGTGGAGGAGTTTTCCCCTCGGTGCGCACACCCGGTGAGTGACTTGGAATGGGGTCACTCGTCTCCAAACTCCCGGCTGTATCTCGAGTGTTCGGCCGTTGGGGCGGTGGTAAGACACCTTCATTAGGGGTTGGCTCAACTAGGGTCCCCACTAACCCGGTTTCATCACCAATTCCTTAATTCCTTCTTCCGAGTGATTGGGGAAGTGGTGGCAAAGCAACAACGGTGGCGATTTGTTGAACCACTCCCATTGGATCAATTTCGGTTTGTGTTTTGGAGGACTCTCTGGTCCCTCCATCATGCTCTTCTCATGAAGAATTCGGATTCATGCATTGCTTGCTTTGCATTTGCAACTCTTACGTGGTAGCGGCAGGTCGAGATCCTCATCACTTTTCGATAGAATATCGAAGTGAGAATGTGTATGTTCGTGGTGCCGGTGAGAGGCGAGATCTTTGGCCTTCTCTCTTGCCTCGCTTCCTGCGCAGTCTCTCCTTCTCCTTATCCTTGAAAATCTGCAGGATATACATGCGAGTTTTTCTTCATCCGATCTTTGAGATCACGAGAGGTTAGTCGAGGAAGTTCGCGAGTTCCTCTTCTTCTTCGATAAACTCGGGCCGTTGGAACTGTTCCCTTGATCGACTCAATTTCCACTTCCTCCACTCACGAGACAATTTTGGATGTCCGAGTAAGGTGGGGATAGGATCATCACATCATATCGCTCTATCGCCTTCTTGTGTCTCAGTGCGGGACTACAGCTGTGTCTTGATTTGCCTCTCTGCGATCGCCTTCAACAGACTTAGTTTGTTTCATCAATTATATCCGGGGACTCTACTTCTCCGGCCAATCTCCGAGATCTGCTCGGTGAGTAGCGACTCGGTAGGTTTCTCAAGAGGAGTGCTTGATGATTCTTCTTCGTCTCTAGTTTGTACCATAGGAATTTCCGGTTCGAGAGAGAGTTTCTTCGAGTCTTGGCGGCGGGGGGTCTTTGGTGTTTTCTTCGAGGAGCGGCCATCTTGGCTTATCGATCTCCTCTTTTTGACGATCGGAGAAGGTATTTGAGAGTCCTTCTCGACCACCGCTTCTTCTTTGGGCGGGAGACACGGCTGCGAGGGGGCAAGTGACTCGGCTGCGGGGCGAGGAGCGGAGTTTGACTTTCTTTGCTACGGGAGAGCAGTGATCTTCTTAGCGGCTGCGGGGGCAACTTTTTCTTCTTTGGTGGAGAGGAAACAACTATGTCTTGGGTCACTGATTCCCCTCACTCGTGTCGGCTCTCTTGGCATAGGCTCTCTTCTCGTGAGCCGAGAGAGGTTTGATTTGAACATTCTTTTGTTTACATGGAACGCCTTTCCATGTCTAAGAGGGACTCCTTTCACCTCCATCAGTAGGCCAATCACCAGGCCATATCCTAGGGATCCTCCAAATGCACCATCTTCCTTGAAGGATTTGTTCCCTACATTCTCGCAGAGTCTCTTTGTAGACAAACTCAGCCCAATTTATTTTCTTTTCTTCAATGATCACGGCCATTCACGATCAACTTAGCTTTTGACGGTTGGTGGTCAAAGTCGCCAAATTTGATGTCTATGCATTTGGCAACTATGTCCAACGATTTGTGGTAATCCTCCTTCTGACCTCTTGTTTCTTTGTGTAAACTATTTTATCAAAGCATAGTCGGGCTTGGCTACTTCCTTCCAAGCGGCGGCCAGGTTTACATCAAAGATCGTTGATTTCGATGCTCCTTCCCGTCGGTAGTGGCGGTGTTCACCAAATCCTTGGCGAGAGATGGTGAACTTCTTTCCGTGAAGAGATGACTTTATACCTTCATCGTGAATCTCGGCGTTCACGTAGAAGCGTGCGACCTCCTCCACATAGGTCATCGGATATTCCAACGTCGAAAGCGGTTTCGGCCCAGGCGTTACCAATTTCTCAGCAATTTTCTTCACTAAGGTGTCGTCGGACCCTGTTTCACCATGCCGTCGAAATTCACAGTAGACCCGGTGTGGATTTTCTTTCCTAACTTGAGAAAATCATAGGTTGGTGCCATTTTTCAGGATTTCACCGAAGAAAACTTAGAGGTTGATTTGAAGATAGATAGGGTTTTGAGAGAGTTTTGCCTTTGCTTCTGAGAGAAATGAACGGTTTTGGTAATATGAGAGAGAGAGAAGAAAAGCTTAAGTATGGTTTATGAAAGGACGTGTGGGTGGTTTTTGAAATGTGATCGAAATCAACGGCTTAGATTTTGCACGCCGATTTAGCATTTAGTGTCTCGTATTTAATGCGGCAACATTTATATCCAATCATAAGCTTGGTGTGCAACTTTTGCCTGTACACGTCATAATTATGCTGACGTAATTCTTAAAAACATTCCCGCTTAGTAAAAACGAATGCGTTTTTGTCACTTTGCTCATAAATGACTCAGCTTTTACCCTCAGCTGGTTTAACTCTTCTTCTCACAGTTCTCTTTGTGACTCAATTTGTCGGTGACTCGGTATAGCTGTCTTTCCGATACGGCTGATTTACTTAGCTGATTTGTGAGTTCAGCTCTTTTTCCCTTTTTTGTGTTCCATTTCTTTTCTTTGAGTCTTCCAAGTGTTAGCTCAGCTCAATTAACCCTAACTCATGCTTGAGTTCTTCAAATCTTGACTCACATAATGGTTTTGTGAATATGTCAGCCAACTGTTTATCAGTTGAGATATATTCCAATATGATGTCCTTCTTTTCAAAATGATCTCTTATGAAGTGATATCTGACATTGATATGCTTTGTTCTTGAGTGCAACATAGGATTCTGAGTGATTGCAATTGCACTTGTGTTATCACACATGATTGGAATTTCCTTTTCTTCAACTTCATAGTCTCTCACTCTTTGTCTCATCCATAGGACTTGGGCTTGCCCATTTTGCCGCCTATGTATTCGCTTGTTGTAGAGGTGGCTATTGAATTTTGCTTCTTGCTAAACCAGGAAATCACTGTTTCCTAGCATTTGACATGTGCCACGAGGTGCTTTTCTGTCAACTCGCATCCAAAGATAGTCAGTCGAATAGCCAATTAGTTTGAATCCACCTTCCTTTGGATACCATAAGCCAACTTCTTGGCTTTCTTTCAAGTATCTCAAGATTCTCTTAGTCTTTGTCATATGGCTCTCTTTTGGTGCGATTGAAATCTTGCACATACACCTACAAACAAAGGTGATGTCGGCCGCTTTGTGAGATAGAGCAATGATCCAATAAGTGCTCAGTATCTTGTTTGATCTGAGGCTTGCCATCCGCATCCATGTCCATTTTGGTGATGTATTCATTGGTATTTTCACGAGAAGATTTCTCCTCCATACCAAATTTCTTCATTAAATCTCGGTGTATTTTGTTTGACTTATGAAGGTTCCATCCTTGGTTGTTTCACTTGGAGTCCAAGGAAGAATGTCGACTCTCCCATCATGCTCATTTCAAATTTACTTTGCATGAGGTTTGAAAAATTTTCACATAGCTCTTTGTTTGTGGATCCAAAAATGATGTCATCCACATATATTTGAACAAGCAAGTATACTCTTCTTGTCTTGAATTCGAAAAGTGTTCTATCTACTTTTCCTTTTGTGAATCCATTCTCGTTAGGAATTGTGACAAAGTATCTTACCATGCTCGGGTGCCTGTTTCAATCCATACGAGCTTTCTTGAGTTTGTATACCTTATCTCCAAGAGTCTTACGCTCAAATCCTGGAGGTTGTTCAACATACACTTCTTCTTCCAATAAACCATTTAGGAATGCGCTTTTTACATCCATCGATATACTGATAAAATTCTTGTGAGTCGCATAGGCAAGAAACATCCTTATAGCTTCCAATCTTGCTACAGGGGCAAATGTTTCATCAAAATCTATCCTTTCTTCTTGGCAATATCCTTTGGCTACTAATCTTGCTTTGTTTCTTACCACAGAACCTTCCTCGTTCATCTTGTTTCGAACACCCATTTAGTACCAATAACATTTTGATGGGTGGGTCTTTGAACTAATTCCCATACTTTATTTCTTTCAAAACCGATTGACTCTTCTTGCATAGCTTGAATCCAATGTGTGTCATCCAATGCTTGTAACACATCTTTGGGCTCTATTTGCGAGATAAAGCATGTGAACATAGCTTCTTGTTGAGTTCGGATCTTGTTTTGACACCTTATCTTATATCTCCAATGACAAGTTTCGGTGGATGGTCTTTCACCATCTTACATCAGGTTGAAGTAAGTTAGTGGATTCGATCGTCTTGCGGTTTGTGTTCTTTGTGATCGCCTCTCTCGTTATCACTTAGCCGCAAATTTTCCAAAGATCTTATGAGACTCGGCTATCTCATCTTCATCCGAGTTTATAATTCCGGCTTCAACTTTAACATAGGGATTTTTTCGTATGTTTGGATGATTGACTTATCAATGACTCTTCAATATCTTCTCCATTTACATTTGGCTCATCGAATACCACATGAATGGATTCCTCCGCAACCATAGTCCTTTTGTTGAGTACTCTGAGGCTTTGCTTTCAATTTGAGTATCCCAAGAAGACACCTTCATCAACTTTAGCATCGAAAGCCTTTAGATTGTTTTTGCCATTGTTATGGATGAAGCATTTACATCCAAATATTCTAAAATATGCAACATTTGGTTTTCTCCTAGTCCAAATCTCATAGGAGTCTTTGTCAATTTTGTCATTTTATCATACATCTGTTTTGAGTGTAGCAAGTGTGTTAATTGCTTGACCCAAAATCTTTTTGGTAACCCCTTGACTAACATAACATGGTCCTTCTTTGAGAGTTCTATTCTTCTTCTTTCGCAACTCCATTCTGTTTGTGGAGTCCTTGCTGAGATAATTCATGACCAATGCCATTTTCAATACAATATTGAGTTATTATACCATTGACAAATTCGGTTCTCGATGCGATCTTATTTTGATAATGGTTTGGCTCTTTTCATTTTGAATTTTCTTCATTAAGCGTGGCGGTTTGTAGAGTTTCTTTCTTTTTACACATGAATATAGTCCATGTATATCTTGAGTAGTCATCTACTACCACCAAGGTGTATTTCTTTCCACTTATGCTATTTGGTTCCACTTTGGGCCAAATAGATCCATATGTAGCGGATGCAATATTCTTGTTGAAGATGGGCATGTCTTTTCTTTGAATGATGATTTGATTTGTTTTCCCTTCGACATGCGTCACATATACTCTCCTTTTTGTATCCGAGTCCGAAAGTCCTTCCACAAGATTTTACGGCAAGCTTGTTAATCGTTTTGAAATTTAGGTGACTCGGCTTTTTGTGCCACATCCAACTTGATTCATTTGTGCTCTTTGCTAATAGGCAGTCTTTGGGTGTAGCGGTTGACCAATCTACTACATACATGTTCTTTTGTCCGCATCCTTGCAACACAACTTCATTCGATTCAAAGCATCCTTGATTTGGCATATACCCATGTTAAATCCAACATTATAGCCCTTGTCACGAGAGTTGGCGATGCTTAGCAAATTGAAGTTGAGTCCTTCAACATATGCAACATCCGTGATTTCTAATCCATTTTCTTGATGGATCCAATGCCTCTTATTTCTCCTGGAGCTTCATTTCCTCCAAATATGACTTTTGCTCCCTTAACTTCCTTGAATTTTTGATTTTTCTTATTTCTGTCATATGTCCGGAACAACCACTATCCATGTACCAGGTTCCTTGGCACTCACTGTTCCTTGAACCCGCAATCAAGGAAATTAAGTTTTAGGTACCCATACTTGTCGGGTCCCGAGGGGTTAGAATTGTAAGATGATCCAACCAACTTATAGCCAAATGATTTGACTCTAAGGGGTTGCCATCTATCGTGCCATAATCATAATTTATCTTGGCAAATTGCTTGGGGATTTTAGGTTCATACATTTGTCTCTTTTTTTGTGTATGTGTTTTTTAGCAATCGCCTTATTTGGGTAATTTTGGTGTCTCGAGTGTAGTGCCTAGGTGCATATGTGTCTTTGATGAAAGCTCTTATACTTTTGGAATGGCCTTTCTTTGAGTTCTAGGCCTTTGCCATTTGGGCTTATATTCCATAAGTCTATCTTTGATAGTTCACATCATTCCAATCACTTGGCTTGGATATTTTCTACCATTCCCATCATATGTATTTCTTTTATAGATTTTAAGGGTTTTTGGTAGCTCGCTTCTTCTTTACTGAGTATTTTTGTTTGGAGTTTCTTTGAGGAACTCGTTGAATCTCTTCTCAATTTGTCCTTTCAACACACTCAATCGTTGTTTTCCTTTTCCTTTATAACCAAGGCCGGTTTGCTTGTAATTGTGCTTTGGAGTGAATGTGTGTGCAACATTTAGAGTTTTGGATTTTTAGACTCTTCATTGCTTGAAGATCCTTTTTCCAAAATTACTTTTGAAGTTTGACATATCACGAGAGGAGTTAAATCCTAAGCTGTCTTGTCTCCACATTCTTTTTGACTCATAATAAGATCATCCAATGATTTAGATGCCTTAGTGAATGAGGCAATAACATTTTTGAGGTCATTTCCCCTCTTTTCTATGGCAGCTATTTTCGCTATTAGCTTGGCATTTTTCGGCCTTTAAACTTTTATTCTCATCGCCTATTTGACTTAGAGTACTCGGCTCCTTAGTCATTTGTGAGTTTTGGCTCTTGAGTAATTTGTTTTCCTCATTTAGTAGTGTGTGTGAGGATTTAATGTGTTGAAATCTTTCATCATTTTGCCTAATGAATCATAAAGATCGAGTGGGTGATGAAGTGTGTGTGTCACGTCACTATCACTAGAACCGAGTTTGATGAGTTAGAGTGTACCTCATCTTCTTGGTCGAGTTGATCTTGTTCCTTGGCCATCAAGCGGATCGGGCTTCTTCTTGAGTCACTTGAGTAGTCACTTTCTTTGCTCTCGAATCACTTGTCTCTTTTGACTTGGTCATTTGTCTCTGATCTATCTGACCAACATTGCCTTTTTCTTTTCTTGTCTTCTTTCTCAAGACCTTTCTTTCTTCTTCATTCCCCGTATTTGTTGACTACGAGGATATGGGCAATCAATAGCGTAGTGACCTGGTTGCCTACGGTTCGGCAAAGATAGATATTCAACCTTTTGATCGACTCTTTCCATTCTTGGATTGTCGGCCTTTTGATATTGACTTTTTGATGATCTGTTCTCTTGGTTGGCCTATCTTCTCTTGATTTGGAGGGAGCTAAGTGTCTTACGGAAGATTCGCCCTTGCCTCTCTTGTAGTTTTTATTGAAGAACTTGTTGAACCTTTTAACCATCAGGGCTATTTCTACGGATCAATAACTTCTTTGACCTCGGCTCTCTTTCCATCCTTAACAATTAGAGCAATTTGTTTTGGGTACAACTGTCTCTTCCTCGATCTTTTCTTCTCACTCAAACTCGTAGGCTTTGAGGTCCGAGAATAGTTCATGGTTGGATGTCTTCGATAGGTCCATGGAATGTCTTAGTGCCATGACCTTCATTTCCCATTCATTTGGAAGACTTTTTAGGATCTTCATACACATTTCTTCGTGTATATTCCTTTCCAAGTGCGAGATAGCTCGTTGGTGATTTACGTGAATCGAGCATCCAGTTGATCCAGGTTTTCTCCTGCGATCATTTTGAAATTCTCAAATTTTTGTACTGCCCACTTTGATAATTTATTTTCTTTGATTTGCTCACGAGCCTTCACAAATCAATGTTAGTTTGTCCTGCATTTCTTTAGTCGTTTTGCATGATTTGACTTTATTGAACATGGCTTTGTCCAAGGTTTTGTAAAGGATGTCCTTGGCTACATTGTCCAGTTGTATCTTTTTTGTCATCATTTGTCCATTGAGTTCTTGGTTTTTCGATCATAGTAGTCCGGGAGCTATATCCTCTTCGCCAATTTTTGACTCTTCTTACAAATTTGTGTTCACCTTTAAGATTTGCGTGGCCCATCCTCTATCACTATCCACATCTCATCATGTAATCTTTGATAGATGAGCTCGCATACGAATTTTTCAATCATCAAATTCTTCAATTGTGAACATAGGGATGCGTGTCAAATTTTCTTCCATGATAATAAATTTTAATGATAAAAGGAGTTTTGAAAATTTAAGTACTAAAGCGAGACTTTGAAAAGTTTGGAGATCTAGTTCAAGAACCGGTGCGGAAGGCTCAATGAACCAACCGCTGACGATACCACTTGTAGGTCCCAAGGGGTGTGAGTGTAAGGTTTAGAAGGGGGGTTGAATAAACCTTACCAAATTTTTCGATTTAGTCCTTTTTAAAGTTCGAGTTGATACTACAGTTTGTGTCCTTGGTGGACAACCAATTTAGTTAATCAGTAGAGTTAGTCACTCAACGGACTTGGTCGAATTTGTTGATAGAATAACTCATTTGTTAAGACTGAATTTGCTCAATGGGTTGATTTATTGGAAGACTTAACACCCTTAAGTTTGGTTTAGTAGAGATTTAAAGCTTGATTTAGTACTTAGAAATTATCTAATGGATAGCAAATATGTCACAGAATTAAACAAATATGATGCGGGGAATTTAAAGTCTTTGAAATGTAAATGACACAATAAGATTTTTATAGAGGTTCGAAGATGGGGTAATTATTCTACTCCTCTCTTCTCCAACTCCTGGAGGAATCCACTAGGTATTGATCGATATACAAAGTGGTAGCAGTCCGGATACAAGTCTTGATCACACACGGTGACTTGATCCTTTGGGACTCGGTTTGGAGACGCCTTGATCACTCGGTGGCTTCTCGTTAAACGACTCGGCTTCTTCACAGGCAGTTTGCCTTGCTACTCAGATTCACTTGCTCAAGCTCTTTGGATTTGATCACGAAGCCCTCCAAAAGCTCAAGACTTGGTTCAACCTTGAACCTTCCTACAATTCTTCGTGGAATGTAGACCCCTTGATTCTTCAGTAATTTCCTCTTCAACTAATTGAAGTTATCTTTCCTTCACATGTGAGTGTTGGATTGATGTTCTTCGTAGTGTAGGCTTGAGGATTGATCGTTTAATAACTTGAGAATATTTCAGGTTACAATTCTAATAATTGCTTGAATGTTTGTGGTTCAGGTAACCTTTGTAATCTCTGTCTCTTTTTCTCAGAGTTATTCCTCAGCCTTTTATAGTGAGCTTTTCAAAAATCTGCCCGTTGAAGAGATAGGCTTATTTTTGAAAGTCACTTGTGGTCGTTGGCTTGTCTTGTTGCAGTCCTTGGGATTTGCCATTTCCTCGTATGAATTGTTCTCCACCTTTTCAGAGTTCTGACACGGTGTAGTGCTTCCCATTGGTTTATTCCTTTTGCACGCTTCTGGGAGTGAGCACTTCGAGAAAGGTAGCATGGAGATATTACTTGTTTAAGTAATTCTCTTGATTTCTCGCGGCAACGGATCTTTTTGATTATCTCGACTTGACCGCATTTCCTTGCTTTCCCAGGTGACTTAGAATCGCCTTCCAATCATTGGATGACTCTTCTGTCACTTCAACTTGAGACTTGGCTTTTCTTAAGTTGACTTGATCGATACTCCACTTTGCATCTCATTTGCTCCTTGATAGAGTTCCGTCTTCTCTTCTTTGCCATACTCATTTGTCTTGCAATGAGTCTTCCTTCTAGTCTCCGGTTGTCTTCTTGCATGTTTGGGCATAGCCGACTTAACTCGGACTTGACCATCCCTATTTATTACAATGCGAGTTTTACAACAAAAATTGGGGTGCCAACTTCCTATTCTAAGTTTTACATGGCATTCATCAAAATCTAAACAATAAATTTCCCAACAACATTGTCCTTTGAAATTATCCTCGGAGTTCGGTGATTTGAGCCCGAGAAAGTTTGGGGTTTTGGTTTCTGGCTTGTCCTTGTGCCACTTCTCGTTGAGTGGCACGGATTTTTTGTTGCTCTGCCTCGATTTGGCAGTTTGAAGATGACCCTCTCCGGCCCTTTTTCGCTTTGAGGGAGGATTTAAACCGATGAAATTCTTTGGAGGTGCCATGGATTTGATATACTCACAAAGTAGAAGAAATTAACAACAACAATTAAGAAAATTGATGAAGTATTGAGAGAGATTGAGAATTTTTGGAAGAAATCATACTCTAGGGTTTAATAAGGAGGATAGAAAAGTGTGGAGAAAGAGAGGACAAACGCGATTTATTGCAATCTGTCAAGCTAGGGCGACTGGTCGCTATGGGGGGCGATCGGTGCCTAAACACAGCGATCGATCGCTCCTAATGGTGACCTATCCATGTTTCAGTGCAATCCATCTGTCCGATTTTTTGAACTTTTGAAAATTAGATTTTTCACTCCAAAACTTTTCCAATGACAATAAAATGCTCAAAATGAAAATATAGACTTTATTCAATATGCATTATACCTAAACAAGCTCGAATGGAGTTAAAAAAACTCGGGGGTTAATGATTTTGTAATAATATCCGTGAGTTGTTCTTGAGACGGAACAAATCACATCTCAATTTTTCGTTTAGAAACACAATCCCTTAAAAATGATGTAGAACCTCAATATGTTTGGTTTGATTATGATGAACTGAAATTTGAGAAATATTGATAGTGGAGGAATTATCACAAATAATAGGAACATTTTTGAAAGAAAATTTGTAATCCGCTAAGGTTTGTTTCATCCAAGTAATTGTGTACAACAAAAAGCCACGAAAATATATTCAGCTTGAGTCGTTGATAAAGATACACAATTTTATTTCTTTGAAAACCATGAAGCTAGGCAATCACCAAAAATTGACACGACCCCGATGTACTTTTACGATCATCAATATTACCGGCATAATCTGAGTCACTATATCCATTTAAAGAAAACAATTCATTCTTTGGATAAAACAAACCATAATAGATAGTGCCTTTTAAATATCGAAAAATTCTTTTAACAATACTTAAATGAAATTCTTTGGGATTTCTTTAAAATCGAGCACATAGGCATACGACATGAAGAATATCTAGTTTACTTGTGGTTAAATAAAGTAAACTAACCAATCATACCTCGATATTTGGTGACGACCACCATTCGCGGTCCATTTATGTTCTCTTCCTTGCCCGGGAAGGTGGATCAAAGAATCGTCCGCTCCCATTTGTTTCATGTGACGAACCTAACATTGTTAGGTCCTGGATTCTGTAAACTACCGGATCTAGATTAAGAGCTCCATTACGTCATTTTCATTAACCGATTTACCTTTTTCACCTTTGTCGAGTTTGATGTTTGTTGCCATTGGAGTTGCAACGGTTCTTCCTTCTTCAATTCCAATCTTCTTTAGAAGTTCTTTAGTGTACTTTGAATGTGATAAGTAAATACATTCTTGGCATTGTTTGATCTTGATTCCAAGGAAGAAGTTGAGCTTTCCCATCATACTCATCTCAAATCCACTTTGCATTAACTTAGAAAATTTTTTGCACAAAGATTCATTAGTAGCACCAAAAATAATACCATCTACATATATTAGAACTAAGAGACTATCTTGATCTTTTTTAAAAACAAAAAGCGTTGTATCAACTTTGCCTCTTGTAAATCCATTTTCTAAAAAAAAAGAACTTAGTCTATCATACCATGCTCGGGGTACTTGTTTGAGACCATATAAAGCCTTTTTAAGTTTATAAACATCATTTGATCTAGAAAAAGTTACCAACCCATGAGGTTGTTTAACATAGAAGAATAAAACCATTTAGAAAAGTATATTTAACATTCATTTGGTAAATTTTAAAAATTTTGAAACAAGAATAAGCAAGTAAAATACGAATAGCTTCTAAATATATTACGTGTGTAAAAGTTTCATATTCTTGACAATAACCTTGAGCTACTATCCTTGTTTTATTTCGAATGATGTTGCCTTGATCGTCTAACTTATTCCGGAATACCCATTATGTTCCAATGATAGTTTGTGATGGAGGACAAGGCCCAAGTTCCCAAACATCATTTCTTTTGAATTGATTTAGCTCTTCTTCATCTCTAGAAACCAATCTTCATCTTCAATTGCTTCCTTCGCATTTTTTGGCTCTTTTTGAGATATAAGAGCTTTTTCGGTAATTTTTTTTCATGTCATAACTTTGTCAAGTGGATCCTGAATTATAAGATCTTTTGGGTGATCTTCTTTGAATTTTAGAGCCACGGGAAGATTCGATGTATCACCCTTATCCTCTTGTTGAACATTTGAGGTAGAAAGTTGATCATTATGAGTGTAATTTGGAACAATTGGCCCAACTTCTTCTTCTTCATCACTATCATCATCTGGGATTCTTTCAACACCGGAGGCTTCATTAAATTTGACGTGAATAGATTCTTCAACCATCAAGCTTGATTTGTTATATACCCAGTATGCCTTGCTTTTAGTCGAGTATCCCATAAATATTCCTTCATTGGACTTAGGATCAAGTTTGTCCAATTGATCCTTGGTGTTCAAGATAAAACACTTGCAACCAAATATTTTGAAATAGCTAATATTTGGTGTTCTTCCTTTCCAAAGCTCATATGGAGTCTTGTTCAATATTGGACGAAGATATACTCAATTTATGACATAGAAAGTAGTGTTCACAACTTTGGCGCAAAAATATTTTGGAAGAGAGAACTCATTTAGTATAGACCGCCACATTTCTTGTATAGTCCAATTTTTTCTTTCGGCTACACCATTTTGTTGAGGAGTTTTCAGAGCCGAAAAATTATGTGTATATCCATTGGTTTCACTGACTCTAAATTCACCATCAAATTCACCTCCTCGATCACTTCTTATAGATTTGATAATATTTTTTTTTCATTTTCTATAAGTCTACACAACTAAGCAAACTCATAAGAGGAATCACTTTTATTTGCAAGAAAAATAGCCCACATATATCTAGAAAAATTATCAACTATAACGAATGTGTAATGCTTTCCACTTAGACTAGTCGTGCCAATATCCCTGTACAAATCTAGGTGAAGAAGTTGTAGATGTTTGGTTGTGGAAATTTTATCTTTGGGCTTAAAACTACTTTTAACTAATTTGTTCATTTGACAAGTGTCACATAAGCCAAGATTTTCAAAATTTAATTTGGGTAGTCCTTTGACATGTTGATTTTAATAAATGTTTTGTATCCAACATGTCCAAGTCGCCTATGCCATAAACTAGTTAAATCATTATTGGAGACAAGATAAGAAACATTTTGACTAAGCAAATCATTTTGGACAAATTTTGTAAAGCTTGCCTTTTCTATTTTCTTTACAAATAATTTTATCATCTTTAACAATTAGGCATTTTTCTTTATTGAAAAGAACATTGTAATTTAAATCACAAAGTTGGTTTACACTTATCAAATTGAACTTAAGCCTTTATACTAATAAAACATCTTTGAGAGAGAAAGAGGACTTACCAATGTCTCTATTGCCAATTTGCCCTTGCCATTCCCAAACATAATCATTTTTACTTCTTGTCGCTTGATGTTGGTGAAGGTACGTATGTTCCTTTCCGGTCATGTGATGCGAACATTCGCTGTCCACAAGTCATTTGGAATTGTCTTTGACGGTAATTGCCCAAGTACCTACAATTAAGTTATTTTTAGGTACCCTAGAGTGTTGCGGTCCATGGGGGTTAGCATTGGGACCTTTTGGTCTCCAAAAATAACTATTGCTATTTCTAATCCTACAAGTTCTAGCAAGATGTCCATTTTTGCCACAATAAAACACAAGTAATGATTTTAGGACTACTAGCACGTATGAAAGTTGGAGCTTAGTTCTTTTTCTTGAAATCGGTTTGAAAATATTTGTAAACAAGTCCTAATTTCGATTGCTCATTTCTTTGTGCACCAAGAATTTTTGTAACCTTATTGGTACTCAAGTTAAAACGTTGCACATCTTTTTTAAATTTTATATCTCTTTTGTGAGCAATTATTTTTCGAAATCAAGACTCTTAACTTTAGGAAGAGTAATAGTATAAGCATTGTCAAGAGATTTATAAAAAGAAAATAACTTATCTTTTTCTAATTTTAAATCTTTAAAATCCTTTTTCAAACTTTTGTATTTAACAATCATATTTCTAAACTCATTTTGCAAGTCATCATAATCTTCTTGAAGTTCATTAATTAAAGAAGAAGAAGAAGAATTAGAGTGTACCTCATTATTTTCATGATCACTTGCCATGAGACCTTGTTCAGTTTCCTCTTCACCATCGAATGTTGCAATAAATTTATCCCACGATTTTGCATCCACATTCAAGGCCTTCTTTTCCGGAAAGAACCTTTTCTTGTTTTGTTCTTCCTCCACTATTTTAGGACAATCGGCTATAAAGTGCCCGCGTTTTCCGCATTTAAAGCACTAGTTGTGTCTTGTCTTTCTTGCCTTATTTTTATTGATAAATTTGGCAAACTTCGTACGAGGGCGGCAATTTCCTCATCATCCTCATCACTAGCATAATAAGAATTATTTGAACTAGAGGTGAGATTTTTAGAAGTAGATTGCATACCCGATTGAGAGGTGGATGATTTGGAGTTCTTTCATTCCTTGAAGTAGACTTCATAATGAGAATTTTTTTTCAATAAGCTCATCAAACTTGAGAGTCTCAAGATTTTGAGCTTCCTTGATAACTGTCACCTTTTCAGACCAGGAACCGGGAAGAGCATTCAATACTTTGGTTACCTTGTCTTCTTCGGAGATGACTTTTATGAGAGCTAATAAATGATTGACGATGTTGTCGAGCCTTTCCACCATTTTCGAAATTTCTTCACCTTCGAACATTATGAAGTTTTCAAAGTCTTTAACAAGAATGGTTTTTCTAGCTTGTTTAACTTTCTTAGTTCCTTCATAGATAGTTTTGAGTTTTCCCATACTTCATGTGTAGATCTTATTCCTCTAATTCGATTATACTCGGTAGCGGTTAGTGAACAATGTAAAATATTGAGAGTGGTTACCGTTTAGAGAAAACGATTTCTTATCACTTTCATCGAACTCTTTGAAACTTTTGGGAATTATAGTTCCATCCTCCAATTTATTGGTTGGTTGAGAAATTCCTTCAATTACCGCGTTATAATTCGAACCCATAACCTTGAAAGAAGCACTACATTTGGTCTTTCCAAAAAGCATAATTGTTAGCATCGAATAGTGGTGGCTTGTTGGAAAAGACGCCGGTTGGAAGGTAGATTTCATTGGTAGCCATGGATCTTTCCTCTTTACTCGCAAAGATAAACAAGCTTGCCAAAGAGTTTGGCTAGATACCACTTGTTAGTCCAAGTTGCTACAAAAATCTAGAGGGAGGGTGAATAGATTTTCCCAATTTTCTGATTTATGCCCTCTTTTCTAAATAATTAAAAAATCTTCAAGAATGAAATAGATATAAGAAGAATGAACACAATGATTTAAAATGGCTCAACTCACCTAGAGCCTAATCCACTACCAACTGGTATGTCCAAGTGGATTTCGAAAATAAAAAGTTTATTAATTGATACCAAACAATTGCAACTTCACCTTGAAGAGTAGGGATGGCAATGGGTAGGGTACCCACCAATTTAAGAGTATCCATATCCAAACCCTACAATATTATTACTACCCGTACCCATCCCAAACCCGATTAAAAAGTTACACCTATTACCCATACCCGTCCCAAATTCATTTGTTAATACCCGCATACTACCCGTACCCACCCAAAACCCGTTATCTCATAAAAAATTATGAATGCTTAAATGGTTATTTAAATAGGTAATCTGAAAAAAAAATAAATTGTTATATAAGACTATTCATCAACTAAATTAAAAGAAGCACAAATTTAATTGATCAACTAATGCATCATTTAATCCATATAATTATATTATTTAACATCGAGTTCTTTCAAGCTTGACAAAATAAAAGAGGTTGACAAGACCACATATTCAAAGAAAATAACAATTCCATATATTTTTTGCCAAAATTGGAAATCTATGTTGGACTTCCAAGAAAAATGTATCCTGCCAAGTGAAAAAATAGGTAGTAATTACTTATTAATTATTAGAGAACAACTAAATATGTATATCAATATGAACTTATGTTTACAAAAATGTTACTTACTTCTTGGAGAGAGTCATAAAATCAGTCAACATCGTCTTCAATAGTACATAAACAGTTAGAATCTGCAGTTGAACAAGAACCTATAAAAATAAAATGACAAAAAAGGGCAACAATGTAAATATTATTAGAACCTTTATTTTGAAACAAATTGAAACATAAAGTAAAATATTCTATTACCTTCCATAGTTGTCCACAACCAATTCTGTGAACACATTAGTGTTTCTAAAGTATTAGAATGAAGCCTACTACGATGAACGCTAACAACTCTTCCACCAGTACTAAATGCAGATTCAGGTGCATCTGTAGATACTGGTATTGCTAGAAAATCTCTAGCAATCATTTGCAAGGTTGGATATTTTAACCCATTTGTTTTCCACCAATTTAGAATATCAAACTCTTCACTCCAAGTAAACACTGACTCATCAAGATAATAATCCAACTCACTCTTCACATAAGCACTACTAGAAGAACTAAGAAATGCAACCAAGTTGTGCAAGTCATTCTTTTGAGAAAGAGATGGAGCTACATCCATAGGTTGATATTGTCTTGGTTTGGACACTATAGATTGATACTCATTAACCAAATTGTAACAAGTTTGTTTAACTTGGTCAATTTGCTTAACTGCGTCATCACCATATATGATAGGAAAATAATACTCTACCACTTTCAACTTGTATCTAGGATCCAAAACAACAACTACAGCCAAAACTATATGCACAACACTCCAATATTTCTCAAACTTATCAAACATTTTCTTAGACATGTCTCTAACCATGCTATCATCACAAACCATCCATTCCACTAGGGAATTTCTTATTTGACAAATGGAAATAAAGAAGCAATTTGCAGTTGGAAACTTTCTTCCTGAAAATAACTCGGTAGCATTATAAAATGCTTCTAGTTTATTAGCAACTTTTAAAGTAGTAACCCAATCGTCATCAGAAGGCACATCACTGTAAGATTTTTCCCTAATTTTCAACCTAGGGAAAACATCTTTATACTGAATTGCTGTTTGAAGCATCAAAAATGTGGAATTCCAACGAGTTTTACAATCCAAAGACAACTTTTTGCGACATGGTATCTTCAATTGTTTGGCCATGTCTTCAAATTTTTCTACTCTCTGAGGAGTTGCTGACCAAAATGCTACACTGGATCTGATTCTCACAAGTGAGTTATCAATAACAGACAATCCATCTTTCACAACAAGATTTAAAATATGTGTGGCACATCTCATATGCAAAATCTCGCCATCACATAAAAGATCACCATACAATTTTTCCATAATTATCGAAATCATACCATCATTAGAAGAACATTTATCAACAGTAACCGTAGAAATCTTAGTCTCAATGTTCCACTTTGCTAAACCCTCCATTAAATTCTTCGCAAGCTCTTCTTTGGTATGTGGAGATGGGACATATACAAACCTACATATTCCAAAAATAATACAATAATGATAAAATATCAAATAAAATTTGAAGTTGTGTAATATGTGTAGAATGTAAACTAACTAATATTTAATATACCTTAATATACGACTTTGTAGTACCCAAGAATCATCAATGTAGTGTGCCGTGATAGACATGTAACCTTTCTTTTGATTCGATGTCCACATCAGTAGTAATGGCTACTCGGCTCTTAAGATTCTCCAACTCTTTATATAATTTTTGAAACTCTATATCATAAATCAAAAAAATATCCTTCTTGATAGTGTTTCGAGAAACCATCTTGAAGAGAGGTTGGAGGCTAGCAGTGAACCTTCGAAATCCTACATGATCAACAATTGAGAGATGATATTCATGTAAAATTACTGCACATGCCAAATCTTTTCTTGATTTTTCTTGATCAAAAGTGAAGTTCCCAAATTTAACCTTTCCGTCAAGGTTTCTATCCACTACAATGTTCTTTTACTTTTGAGTCTCAAAGCATTGGACGATGCTTTTGTTATTTAAACTTGCACATGTCTCCAAATGGTTATGCAAAGACTTGGTTCCATTTTTGTTTAAAGCTTTGAGTCTTGTTTTGCAATGAAAACAAGTAGCCCAATCAATTCCATCTTCATTACTTTTTTCAAAATGATCCCAAACTCTAGATGTTAACTTTCTTTTTCTTGAACCGAGGGGGAAATTTGTTTTGTTACAAGTAGCAGTAGGCGCGGAAGATGGGGGAGCCATTGAGTTCTGTTGGATACTAGGAGTAGCAGGTGTTTCAAAAGTGTAACTATCAACATGTTCATTGACATTTTAAAACCTACAAATGAAAATTCAACAAGTTAATAAACCACAATAGAGACAACATATTATACACAATACTTTTCCAAAATATATATATAATTGAATCAAATATTTGTTTCGAAAATATGATATTATGATTTTTGAATTGTGATAATTTATTATTATATTAATCATAATATTAGAGATTTACCTATATAATTAGTTACTCATATTTTAAGATAAATCATCTAGAAATTGGTGCCATTGCCTAGGAAAAAAATAGAAATTACAATATAAACAAAACAAAAAAATTAAAACAGTGAAACTGATTAAATTCAAGTGATATGAAATCATGTACGTATTTTTGCTTGATTAAAAGTCTAATACATGAAAAAAGAAAAGAATTGACTTTGAAAACAATGAATGATGGAGTTGAATAATTGCTAAGGAATTATGAAAAAGATGAATGCTGGAAGATGAAGTAAGAGAACTTACTTGTTGAAGACCTTTGACGGAGCCACACGTTTCTGATTTTTATCAAAGTGAGGTACTAGGGCAGTAGGGCTCTATAGGTTTTCATTATGTATATAATCTCTTTATGTAAGCTACAAATAATTTCCTTAATTATTATTTCAAAAAAAAAAAAATCCCTTAATTATTCTAAAGTATGTTATGTTATCTATATATATATATATATATTTATATGGAAGTATTTAAATGGGTGCTTATATGGTCGGGTATCCATGGATACCCGATACCCGTACCCTATTATATAAACGGGTTTGGGTAGAGGGTATCCTAGGGGGTAAATCCGCACCCTACCCATTTATAAATGGGTATTGATTTTTCATCCCATACCCATCCCAAATCCGAATAAAATTACCCATACCCGTCCCATCAGGGTTTGGGCGGGTGGGTACCCGCGTCTACCCATCCCGCTGCCATCCCTATTGAAGAGGGCCAAACTCTTGTTACGACAACCACCTAGAAGAGCACCAAACTCTTCTTACATCTTTGAAGAGCACCAAACTCTTCAACACCTAGTGAATCAACTAAGTGTGTTCTTGCTAAAAGAAAAACAAGCATATCTTGTTTTGGATGATTTGATCAATCAAGATTACAACTCTAATGAAATATTAAAACTTTGAAAGTGCAAGTATAATCAAGAAAGAAAGCCTAATAAGCAAGATATGAAAGTGTAGTGCTTAGGCTATTACAACAAGAGTATGAAAATAAAAGCTTGAGAAATTTACTGAAATTTTCTTGTTGTGATTGTAGAATGATGTATTGTATTTGATCCTTCAATTTCTTCAACTATTTATAGAGGAACTTCAAGATTTGATATCCAACATAGGCTCCTCCAATTTGAAATTTGTTTGCAAAAGAAGGATCAAAAGATCTAAAAAATGGTTAAGAATTGATTAAGTAAATCTTGCTGATAAGTGCTTAAGCAACGAATTGAATTTGCTGTCAAACATTTTTTAGCGATTAATCACTATGTTGAAAATTCAAAAGTTTAAACTGTTGATAAAGGTTTGACATAGTACGACATCGAGGGCGACCGGTCTCTACACATAGCGATCAATCACTGCCCATAGAGACCGTTCTCCCTCGAAACAGAAATTTTGTAGCCAAAACTGCAACCTTCAAGCACCGGTCGCCCTCCTTGCTCCAAACTCTCTATTCTGTTTTTTGATTTAAACATTCAGGTAAAGGTCTCCCTACTAGGGTGACCAGTCGACCTCTTTACAGAGAGGCTGTCCGATTTTTGTAAAAATTAAAGTTCAAGAAGTACTTAAAATACTTAGTAAAAATCAAATAATATTTTTTGAAATATTTGGACAACTTTTGGAAATATTGTTTAGGTATAAAACTCATCTATATTAAATCATTAAAATTAAAATAAAAATATTTTTCTAACAAAACGCTCTAAAGAGGGTCTTTATATTGCATTTCAAATACAAAAATCCTCCACACGGCTTCATAGTGCATATTAACCTCATCGATATTCTTCTCCAAATTCTCATCATTTGAGCTCTGATAGAAACATGGGCAGAACCAGGATTCGACAATGAGGGGGGCAGACAAATGGAAGATCAAATATTTATTTTATATAATATAAAATTCAAAATATATTATGTATTTTCATCAAATACAATATCAACATTCATCATTAAACACCCCAAAACACATAATTTTAATCTAAAGTTCCATATTTTTTCTTTTTACTAAAAAATTTGGGGAGGCCAAATGGAATTAAGCCCAATATTTACCTATGAAAAATAAAAATGTGAAAATGTTGGGGGGCTCCCCTCCCAAATAGTTCCGCCCCTGGATATAAAGACACAATAACATGATCGTGTCATTTTTTTTATATACTCGAATAGATATTTGATCACTCGTGATTGATTACACCACTCAACATTTAGATGTGGTCCATAATGAATCGACAAATATCGACTATGAGGAATAACATATCTATTATCCAAATAAACTCCATTCTTAAAAATTGTTCTTCCATTATCTCGGCGTTTGTATACATGATAACTATCTTCATCAGTGGCAGTGGTTCCAACGAAGTTTTTCAGAAAATGCTTGGAGCAACAACCATCCAACATATAAGGAGGATTCCCACGATTATCATTGCATGGACCGTGACCATAAAATCTCGAACTGCAGCATAAGGAATTTGTCTTCTTTGTCAAGGAATCGTAATATGTGTGCATGATGTAATCCTTGTTTTTGAAACTCTATAGTATAGATTACTGTAATAAGAAATCACACAGTGCGTTAAATTTATATTGTCATAGTATATGCTATTACTTGTAATAGAACATATTTTTTTTAAGTAAATTACATAAATAAATATTGGTACCTGATTTTACATTTCCAAAAATTTTATTTTTATAAAGATCTTGAATTAACTCGTCTAGCTTAAGTATAAATACTCAACAAAGGTAATATGTATGATTCATTTCCTTGTGTAGACTTTTATAGATTTCGCAATGCAATTGATTCTGGTTTAGCCTAACATAAGCCAATCGTCCCGACTCAACCATAGTTCGGCGTTGGCAACAATTGTTGGAAAAGTCTTCCAGAAGACATAATGGTTAATGCATCGGCATCTCTTTCATGCATTCTCTATGCAAAAAATTCTCTTACACTCCCCTTTTTCCTCCCAGCAGTACATGGCTTTGCGTCAGAAAAAGAAATATCATCTATGTATCCATCCTCGTCGTAAGGAAAATGTAATGGATATTGAAGACCAAGATAAGAAGCATTCAGTTCATTTATACATTTAAGTTGTCATGTCTGATGTAGGTTCCAAGGGGTGTGAGCTAAGTCTAGAATGGGAGGGGATTAAATAGACTTAACCAATTTTTCGATTATAAATGCAAATCAAAGTTTATCACAAGAAAACAACTAAGTCTCTTGAGAGATAGCTGGGTCAAACTTCAGCAAGAGAGTTAACCACTCAACAAACTCTGAGAGAGTTGTTGATAGAGTAACTCAGCTGAGTGAAGTTAACTTTTTATAAATTCAGTTTTCTTGATTTTTAACAGTGGAAGTCTTAATATCCTTTATAGAATTGGTTATCAACTCTTATTTTTAAGCTTGTTATTATCAGTTGGATAGCAAATATGAGCAAGTAAATAAATTGCAAAAAGTAAAGTGCTGAAAGTAAATGACATAAATATTTATAATGGTTCGAGGAGGGGGTAATTCCTCTACTCCACTCTTCTACTACTCCAGGAGGAATTTACTAATGCAACTTTGACTTTGTTACAAAAGTACAAACAATATGAGCAACCCTTGATCACACAGCTGGCTTCACTCATAAGACTCAACTCTTCACAAGGCAGCTGCCTCACCACTTCAACTCTTCAAATCATTCGGACTTGATCACTTAGCCTTCCGTCGGACTTGAACCAGGTTCAAACTTGAACCTCACAGAACTTCCTTCACATCTTGGAAGAACAACCCTTTTTGTTCTTGAAAATAGGTTTCTCTTCAACTTTGAAGTATGGCTTCTATCTTTCACATGAATGTGTTGGATAAAATCACTTCGAGTTTCAGGTCTGAAGATTATGAATTTAGCTTGAGAGAGAGTATTGAAGATGTTTGCTCAGATTTCTCTAATGTGTCATTTGTATCTCGTATATCTTGCTGAAAAATTCCTCAGCCTTTTATAGTGTGAGGTTTAAATTTGTCCATTGAAGAGATAGACAAATTCAAACTTCACTTCTTGTTTGTTGGCTTATCTTGTTCTACAGCATTTGATGTTGACCCAACCTTTGTGTTAACTACATGCAGGCATCTGAATTGTACCAGAGTTCTGCAAGTATTCTATTGGCTCTTGCTACTTGCACTCTTTCAGCAAGACAACTTTTAAGGTTGGAGGCTTGTCTCTTACCAAAAGTGGGAAAGTCTTGACTTTTCTTCACAATGGACTTCTTCATCTTTCTCTAATTCCTTCAGCTGCTTTGCCCCAAAATTTGAGTCTTCTCCTTGATTCTTGGATGACTCTGCTGTAAGTCTTTTGAAAGACACAACTGTTGTACTTTACTGGAGTTCTTCAACTTAGCTGCATGATGGCTCAACTAATATTCTAATTATTACAAGTTGAAATAACATAAAGAATTTGGGGTGCCAACTTTCAATTCTAGAAGCATGTCACCCCCAGCAGCATTGTTAACCATATATTGATAATTATGTGATAATCCATCATAGAAGAATTGGTTTAATAATTCCAGTGGGTAGTGATGATGTGGGTATTTAGTCTATAAATCTTTAAAGCAATCCATGCCTCATGAAAAGGCTCACCTTCGATTTGATTAAAAGTGGCTATCTTACCTCGCAGATCTAAAGTTTTCTGATGAGAGTAGTACCTACCCATGAGTTTATTGTACACCTCCTTCCAATTAGTAAGAGAGTTGGGAGGTAGAGACATAAGCCATGTTTTTGCCCGATCCTTCAGAGTATATGGAAAACATCGCATCCTAAGGTGATCCTCATTCAAATCTTGTAGAGGAAAATTTTGAATGATAGAATAGAATTCCCGAATGAAGTTGAGAGGATCTTCATTGGGCATCCCATAAAAAGACGGTAACTGATTGAAGTGTGTGTTTTTTAAGTCATAGTTCCGTGCTGCTTGTCCTAAAGTGATGCAAGAGGTCGCTGTTCCAATGACTGGGCATGCGAACTCATGCATCAAAGGCTCGCGTGCCTCCGCATTGTTTGCGTTTTGATTGTCACCCATCGCTGGCTCGTCTGTTTGTTCTTCATTTGGAATGTGATCCTGAGAATTCTCGCTACTATCTGTAGAATCATCCCCTTCTTTCCTTGCACGTCTCGCAACTCGATGGATGTCATCCACATAAGGCACAAGGTCCCGATTGATATTTCTACGTCCTTGCATAAAAAATACTAGGAAAACAAATCAAACGTATCTGTGGAATAAGGTAAAAATAAAAAAGCAAACAAAAAAAAGAATCCTAAACTAAAAACACAGAAAATAGACACAATAATTATTATGCCTAAAGCCTTCCCCGTCAACGACACCAAAATTTTGTTCGACCGCTAAACACTTAAAATAAATTAATCAATTCTCGCAAGAGAACGATATCAATCGTAGGGTAGCAAGTTGACCACAAGTCGTCTCTCAAGGAAGACTTAGCCGACAAATAATTATTGTGTTTCACAATAAACAAAAAGTAAATCCTAAACACTCTAATCAGATTTGTGATTTTATTAAACTAAAGAAAAACATTAAGAAGACAATAATCAAACTAAACACGATTAAACTTTGAGAAAAAGATATGAATAAAAGTCTAGGATTTTGGAAAATCATCTCATCAAACTTGCAAGCAGAATATCAACTAATAGATCATGCGGTTAACAAATATAACAAACATGTAAACATAAGGCCTAGATCTGATAACTCACGTATTCACAGATTAGGGTTATCCCGACATAATTTGCTATTTTCATTAAGCCAAAGTTCGATAATACACATCTGATTCATATCTAACCTCTTGAGTAAATTTATTCCAGGGATAATATCTTCTCTCGATCTCATTTATTCCCTTCAAAAGTTGATCAGACAATCAATTATCAAGTAAAGCAATTCATTCAAGAAAGCAAATCAATTAGTCAATACTCATGCTTGTTTGTTTGAATCAAATCATCATAATCCTAGAACAAAGAAATTAGTTCATGCTTGGGGATGAGAACACAATCTCAATTGTAGGAAAAAAACAATCAGAAACATTATCATGCAACAACAATAATCACCCAACAATTGAAATCAGACAAAAGAGATGAAAAAATATTACGCTTTGATTAAGCCGCAAAAATAACTTCAATGGGAAGAACCCAAGCAATCCCAATGTTGAATGGAAGAGAAAAATATCAAAAACTAAATTCTAAAAGAGCTAAGTATGAAAGTGTACGAAATTATAGATCCCCATAGTGCTATTTATAAGCCTAAAACCCTAGACAAGGTGGAAGAATCCAAAAAGGAAAAGAAAAAATGAGTAAAAATCTGGAAGGTTCGGCCAAAAATCATTCATCACTTATATTATTTGTGTGTATTTACAAATAATTGTAAAAATATAACAAAATTTTTTTGGCAGCTAGATTCTATCGCTTTGGCTGTCTCCTCCTTCTTTCGTCATCTTCTCACATTCTGTGATGTTCTTCATCTCTCTTCCTTCTCCTCTCATCTTCAGCTTTCTTATTTTCCTCCTCCATCCTTGTTATTCTCAGCTCTTCTTATTCATAATTTCGGACTAGCTCAATTGTTCTTTTTTCAGCTTCCCTATTCTGAGTTGCATCTAGCCCCATCCAATATATGGAGTCCCTCTTGAGAGGATTGATGGCTATCATCCCACTCAATCTTCTTGGTGGAGAGCTTCTGCCTCTCCCACCAGAGTGATATTTTTGGCCTCTTCCTCTTTCAGAACCTCTTCCCCTAGCTTGGTTGCTTCCCCTGGGAACTTGGCTGGGCTGACTCTTGGACGATGTTCCTTAAATCTGCTGCTTCATAGATTTTTCGATGATCCTTAAGTCCTCTTTCCACTACGATCCCGTGCATCAGCTATCTCCATTCCTGCATAATATCCTTCTGACATAAGAGTTTCAAACTTCTCATTTGATCTTTCTTCCAAGGGGCCTGGAGGTGGAGTAGCTCCTTCTCTTGGGAGCACTCCAGCTGGCTGATCTCCATATTGGACATTTAAATTTGGATTCTTTCCTCTTGACTTCTGTCTAGCTTTGTGATTTCTGCCTTATTTTTCTGAAAAGCTAGCTCAACTTTCTCTTCAGGTGACAGGTCTTGAGGGAGCTGAGAATGCATTGAGGTGGTGCCTTTGTCTTTTATGATCAACTTCGTAGGGGTTTTTTCAAGCTTTTCTTCCCCCTTTTTTGCATCATCACCTTGAGAAGGTTGGATTGATTTGAGAAGGGAGTCCAATTTATTGTGTGTCATGGAGTCTGCTGCCTGTTGGTTGGAGCTGAGTGTATACAGGCTACAACTGATTTTTCATAAACAAATCTCAGCCTTCAGAGATGCCTCCATATGCTCCATTTTCTTCTCCATCTTCATCTTCAACAACTCCACATCTGAGAGATGACTTCTTTCCATTCTTTCAATAATGTCCCTTTGACGCTGCTGAAAAGCAAGCTAGTCAGCTCCCAAGACAACCAACTTTGAAAATAGCTGTCTTAAATATCCAATTTGCTCCCTTGCGTAGAGCTTTAGTCTGCTGTGCCCATCCATGATCTGCAACGCAACTCCTTGAATTTCTCCAGATATTGTGGCATCATGATTATCTATCATGGTTCTCAAGTCAGCAAAACCTTTCTCCATGGCCTTCATCTCCTCGCACATGACTCAGAAGGTGCGTCAAAAGTCAGCTACTTGTTCACTTGAATGTTAAGGGAACATTGACTCAAAATCATGGCCAAACAGTACAATACATGTATCCGAAGGAACAAGCAGATCAACTGGGTCTATTTGAACATTAAAGCTGCAGCTTCCTCCGCAGAATCAACTTCTAAAGGGATTTCTTCAATAAATGGGAAATGTAACATCCCTAACATGCCACTTAGATCAGAGGAAGTTTCCACTTCTCCTTCAGGAACACTTCGCTCTTCTTCCTGGCTAATGCTCTTTTTGCCTCAATTGTGGTAGCCTCATCGGCAGTAGCATCTATGGAAGCCTGCTGAGCTGACTGTGCCTCAGCTGTCTTAACAACTTCACTGGCAATAGTTGGTTCTTCCAATTGAGTAACCTTTGCATGAGTTTCCTGAGAAGGATCACGTGCAGGAAATTGAGCTAGTAAGGGTGGACCATCGACTAGCACAAATCTTATCCTGGTGTATTTCATACTTGCATCCAAATCACTAGCCTCTTTCTCAGACTCTACCAATTCATCAAAATCTTTAGCCATGTCTGAGTAATCAGCTTCAGAGTCTATTTCTTCAAGTGCATCAATAACATCAGGCTCAGTAGATTCGGATTCTAGAAACTTAGGCACTTTACCAGAATAATCAACATTCCCCCTGGTAGTCTCAATCGCCAATAGTTATTCATCTACCCTTTCAGCAGTCTCAACTACTAAAGGGCCTTCAACATTCCATGCAATAGACTGGGCTGCTGCTGGGTCTTCACCAATTGCATCCTTAGAGGTCTCAACCTCAGGAATTGCACTTTCATGACCAACAACCTCAACTGTCATGGTCTCTGCTGATCCATCATTTTCCTTAGTTATAGGTATTTGAACCTCTGTAACATCACTGGCCTTCAACTCTATGGGGCCTCAGCTGTGGCTTTCTCAACCACCACAACTTCACTGGCATGAATTGGTTCCGATTCAACTATCTCACCTTATCCTCCTAACTTCAAAATTTCTTGGCCCCTTGTAGTCTCCTCCGACCTGGCTGCAATATGAGCAGTTTTCCTTGCCTAGCTCACCAACTGATGGATTTTCAATAGGGTCAAATGTCATTGGGGACTTGGCTGTATCAAATGAATGTTCAACCATCTTGTCGTGTGCTGTCTCAGAACATCCTTAGGGTGTGGGCTCCACTGGGTTACCCTCTTCAACAATTTCCATCCCAGTATCATCGCCATCTCCCTTTGTTGCATTTTCCTATGTGTGAGATGGAGAGGTGATTGTTGCTAAGTCCCTCATGAAATCTTCAATAATAGGAGTTGGAGACAAAACCAAAGATGATTCTCCAACACCTGACTACTTGTCTTTCTCAGCTAACTCATGGGATTCTCTCAAGGCATGCTTCAGCTGTGCAACTTCAACTGCATCAGATCTTTCAACTGGTTCATCATTACTACTGGTACCATAGTTAGGGATAGACGCGAATGATTCCCCGAAATGCATTTACGGGTCTCAGTTGTCTTTCCCTTATCGAGAGCCTTCACCTTTTCTTCTTGACTTTTCTCGAAGAGAATGGAAGTAGCATACAACTTATCTAATGCCTGAATAAATGAGGCATTCTTCAAGAAATCTAAAAGTCATTCTTCCTCATCTATCAGATCTTTCAACTGGTTCATTTGAAGCAATATGGTCTTTTCTAGCACACTTTTCTTCAACTTGAGGCAAAACAACCTCACCAATTTCAACAGTTGTCTCACGCTGCCTTTTCATGTACCAATGCAGCTGCGTCATCAACCACTTCTTCTTCTTGCTCAGCTGCTGGGGGCATAGCAGCTGTGTCAGCTGCGACCTTTTTTTATATGGGCGGCTGTAGCATACTACAAGTCACATCGCCTCTTGGATCGCCTCTCCAAGGGGACTTCTTATTTTTTCTTATCAGAATTCTCAGCCATAACCCTAATGGCTAACTCTGTCTCAGAGGTCTCAGTTGCAGGCTTTTGAGCTACCTTGACAACTGATTCCTCTTATTCATCGCTCGAGTCAACCTTGGTTTGAGTCTTCTGTTTCTTCACAACTGCCTTTCTAGCCCAACTAATTTTCTTTTCTTTGTCACCACTGGGGCAACATGAACTGGAGTTGGGGCAGCTATTCCCTCCTCTGGGACACTCTGAGTTGTTTCCCCCTAAGAAGCGCCCTTCTTCTTTGCATGGGCCTTCTTCTGGGCAGCTGACAAGTTTCCTTTGAACAATAGAGGCACTCCCTTATTCTCTAATAGGTACCCAAGGATTATCCCATATCCTAGGGTGTTCTTGAACTTGCCATCCTCCAGATGCACGTTTTGGATATTTTGACACAGCTTGTCAACTATGAATTCACTCCAATTTACATCCAGCTCCTCCATAATAATAACCATCGCAGTCATCTTAGTCTGTGACAGTTGATTATAAGATCCAAACTTTATATCGGCACACTTCGCCACCATGTCCATAAGTTTTTGATACTCTTCTTTAATCACCATTTTGGTAGCTGAGGGATTCAACTTGTCAGCTACCTCATCCTTGGCTATCTCCTTCTATATCTTCATGAAGTTGAACTCATAATTCAGTTCAGTGTGTCTGCTGTTTGGAAAGTAAGGCGGCTCAGTCAAGTCGTTAGCAACTAACTTGACTTCCTTACCATTTACATATGAATTGATTCATTCATCGTGAGCAGGCGTTAAAGTAAAATATAACCACCTTCTCCAAGAAGGTCTGGGGCATGTTCAGGGTAAGAAACTCTAGCAACTGTGATTATTCCAAGTGACTGACGATCTTCTCGCCCTTTGTTTATCAGCCGACTGCTTAAGTAGTCCATTCACATCAATGAGTGTACCGGAGTACACTTTCTTTGATAGCTTTGCGAAATCCAGAGCGAAACTTGCAGATTTCTTAGGCGCCATGAGTGATTTCTTGAGAAAACTTGAAGAACTTGAATGGTATGCAGAGAGAAAAATTTTGGAATGCTTGAATGCTTTGAGAGAAAAGTGAGAAGAGAAACAAATGGAAATTCAATATATATGAGACGTGAAAAGACTATTTTGGGATTTTGGAAATTTGAAATGTGATCGATGGTTGAGATTGAATCGTATAAAGCATTAATCATGTCGCATTTAATGCTTGCAACATTTATGCCCAACCATAAGCATGTTGTTGCAACTTTTCACCTTACCACATCAGCATCATCTTTAATAAATTCCCGCTTTAATGAAATGATTTTGTTTTGTCTCTTAGCTCACAAATGTGTGTGCTGACTTATTTATGACTTAACTATACTTCTCTCTTTAGTCTGCTGATGGAACTCAGCTGTTTAGTTGACTCAACTCTGTTGAACGTCCAATTTAGCTGTTTAACTCTGCTAAAAAAGCAAAATTCTTCTGAAATGCAATTTTTCCTACTTTGTTATAGAGCACAATACTGGATTTTGAGTAATTGTAATATCACTAGTGTTATCACATATAATTGAAATTTCTTCAATGTCTTAGTTTCTTAGCTGTTGCCTCATCCACAAGACTTGGGGGCACTTGTTTACTGCTGCAATATATTCTGCCTCAACTGCAGATGTAGCTATTGAATTTTGTTTCTTGCTGAACCAAGAAACCAATCTATTTCCAAGCATTTGACAAGTACTAGATGTACTTTCCCTTTCAACTCTACATCCAACATAGTCTGAATCTGAGTATCCAATCAACTTGAATCCACCTTCTTTGGGATACCACAATCCAACTTCTTGGCTTTCCTTCAAATATCTTAGAATCTTTTTAGATGCTGTCATATGGATTTCCTTATGTTCATACTGAAACCTTGCACATACACCTAGTGCAAAGGTGATGTCAGGTCTATTGGCAGTCAAGTAGAGCAATGATCCAATGAGTGCTCTATATCTTGTTTGATCTACTAGTTTGCCTTCTGCATCCTTATCCATCTTTATTGAAGTATTCATGGGAGTCTTCACAGATGACTTCTCTTCCATACCAAATTTCTTCATTAAATCTCTGGTATACTTGGTTTGGCTTATTAAGGTTTCATCCTTCATTTTCTTGACTTGAAGACTTGGGAATAAGTCAATTCTCCCATTATGCTCATCTCAAACTTTCCTTGCATCAGGTTTGGAAATTTGTCATACAGCTCTTTATTTGTGATCCAAAGATAATATCATCCACGTATATTTGAACAAGCAAGATGCTCTCTCCATCTTGAATTCTGAAGAGTGTTCTACTTTTCCCTTGGTAAAAACATTATCTATTAGGAATTGGGACAATGTATCATACCATGCTCTTGGTTCTTGTTTCAAACCATATGATGCCTTCTTGAGCTTGTAGACTTTATCTCCAATAGTTTTCTGCTCAAAACATGAAGGTTGTTCCACATATACTTCTTCTTCTAAAAGTCTATTAAGAAATGCAATCTTCACATCCGTTTGATGGACTATGAAGTTCTTGTGTGCAGCATAAGTAAGAAACATCCTTATTGCTTCTAATCTAGCAAAAGGTGCAAAAGTCTCATTAAAATCAATACCTTCCTCTTGGCCATACCCTTTGGCTACCAATCTTGCTTTGTTTCTCACAATAGATCCTTCCTTATTCATCTTGTTCCTGAATACCCACTTTATACCAATAACATTTTGGTGAATAAGAATTTGAACCAATTCCCAAACTTTGCTCCTTTTAAGCTGATTCAACTCTTCTTGCATAGCTAGAATCTAGTGTGTGTCATCCAACTCTTGTGACACAACTTTTGGTTCAATTTGAGAAATGAAACAAGTGAACATAACTTCATGTTGAGTTATGGATCATGTTCTTTGTCCTTCTATTACATTTCCAATCACTAACTAAGGTGGATGGTCTCTCCGCCATCCCACATCTGGTTGGAGTAAGTCAGCTGGGTTGGTTATTGTTGCAACTAAGTTGTCTTGAACACTTCTTCTTGATCATCTTCATTCAACTGCAAATCTTCTAGCTATATTTGAGATTCAACTAACTCATCCTCATCAGGATCAAGTTGTCTGGGATCTGTCTCAGCATAAGGACCTTTCCAATGTCTTCTCCATTTATATTAGGTTCATCAAAAACCACATGGATAGACTCTTACCATAGCCCTTTTGTTTAACACTATGAAAGCTTTGCTCTCTGCTGAATATCCAAGAAAGATACTTTCATCAGCTTTAGCATCAAAAACTTTCAGATTATCCTTGCCATTGTTATGAATGAAACACTTGCTTCCAAAAATGGGAAAATATCCCACATTTTGCTTTCTTCATGTCCAATTTCATAAGGGGTTTTGGACAGTTGCCTATTGATCATACACCTGTTCAGAGTGGAGCAAGCAGTGTTAATGGCCTCAGCCCAAAATATTTTAGGCAATGTAGCTTCAACTAAAATGGTCCTTGTAGCTTTGTTGAGGGTTCTGTTCATTGTTTCAGCTACTCCATTCTGCTGTGTAGTTCTTGCAACTGACAATTCATGAGCAATACCATTTTCCATGCAATACTGAGTTATAATCCCATTGACAAACTCAGTTTATCTAACAGACCATATCTTGATAATGGTTTGGCTCTTTTCATTTTGAACTCTTTTCATCAGCTGAGGAAGCTTTTGAAATGTCTCCTTCTTACACATAAAATGGTCCATATGTATCTTGAAAAATCATGAACCACCACTAGGGTGTATTTCTTTCCACTTATGCTAGCTGGCTCAATTGGTCCAAACAGATCCATGTGCAAAAAATGTAAAATCTTTGTTGAAGAAGGACTTGGCTTATCCTTGAAAGATGACTTGATATGCTTTTCCTTTTGACATGCATAACATAGGTTTTCCTTCTTGTAGACTAAGTCTGGCAATCCTTCAACCAAATGGCTTCTTGCAAGCTTGTTGATAGTCTTGAAGTTTAGATGACTCAACTTCTTGTACCACAACCAGTTTGATTCAATTGTGTTTTTTGCCAATAAACATGTGCTTGGTGTAGCAGTAGACCAATCCACTATATACATATTTTTTCCTCATTCCAGATAGCACTATGTCATCAGTCTTCTTTGATTTGGCAAGCACCCATGTTAAATCTGACATTATGTCCTTTATCACAGATTTAGTTGACACTCAGCAGATTAAAATTCAGTCCTTCAACATAAGCAATATTTGTGATCTCTAGTCCATTTTTCTTGATGGACCCAATGCCTTAGATTTTTCCTGGAGCTTCATTTCCTCCAAATATGACTTTGGCTTCTCTTTATTCCTTGAAATATGATATGTTTTTTTTTTCCTGTCATGTGTCTGGAACAACCACTATCCATGTACCAGGTTCCTTGGTACTCTTCTGTTCCCTGAACCTACAATCAATGAAATCAAGCTTTAGGTACCCATATATGTCTGGGTCCTGAGGGGCTAACACTATAAGGTGTTCCAACCAGCCTATAGCCAAATGATCTGGCTCTAAGTGATTACCACATATCAGTTCCATAATCATAATGAATTTTGGCAAAATGCTTTGGTGCTTTAGGAACATACAACCGTCTCTTTTGTCTGTATTCTTATGTATATGATACGTGTAAGATATACGTGCATTTAGGGGCTTATTTTGATATATATTTGATACATTTGCATGTATATTCAGTGTGTTTTGTTGGTTTCCTTTGTTGGGCATGATACTACGTATTCTTGTAACTTCTTACAAGAAATAGAGCTAAATTGGATAAAAAGCGATATCACATTCCAAAATATAGGTCAATAGCTAAGGTACGAGCAAATATGTGAAGGAAAGTCGAACAAAAGGGAATTTCCTTCAAAAATGTCCAAATGCGCTAACAGTTTCTACCACTGGCAGAGTTTAGTATTTTGGCCATAACTTTCTCTACAAAATTGATATTAAGATGATGCAAGTGGCTATGGAAAGATAAGAGAAAGTGCTACAATTTTCAAGAAGACCCTAGGAGAAAACTCGGACTACAACCAGTCATACGGTCGGACCGTGTGGGACCACATGGCTATGTGACCTGCCCGTGCGAAGATGACATGTCCGTGTGAAGTTGGGAAAAACCAGGGGACGAAACCAAACCGCATGGCCGGACCATGTGAGAGCCACACGGCCGTGTGGGGTGCCGTGTGAAGCTACACGGCCGGGCCGTGTGACGATCTATGGCGGATTTTTGTGTCCTTTTCCTATTCAAACTCTACAAGTGATCTCTCCAAGCACCTATATAAGGGACCCAAGGGCTGCACGAAAAATAACTCATTCATACATCATACAACACACCAAATTACATAGGAACACAAGATCAAAGGTCTTCTGAGAGAGGAGGGCTAGGTTACAAAGAACACCACAAGGCCTTTCACATCTACGGAAGCACAAGAGCTTCGAAGGCTTGGAAGGAAGATCCATCCTGACAAGAAGGGGGTTTCTTTCTTAGTTTAGATCTCTTGTTTGTGCTTAAATGATGTCAAAATGTTGATTTCGAGTTTGTCTATTAATTTGTTATCAATGTTTGGCTAATCTTTTGGATCTTAGGGCATAATCAAAACTGTGAATTCATGTTAAATCTTGATTAATTATTTTCTTAATTAATTCATGTGTTCTATTTTATGAATTCGAGTGGTTATTCTTAATTATTTTTTATCTGATCAATAATTAGCATATCATATTTGTTTGTGTGAAATTCAGAAGAGGAGTTCTAACAAAGATGGAAATCGAATTCAGATATAAATGGGTGTATCGAGTCGGGAGACCTATAACTATTTTTGGGGAGTCATTCAATTTTAGATATTTTGGGAGTTAATAATAGTTGTATCGAGTCAGGAGACCTACAATTGTTATTAATCTACTGTTTATGCACCGCCCGGGAGGGGGAATAGACTAACTTAGGAATTGAACCCATAGAATTGCATGATTTGGTTTTTAAAACTTTTATTGGATTTAATATTGAAGAAACATGTTGAGATTATGTGCCTAAAGTTGCTTTCTTGGTTGTTGAAAATACTTGTGGGGTTCGCAAATTTATTTATTTTTCTTTTTATTTTTGATTTTTACTAAAACTTGAGATTCAGTCGTTTCAATAAAATTAGAATGCGGTGTTATTATAGCCTAAGTGTTTCGTAGTCAATCCCTGAGGAATACGACATTGCTTGCCATTATTCTATAAACTACACTGTACACTTGCAGTTGTAAGATCCAAATATTTTTGGCGAACTATTTTTGGCGCCGTTACCGGGGATTGAGAGATTCAACTTAGATATAGTAATAAGTAGTTCATGTTAGTCCAAGTGGCTACGATAATCTGGGGTGAATAGATTATGCCAATTTTTCGATTTATGCCTTTTTTTTCGGATGTAGAAATGATAACACAACTGAAAGTGCAGGAAAGTAAACAACACTCGATGATTTATAGAGGTTCAACCCACCTAGGGCCTAATACTCTACCACCCCGGTATATCTGAAGTGGATTTCAAAAAAAAAAAAAGAATTTTATTAATAGATACCAAACTATTACACCTTTACCTTGAAGAGAACCTCACTCTTCTTACAACACCACCTATGAAGATTACCACAATCTTCTTACACCAATGAAGAGTACCACACTCTTCAACACCTAAAATCACCCAAGTGTGCTCTTACCACAAGAACACTAACAAGGATGTCTTGTTTTGGATGAATTAAAATAATTCATGATTACATCTCAAAATGAAATATACAACTTTGAAGTGCAAGTGTAATCAAGAATCAAACCTAGTACTCAAGATGTGCAAGTGAAAGACTTAGGCTAAACACAACAAGAATGTGAAAGTGAAGAACAAGAAGTTTGCTTGTGTTTGTATTGCTTGTATTGTTGTGTCTTGTTGCTTCAATCCTTCATCTATTTATAGGAGAGATCTTGGATTTGATTTTCATACATAGACTCCTCCTTGGAGATTGAAATCTGTAAAAAATTGCAAATCAAATGGAGATTATAGGTGTTAGAAATCATTCCCTTAAAATAATGAAAAGTTATCTGCTGCGAAACAGATAGTTTGCGGATAAAACCTTAGATCGACCGGTTGACCTATAACAAAGAAATTCGAATATACAAGCTTTTTTTCGCGAGCTTTTTCTAGCTTCTTTGAGCTTATGAGCTTATTTCATGTTTCTCCCCCTTTGGAATCATTAAAAAGACTGTTAGCACGGTAAAAACATCATAAAAACATATCAAAGTGCACATTTTAATCGAGTTATCGAGCTTTTGATCATAGAGCTTAAAATTCCAAAAATAAGGGAAATTTTGAGAAGAAAGTTTGTAGAAGCTTATTTGATTAATAAAACATGATGTCTATAAACATATAAGACATCTGAAATCAAGAGATTCATGTAAGGGATGAAATCTTTACTGAAACATTTTGTCGAACACTTGGCGTGCGTAGAATAAAAACGAAGATGTATATAACACTTGTAAATGTAATCATGCCCAAAAATTCATCACCAAATGCAATTCTAGAATCATAATCCATCAACATTCAACATATCCATCACAATGATACAACAAATACACCAATCCATCAAGTAAAAAGAACTTTCTCAAGGGTTCAATCCAATTGAGATTAAAAAAGAACTAAACTTACCAATTAATCGAAAAAGTTGAGTAATATGGATGATATACTCACAATATAAGTCCAATAATAGAGAATTTACAAGAAAGGAATCATTTTGAGTGATATGTGTGTGAAATTTGCAAAGGGGTGCGAAAAATGGACGATATGAACCAAAATAGTGAAAACTGAGACAGAAACCAATTTATCCAAAAAAGTGGCCAGGTCGACCGGTTGAGGGGGGGTTTGACCGGTCCAGGAAGTGGCCGACCGGTTGACCCCCTTGGTCATCCGATCCCTGAGGTCCATTTTCTGGTTCTGTCCGAATTTTGAGTTAAAAATCCAATTTTTCACCCCTAAGTTTTAAAACCGCACAAAATGCAATCATAGACCTTATTCGATATGCATTATGCCTAAACGAGCTCAAATTGATGCAAAAGACTCGACAACTAAAGGTTTTGTGAAAATATATGCGAGTTGATCTTGAGACGTGTTAGTAAATTTATTGTTTAGATTTTGATGAATGCCATGTAAAACTTAGAATAGGAAGTTGGCACCCCATTTTTTGTTGTAAAATGCATTGTAATAAATAGGGTGGCGCTGGCCGAGTTAAGTCGCTACGCCCTAACATGCAAGAAGACAATGGAGACTAGAAGAAAGACTCATTGCGAGACAATTTGAGTATGGCAAAGAAGAGTAGACGGGAACTCTCTTGAAAAAGCGGTGAGATGCAAGGCGAGTGAAGTATCGGTTAAGTCAACTCAAGAAAAGCCAAGTCTCAAGTTAAAGTGTGAAGAGTCATCCAATGATTAGAAGCGACTCTAAGTCAACGGGAAAGCAAAGAAATGCAAATCAAGTCGAGATAATCGTAAAAGATCCGTTGCACGTAAATCAAGAGAATTACTTAAACATGTAATATCTCCATATCACCTTTCTCGGAGTGCTCGGTCTCGAAGCGTGCAAAAGGAATGAACCAATGGGAAGCACTACACCGTGTCGAACTACGAAAAGGTGAAAGAACAACTCATACGAGGAAATGGCAATTCAAGGACTACAACAAGACAAGCCAACGATCGCAAGTGACTTTCAAAAATAAGCCTATCTCTTCAATGGGCAAATTTTTGAAAGATCACTATAAAAGGCCGAGGAGTTTATTTGAGAATGAGTGACACAATTCGACCAACCAAAAACGTTCAAGCAATTATTAGAAAATCAAACATTCTCAATCCTCAAGCCTACACTACGAAGAACATCAATCCAACACTCACTGTGAAGGAAAGATAACTTCAATCGGTTGAAGAGGAAAATCTTGAAAAATCAAGGGGTCTACATTCCACGAAGGATTGTAGGAAGGTTTAAGGTCGAACCAAGTCTTAAGCTTTTGGAGGGCTTCGTGATCAAATCCAAAGAGCTTGAGCAAGTGAGTCAGTAGTAGCAATGCGGTACTGCCTGTGAAGAAGCCGAGTCGCACGAGAAGCTTGGTGAGTGATCAAGGCGTCTCGGATCGAGTCCCAAAGGATCAAGTCATTTGTGTGATCAAGACTTGTATCCGGACTGTTACCACTTTGTATATCTTGATCAATACCTAGTGGATTCCTCCGGGAGTTGGAGAAGAGAGGAGTAGAAGAATTACCCCATCTTGAACCTCTATAAAAATTTCATTGTGTCATTTACATTTCAAAGACTTTAATTCCCGCATCTTAACCTGTTTAAATCACGATAAATTTGCTATCCACTTGATAATTCATAAGTACTAAACCAAGCACTAAATCCTTGCTTAATCAAACTTAAGGGTGTTAAGTCTTCCTTTGAAAAACAAAACCACGTTGAGTTAATTTAGACCCAATGGTGAGTTATTCCATCAACAAATTTCAGTTGAGTCGTTGAAAGACTAACTCTCTTGATTAACTAAATTTGTTTGTCCATCAAGGACACGGTGTGTAGTATTAACTCGAATATTTAAAAGGACTAAATCGAAAATTTGGTAAGGTTTATTCAACCCCCTTCTAAACCTTACACTTACACCCTTGGGACCTACAAGTGGTATCAGAGCGGTTGGTTCATTGAACCCTCCGCACCAGTTCTTGAACTAGATCTCCAAACTTTTCAAAGTCCGCTTTAGTACTTAAACTCTCAAAACTCTTTCTATCATTAAAAGTTATTATCATGGAAGCAAATTTGACACGCATCCCTATGTTCACAATTGAAGAATTTGATGATTGGAAAATTCGTATGCGGTGCTCATCTATCAAAGATTACATGATGAGATGTGGATAGTGATAGAAGATGGGCCACTACAAATCTTAAAGGTGAACACATTTGTAAGAAGAAGCTGCTGCATTTGAAGGAGAAGAGGATGTTGCTCCCGGACGGTCATGGTTGAAAAACCAAGAACCGAGTGGACAAATGATGAGAAAAAGATACAACCTGGACAATGTAGCCAATGACATCCTTTACAAAACCTTGGACAAAGCCATGTTCAATAAAGTCAAATCATGCAAAACGGCTAAAGAAATGCGGGACAAGCTAACATTGATTTGTGAAGGCTCGAGCAAATCAAAGAAAACAAATTATCGGTGGTGTATAGAAATTTGAGAACTTCAAAATGATATCGGAGAAAACCTGGATTAAGCTGGATGCTCGGTTCACGTAAATCACCAATGAGCTATCGCACTTGGAAAGGAATATACACGAAGAAATGTGTATGAAGATCCTAAAAAGTCTTCAATTTGAATGGGAAATGAAGGTCATGGCACTAAGACATTCCATGGACCTATCAAAGACATCCAACCATGAATTATTCTCATACCTCAAAGCCTACGAGTTTGAGCCGAGAAGAAAAAGACCGAGGAAGAGGCAATTTGTACCCAAAACAACCGCGCTCTAATTGTTAAAGATGGGAAGAGAGGCGAGGTCAAAGAAGTCATTGATCCGAGAAGAAATAGCCCCGATGGTTAAAAGATTCAACAAGTTCTTCAATAAGAACTACAAGAGAGGAAAGGCGAATCTTCGAGAAGACACTCGGCTCCCTCCAAATCAAGGGAAGATAGGCCAACCAAGAGAACAAATCATCAAAAATTTGAATATCAAAGGGTGACAATCCAAGAATGGAAAGAGTGATCAAAAGGCTGAATATCTATCTTTGGAATCAGACAACCAGGTCACTATGCCATTATTTGCTCATATCCTGTAGTTAACAAATACGGGAATGAAGAAGAAAGAAAGGTCTTGAGAGAAAGAAGACAAGAAAAGAAAAAGGCAATGATGGTCAGCAGACTCGAAAAAACCAAGTCAAGAGAGACAGTTGATTGAGAGCGGTGAAGCCGACTACTCAAGTGACTCGAAGAAGAAGCCACGACCGCTTGATGGCCAAGGAACATGATCAACCCGACCAAGAAGATGAGGTACACTCTAACTCATCAAACTCGGACTCTAGTGATAGTGATTGTGACACACACACTTCATCACCCACGATCTTTATGATTCATTAGGAAAAATGATGAAAGATTTTGAACACATTAAATCCTCACACACACTATTAAATGAGGAAAACAACCTACTCAAGAGTCAAAACTCAAAGCCGACTAAGGAGCCGAGTACTCTAAGTCAAATAGTGATGAGAATGAAAGTTTAAAAGGTGAAAATGCTAAATTAATAGCGAGAAATTGCTGCTATAGAGAAGAGGGAGAATGACCTCAAAAATGTTATTACCTCATTCACTAAGGCATCTAAATCATTGGATGATCTTATTATGAGTCAAAGAGAATGTGGAGACAAGACGGGCTTAGGATTTAATTCCTCGTGCTATGTCAAACCTCAAAAGTAATTTTGGAAAAAGGATCTTCAAGCCATGAAGAGTCGAAAAATCCAAAACTCTAAATGTTGCACACACATTCACTCCAAAGCACAATAACAAGCAAAGCGGCCTTGGTTATAAAGGAAAAGGAAAACAACTTTGTTGAGTCATTTGAAAGGGACAGTGAGAAGAGATTCAATGAGTTCTCGGCAAACTCCAAACGAAAAAATACTGTAAAGAAGAAGCGAGCTACCAAAACCCCCCCAGAAAATCCATAAAAGAAATACATATGATGGGAATGGTAGAAAATATCCAAGCCAAGCTAATTGGAATAATGTAAACTATCAAAGATAGACTTATGGAATATAAGCCCAAATGGCAAAGGCCTAGAACTCAAAGAAAGGCCATTCCAAAAGTATAAGAGCTTTCATCAAAGACACATATGCATCTAGGCACTACACTCAGAGACACCACAATTACCCAAAGAAGGCGATTGCTAAAACTTATACACAGGCATACATACAAAAGAGAATTTGTATGAACCAGAATCCCCAAGCAATTTTCCAGGATTAATTATGATTATGGGCGATAGATGGCAACCCCTTAGAGTCAAATCATTTGGCTATAAGTTGGTTGGATCATCTTACAATTCTAACCCCTCGGGACCCAGACAAGTATGGGTACCTAAAACCTAATTTCCTTGATTGCGGGTTCAAGGAGCAGTGAGTGCCTAGGAACCTGGTACATGGATAGTGGTCGCTCCGGACATATGACAGAAATAAGAAAAATCTGTCAAAATTCAAGGAAGTTAAAGGAGCAAAAGTCATATTTGGAGGAAATGAAGCTCCTGGTGAAATAAGAGGCATTTGATCCATCAAGAGCAATGGATTAGAAATCACGATGATGTTGCATATGTTGAAGGACTCAACTTCAACTATCGAGCATCGATCAACTCTGTGACAAGGGCTACAATGTTGGATTCAACATGGGTGTATGCCAAATCAAGGATATCTTGAATCAAATGAAGTTGTGTTGCAAGGATGCTTGAGACAAAAGAACATGTATGTAGTAGATTGGTCAACCGCTACACACACACCTGCCTATTAGCAAAAAAACATTTGAATCAAGTTGGTCGTGGCACAAAAAAGCCGAGTCACTGAATTTCAAAACGATTAACAAGCTTGTCAGAAGTAGTCTTGTGGAAGGACTTCCAGACTCAGTATACAAGAAGGAGACTATATGTGATGCATGTCAAAAGGGAAAACAAATAAAATCTTCATTCAAAAAAAAGACATGTTCATCTTCAACAAGAATATTGCATCTGCTACACATGGATCTATTTGGCCCAGTGGAACCAGCCATCATAAGTGGAAAGAAATACACCTTGGTGGTAGTAGATGACTACTCAAGATATACATGGACAATATTCATGTGTAAGAAGAAAGAAACTCTACAAAAACTACCACATCTAATGAAGAGGATTCAAAACGAGAAGAGTCAAACCATTATCAAAATAAGATCAGAGGAACTTAGTTTGTCAATGGAATAATAACTCAGTATTGTATTGAGAATGATATTGGTCATGAACTATCAGCGTGAGCAAGGACTCCGTGAGAATGGAGTTGCAAAGAAAGAAGAACAGAACCCTCAAAGAAGCGGCAAAGGACCATGTTAGGTGAAGGGGGTTACCAAAAGATTTTGGTGAAGCAATCAACACAACTTGCTACACTCAAAACAGATGTATGATAAATAGACGGTGACAAAGACTCCTATGAGATTTGGTGGAAGAAAACCAAATGTTGCATATTTGAGAATATTTGGATGTAAATGCTTCATCCACAACAATGGCAAAGACAATCTAAAGGCTTTTGATGCTAAAGGCGATGAAGGTATCTTCTTAGGATACTCGGTGAAAGCAAAGCCCTCTGAGTACTCAACAAAGGACTATGGTTGCGAAGAATCCATTCATGTGGTATTCGATGAGCCAAATGTAAATGGAGAAGACATTGAAGAGTCGGTGATAAGTGAATCATCCAACCATACGAGAAGAGTCCCTATATCTTTGAAATTTGAAGCTAGAATTATAAACTCGAGAAGAAGATGAGATAGTGAATCTCAAAAAGCAATTTGGAAAATTTGCGGCTAAGTGATTACGAGAGAGTGAACACAAGAACAGTGCAAGACGACTAAATCCGGCTAACTTACTCCAACTTTGATGTAAGATGGTGAGAGACCATCCACGAGAACTTGTCATTGGAGATATAAGAGAAGGTGTCAAAACAAGATCCAGAACTCAACAAGAAGCCATGTTCACATGCTTTATCTCGCAAATAGAGCCCAAAGATGTGTTACAAGCATTGGATGACACACATTGGATTCAAGCTATGCAAGAAGAGCTGAATCAGTTTGAAAGAAATAAAGTATGGAAATTAGTTCAAAGACCCACACATCAAAATGTTATTGGTACCAAATGGGTGTTTAAACAAGATGACGAGGAAGGTTACGTGGTAAGAAACAAGGCAAGACTAGTAGCCAAAGGATATTGCCAAGAAGAAGGAATAGAATTTGATGAAACATTTGCTCTGTAGCAAGACCGGAAGCTATAAGAATGTTTCTTGCCTATGCGACTCACAAGAATTTCTTTGTATATCGATGGATGTAAAAAGTGCATTCCTAAATGGTTTATTGGAAGAAGAAGTGTATGTTGAACAACCTCCAGGATTTGAGCAGAAGACTCTTGGAGATAAGGTATACAAACTCAAGAAAGCCTTGTATGGATTGAAACAGGCACCCAGAGCATGGTATGATACCTTGTCACAATTCCTAACTGTAAATGGATTCACAAAAGGAAAGGTAGATAGAACACTTTTCAGAATTCAAGACAAAAAGAGTATACTGCTTGTTCAAATATATGTGGATGACATCATTTTTGGATCCACAAACAAAGAGCTGTGTGAAAAATTTTCAAACCTCATGCAGAGTAAATTTGAAATGAGCATGATGGGAGAGCTAACATTCTTCCTTGGACTCCAAGTGAAACAACTGAAGGATGGAACCTTCATAAGTCAAACAAAATACACCAGAGACTTAATGAAGAAATTTGGTATGGAGGAGAAGTCTTCTGTGAAAATACCAATGAATACATCACCAAAATGGACATGGATGCGGATGGCAAGCCCGTAGATCAAACAAGATACATAGCACTTATTGGATCATTGCTCTATCTTACGGCAAGCATGCCGGACATCACCTTTCTTTGTAGGTGTATGTGCAAGATTTCAATCTGCTCCAAAGAGAGCCATATGACAACAACTAAGAGAATATTGAGATACTTGAAAGGAAGCAAGAAGTTGGCTTATGGTATCCAAAGGAAGGTGGATTCAAGCTAATCGGCTATTCGGACTACGACTATCTTGGATGCGAGTTGTGAGAAAAAGCACTTCATGCACATGTCAAATGCTAGGAAACAAGGTGATTTCTGGTTTAGCAAGAAGCAAAATTCAATAGCCACCTCTGGTGAAGCGAGAATACATAGGCTGCGGCAAATTTGTTGTGCCCAAGTCCTATGGATGAGGCAGTGAGAGAGACTATGAAGTTGAGGAAAAAGAAATTCCAATCATGTGTGATAACACAAGTGCAATTGCAATCACTCAAAATCATGTGTTGCACTCAAGAACAAAGCATATTGATGTCGTATCACTTCATAAGAGATCATGTTGAAAAGAAGGACATCATCTTGGAATATATCTCAACCGATAAACAATCGGCCGACATCTTCACAAAACCACTATGTGAGTCAAGATTTGAAGAACTCAAACATGAGTTAGGGTTAATTGAGTGGTGACACTCGGAAGAATCAAAGAAAAGAAATGGAACACAAAAAGGGAAAAAGAGTTGAACTCACAAATCAGCTAAGTAAATCATCTGATCGGAAAGACAATGACTACCAAGTCATTTGTTAGTTTGAGTCACTAAGAGAACTCGTGAGAAGAAGAGTTAAATCGCCTAAAGGATAAACCGAGTCACTTATGAGCAAAGTGACAAAAACGCGATCGTTTTACTAAGCGGGAATGTTTTAAGAATGACATCGGCATAATGATGATGTGTACGGACATAAAGCCGCACACCAAGCTTATGATTGGATATAAATCTTTGCCGCATTAAATACGAGACATTAAATGCTAAATAGGCGTGCAAAATCTAAGCCGTTGATCTCGATCACATTTCAAAACCACCCGCACGTCCTTTCATAAACTATACTTAAACCTTTTTCATCCGTTTCTCTCACACACTATCAAAACCGTTCATTTCTCTCTCGAGAAGCAAAGGCAAAAATCTTCTCAAAACCCTATCTATCTTCAAATCAATCTCTAAATTTTCTTTGATAAAATCTGAAAAATGGCACCAACCTATGATTTTACCAAGTTAGGAAAGCAAATCCACACCGGGTCTCTTTGTGGATTTCGACGGCATGGTGAAACAGGGGTCCGATGACACCCTAGTGAAGAAAATTCTTTGAGAAATTGGAAACGTCCTTTGAAATCGTTTACGATCTTTGGAATATCCGATGACCTATGTGGAGGAGGTCGCACGATTCTACGTGAATCTTTGAGATTCACGATGAAGGGATAAAGTCATCTATACACGGAAAAGCGGCTCACCATCTCGCCAAGGACTTATTTGAACACTCGCCTATTCGCCAACGGAAGGAGCATCGTAAAATTAACGATGATGTAAACGGGCTGGCCGCTTGGAAGAAATAGCCAAGCCCGACTATCTTTGATAAAATAGTTTACCACAAAGAAACAAGAGGTCTTTGAAGGAGGATTATCACAAGTCGTTGGACATAGTTGCCAAATGTATTGACATCAAATTTGGCGGCTTTGACCAACTAATCAAAAGCAAAGCCGATCATGATGGCGGCGATCATTGAAGAAAGGAAAATAAATCAATTTGAGTTTGTCTACGCAGACTATGCCGAATGTAGGGAACAAATCCTTCAAGGAAGATGGCACATTTGGAGGATCCCTAGGATATGGCCAGTGATTGGTCGGATGATGGAGGTGAAAGGAGTCCCTCTTAGACATGGAAAGGCGTTCCATGTTAACAAGAGGATGTTGAGACCAAACCTCTCGGCGCACTGAAGAAGAGCCTACGCCAAGAGAGGCGACACAAGTGAGGGGAATCGGTGACCACCGAAGATACATCTGCATTTCCTCTCCACCAAAGAAGAAAGCTGCCCCTGCAGTGCTAAGAAGACTATCGCTCCCGCAAAAGAAAGTCAAACTGCTCCTCGCCCGCTGAAGAGTCACCGCCCCTGCGGCCGTGTCTCCGCCTGAAGGCGGCTAGCGGTCGAGAAGGACTCTCAAATACCTTCTCCGATCATCAAAAAGAGGAGATCGATAAGCCAAGACGGCGGATCCTCGAGAAAAGACACCAAGCACCGGCCCCCGCCGCCAAGACTTCGAAAGCGTCTCGAACTAAATCCCTCGGTACAAACTAGAAGACGAAGAAGAATCATCAAGCGCTCCGAGCTTGAAAAACCGGCCGAGTCACCACTCGATTGGAACAAATACGGAAACCGCTATTTGAAGCGATCGAGTCCGAGATGTAATTGATGAAATAGCCAAGTCTGTGAAGAAGCGTCAGCAGAGGCAACCTGAAGAAATAGTCAAGTCCGCGCAATCGAGACACAAGAAGAAGGCGATAGAGCTGATAGTGATGTGATGATTCTATCTCCACCTTACCCGGATATCCAAAATCGTCTGCGTGAGTGGAGGAAATGGAAATTGAGTAAATCAAGGGAAGCAGTTCCAATGGCCCGAGTTTATAGAAGAAGAAGAGGAAGCTGTTGAATTTCCTTGGACTAACCACTGTGATCCAAAGATCGGATGAAGACAATCGCACGGACATCTGCAGATCTTCAAGGACAAGGAGAAGGAAAGACATGCAGAGGAAGGCGAGGCACGTGAGAAGGCCAAAGATCGCCCTATCTCCCGGCACCACGAACACACACTTCCTCTCCTTGATGTCTTCTCCGACATGAGGATCCAGGAGAATGCCGCCACGAAGAGTTGCAAATGCGGCAAGCATTGCACGAATCCCGAATCCTTCACGAGCAAAGATTGATGGAGGGACCGGGGAGAGTCCTCGAGAACACGGTGAAATTGATCCAATGGGAGTGGTTCGACAAATCGCCCCTTGTTGTTATTCTTTGCCACCACTTCCCCGACTCACTCGGAAGAAGGCAATAAGGGACTTGGCGATGAAACCGGGATAGTGGGGACCCTAGTCGAGCCAACCCCTATTGAAGGTGTCTTACCACCGCCCCAACGGTGAACATTCAATAGCAGTAGCCGGGAGGTTGGAGACGAATGACCCCATTCCACGTCACTCGGTGGTGCGCCACCGAGGGGAGAAACTCCCTCCACCATTTGCAGCAAGGTCGGAGGATGTTGCGGATGACTTCACAACGAATCCAGGAGGCGAAGTGGAAAAAGAACAAACACTAAACGAACAGCAAGTTGTCATCAACGGCTCGAGGCGGTTGGTCATCGTCTCGGTGAGGTGCCAACGCTACGAAGGCTAATGGCGCTGGCGATGCGTCGAGGCACGGAAGGAACAACCCGGGAGTTAACACTGCGGGCAATGAAAGTGCAATCCATGGGATTGAGACTCAATGGATGCCACCACGAGAAGACCCTAAGACAGTGACTTTGTCGAAAGGGAGGACCAAGGCCCATTGCGGCAATCGAGACTCGGGAGGTAATGAAGGCCCACGGGAGGTTGAGACTTCCCAGGGTAAAGAAGTCAAGTAGAGAACATCCCTCCTGCTATCATCGACCCATCCGAAAAAGGAGATAAGCGCTTCATGATTCCCAGGATAATCTCGATGTAACCTTTCTCGGGATCGGAAGGCGAAGAAGAAAGCCGAGTCATCCCCAGTGTGAGATCCAAAAGACTGGTGCGGATGTTCCAAGCACGAGCAAGTCGATCCCAAGACTACTCGTCAAACCTTTAATTTTGATGATGAGCCACCAATAGAAATCTCATCATTGTCCGATGACGCTTCCGATAAGGCCGAGGACCGTCTACTCAATTGGAGAAATCAATTTGAGACCAACAAAGTGTTGTTGAGACAGTGAGGCTCAACAAGTCGGGTCCACTTCACAAAAGACCCCGGTGAGACAGAGTCCCACTCGCAGGCTCCCAAGCTGCGCGAGGTTCGACTCCAAGAGGAACTTCACGCGCACCTCTCATCATTGAACAAATACCAGTTGGCCGTGATGATTCCTTTATAGAATCTTTTCCTTTCTCTCTGGAGGTACCGGACCTCCCTGAAGAATCAGAGAACGAGCTCGCACGCTTCCACAGACCAGCTCCCGTTTTTCCATCAGGCACCATTGTTCCAGCTGATTATGATTTTGACGCTGCATGGCCATCAGCTGCAACGGAAGAATCAGCTGAAGTCCGCGAAGTGTTCAAGGCATTATTCGCTGAGATTGAACGGATGGAGAGGCATCAGGCCTCTATGGACATGCGACTGGACAACAGAGATGCCAATCTTACTGCTGATTTAAGAGGCATAACAGTCAGGATCAGGGAATGGTGGCAACAGCAGCAAACAATGCGTGTGGAACAAGTTAGATACTTCAGGACATTGTTCAACAAGCTGCTGGTATGGAGAGCTGAAAATGCTGATGCAAAAACGAAGCTGAGAGAACATATTGAGCACATGCATGAAGCTCACACTGCCGAGATAAAGCTGCTGCGTGAGCAAAATAAGAGTGATCTACAGCGTTTGGAAGAAACCATGAATACAAAATTCAGCCTTCTCATGGCTGAGATGAAGCTGATTTCAGCAGAGTCCAACGCTACTCGATCCGAATTTCGTGTTGCATACTCTGCAGCAGACTCGAGACAGAACTCTACCATCAGCAGGCTCGACTTCCTGCTTGCCAGTATGTTTCCAGGTGTCCCTCTCTCTTTTGATGATGCCAAAAAGGGGGAAGAGGAATACCTTAAAGCACAGAAAAGATCTGAAGCCGAAAAAGAGGATGCAGCTGTGAAGGGAAAGACAGCTGAGGAAGCGCTGAAACAAAAGAAAGGAAAATCTGCTGAGGGGGAAGGATCGAAAGATGTGACCTTGATGATTGCACAAACCCCCCAACAGGGTCCTGTCACAGCTGACATTATCAGCAGCAAACTCCCTGTGACTCTGCCACTCCAACACTCTGCTATATCTATGGCTGAAAAGAGAAAAACAATTGAAGCAGGGATGGAGGAAGTGGAAGGAAGAATGGATGCCCGGGTTATGAACATCTTGAAACAACATGGAGGCATTCCAGAAGACAGAGACTCTTATGCCATCTCAGATGTCGGGACAGAGCCACGATCAGTTGATGAATTTAAAACGCTCGCATCTGAAGGATACTTTGCAAATATGTCTATGGCTCAAGCTTGGGACTTGTATTGGGAAAAGGGTCTCACGTTATTGTTTGATACATGTTTTTATCTTAATTTTGATGATTTTGTTTTACACCAAAACAATGTTTTTAATTGTTGTCCAAATACTCCTAAATGATTTAAAATGGTTTTTTTCCGGAGTATTTCTTCAAGTTTATTTTCGTCTATATTGGACAACGCTTTCAATGATTTTACGTTTTTGGGTTTTCACTCTCAAACGATGTTTCTAAATGTTGTCCTAATACTTCCGATCGGTTTAAGATGTTTTTACTATATTTTCGGAGTATTTCTTGAGTTTTATTTTCGACAAATATTGGACAATATTTTGTCTCGTGGTCGACCGTCGCCCTATAGGGCAACCCGTACTGAAGATGTTTTTAGAAACAGAAAATGAGACGGAAGCAAAAAAAACAAGCGGTCGGCCGGCGCCCCGGGCGTCGCCGTCACCGGTCGGCCGGTCGCCAGTGCGGCCGTACTGCAAGTGTGTTTGAAACAGAACACTTGATCTTTGCAAAAACCATGAGGGGACGGTTGGGGTGATGGTCGACCGGTCGAGGTAGCGTCGACCGGCCGCCCGTGTTATTTTTCTTTGTATATTTTTCCAACGTCTATTTCGTGCGGCCGTCGCCTCTATCTTTGACAAAAATTTCGACCGTTTGACAACAAACATATTTCCTTAAAATGTGGGATTGATTTCTATAACAGCTATATTCTTGATTTTAATTGTATTTTTATGTAGATTTTCAATCCCCAAGAGGAGCCTATGCTTGATCAATCATCTCCTATAAATAGAGGATGTTTTGGAGCAACCATAACAACAATTGAGATACAACACAACAAGATACACTTCAAGCAAACACTTTGTCTTTCATTGTTATTATTCTTGTTGTAAAATTGCCTAGCTTATCACTTTCACATCTTTGAGGTCTAGGCTATTCTTGATTACACTTTGCACTCAAATTGTAATATTCATTATTGAGTTGTAATCTTGATTTTTGGTTATCATTCAAACACAAGATATCCTTGTGAGTGTTCTTGTGGTAAGAACACACTTGGATGATCTAGGTGATAGGTGAAGAAGATTGTGGTAATCTTCTTATTGAGGTGTTGAAGAATTTGGTATTCTTCAAGGTTGAAGATTGTGGTAATCTTCACAAGGTGCCGTTGAAGGAAGATTGTGGTAATCTTCAAAGGGAGATTGTGGTAATCTCCAAAGGTGGTGTTGAAGAAGAGTGTGGTGCTCTTCAAGGTGTTGTAAGTTGAATTTGTATTAATTTTGGTAATTAATAATTTTTTTTTTTTCAAATCCATCCCGGATATCTTTGCGGGATGGTAGAGGATTAGGCCCTAGGTGGGTTGAACCTCTTTAAATCAACGTGTGTTGTTTACATTCCGCACCTTTATTATTTTGTTTGAGCATTCGATTATAAAAAAAAGGGCGAAATCGAAAAGATGGAGATAATCTATTCACCCCCTAGATTATCGTAGCCGCTGGACTTACAAGTGGTATCGTGAGCCAAACTCTTTGGCAAGCTCGTTTCACATCGCGAGTGAAGAGAAACGATCGACTGGCTACGAACGAAGCTCATCTATCCGCACCTCCACCACCAAGCCACCACTATTTGATTCCAAGAATTTTAATTTTTGGAAAGAAAGAATGGAATGCTATCTACAAGGTTGCGGGTTCGACATTTGGAACACCGTCATTAATGGAGAATCCATTCGACGAAAGATACACCATACACCTCAAAAGGCTTCAAAAGCTCAATGATGAAGAAAAGAAAATCATCTCCTTAAACGGTAAGGCTTTAAATATTTTGTATTGTTCATTTACTAATTTAGAAAATGAACATATTGTAGGAATAAAGTCCGCACATGAAGTATGGCAAAAATTAGAAGCCATCTATGGAGTATTTGCAAATGAAAAGAGTCAAACAAAAGCATCTACTTCTCAAGATCATACAAGCTCAAATCTAAGGAATAAGCCTCCTACAACTTCCAATTATGAAGAAGTTGAATATTGTTTTATGGGCATCAATGAAGAAAATGAGGTATGTCTTAAACCCTCTACTTCCTATGATATTGTCATTCAAAATGATTATAGTGATTTACAAAATGATTATGATGAACTTCAAAATGAATTCCAAAGCTTACTTGTTAGATACAAAAATTTGAAAAAGGAATTCAATATTTTGAAAAATGATAAGGATAGTTTATTTACTTCTTATGAATCACTATCATGTGCTCACACCACCACACTTGACAAGGTTAGAAACCTTGAAAAAGAAAATAGTACTCTTGTTGAGAATATTGATTGCATGAAAAAGGATTTATTAAAATCCAACTTGAGTACCAATAAAATGTCCAATATTGTTATTCATAATTGTGATAAGGAACTTGATCATAAGCCTAATGTTGTTAATCATATGAAAAAGGATCAAGTCACTATGCATATTGGTCATTATGCTCCTAAAATTATTACTTGTTTTTATTGTGGCAAAAAGGGTCATACGGCTAATTCTTGTCGTCTTTAGAAATAGCTCTAAATATTGTTGGAGACCTAAAAGTCTCAAAGCTAATCTTAAAGGACCCAAACACATGAGGGTACCACAAAACAATGTGCTATTAGGTACCCGCAAAGCAAAAATCGGAGAAAATTCATGCCACCAAGAAAACATCAAATGAACGTTTCATTTGATCAAAGAAGGAGAAACTACTCTCAACAAAGCCAATTTCCAAGAAGAGCGTATAATCAAAAATGGGAAGAACACAATCCTTGGAAATGGCAAAGACATCATCAACAAGATGATTTTCAAAAAAGAAGAAACCATCAACCATGGGAAGGTAACCAAACTTGGAAATGGAGAAGTCATCATCAACAAAGTGACTTCTCAATGGGAAGATATCATCAACAATGGGAAAGACACAACCCATGGAAACGGCGTAATTGGTAAACCGTATCTCCCCATTTGTATATGCATTTTTTTTTGTATGCATACTTTTAATTGTGTCTTAATTGCAAAATGAATTTTCAAGTATTTATTTTTAAAATAGGTCTCTTATATATTTATAAGTTTCAAATTTTTTTTTTTTAAAAAAAAAAAAAAAAAAAGGAGACCATGCATGATTTTCTAAAACTCTTGAGCATTTTATTAGACTTATGTGGCGTATTATCTCTTATGATATCTTATAGCATAAGCTCTTTTTGTTATCTCATATTATTTGCCTACACTTGAATTTTCTATGAAAATGTTGTCTAAGAATTGTGTAGGATACATATTTCATACTCATTGGCTTTTACGTCATCAAGTTTCTTAAACCATCGAGGTATGTCTACTCGTATTTTTCTTTAAACTCGATATTATGCCTATGCACATATTTTTCAAGATATTTCTTTTTGACCCCTTAAGTGCCCCTAATTGATCTTGCAAATATTTTCTTTTAAAAAGGCACTACATGTTTAGTCTCGTTTTTATCGTTTATATGTTTTCCCAAATCCCATATTTGTTGGATATAGTCCAAACTTATATTTTTGCAAAGTTTTAAAACTTTTGGGGTGAAAAATCGAATTTTGGAAAACTCTGGGAGAAAGAAAAATCACTGGGACGGTCATAGCATGGGCGGCCGGTCGCCCGCACCTCGACCGGTCGCCCCATACCTCGACCGGTCGCCCAGGCCAATTTTTCAGGTTTTAAACTTTCTGTCTTCGTTTCAAAACAGACGCAGCAAAATCTTCTCAAACCCTATAGCAGCGCATTTCACCCCTTTTCTTTAAAATCTTCAATTCTTCATCATTTTTCACGATTCTTGTTGCTAATCTTCTTATTTTCTCAAGAATCTTTCATATATGGCTCCTCCAAGAAATTCCACCGATCAAAATCCCACTTCTAAGAGAAGAAAGGGCGGAGAGGGTACTTCGAGAAATCGGCGAGACGAAGCCGAACAAAGGGATATTCGAGCCGCTCAAAGAAACGTGGCTCAAGAAGGTGATGATGTTCAAAATCCCATTCTCTCTCGGGCCCAAATTACCGAGCTTCGCGGAACAATTTCGCTCGAAAATTGCCGTTGGGCGAAAGGTAAAAAATCTCTTGTTACTCAAGCTCCAAATTCTCGCAATGCTCTTAATTTCATCAATAAGTATGCGGAATGGTACTATGAGGATTCGGGGATGGGAGGTAAATCTATTGCTCGGACTAAAATGTGTCGTTTTAGTTCATTTACAAATGAGTATCCCACCATTAGGGGATTCTTTGAGGAACAAGGTTGGATGTATCTATGGGAGCATGCTTATGTTTTGTATGATGATGATATTATCCAACATTTTTATGCTAATATGTGGGTGCAATATGATAATGAAAGAAAGCCGATTGCCGTTAATTCGCTTATAAAGGGTCGTCATTTTAGATGGACTCCCAATGATATTTGTCGGCTTTTACATGTTAGAGAAGGTGGTTGGGATTATTTCTCTTGTGGGACTTGGAATGATGAAATGTTGGGGGTGTCGATGAAAGAAGTTAAGACGTATTTGGGAGTATGGCCAAAGTATTCTTTGTTGGCAATGACACTTGAGCATCGTATTTTATCGGTCATTGTCGCATATTGCATTTGTGGTAAGTCGGGGAAGATGCCTAGCAATATGGATTATTTTTTGACTTATAAGATTGCTAGGAGGGAACCACTTAACTTTGGTGCCATACTTATTCAATGTCTAATCGAGTCCATTACTCAAGGTAATAAGAAGTTGGTTATGGGAAATTGGATTTGTAAACTTCTTATTCAATCGGGACTACCTTCGTCGGAGTGTAACTCGGAGGTATTTCAAAACGACTTTGACATTGATAACATCGCCCAAATAGTCACTATGCGCAAGAACATGGAAATCCGACCAACCAAAATGGCAAGAGGAAGAGGTCAAGAGTCTCCGATTCTAATGACTTCTTTGATGACGCGGGGCCGCAAGATTGGTGGAAGAGGGCGAACCGAGCAATCCGGAGGGTAATACCGGTGCTCAACCGCCTAGGAGGTATACTCAAGCCGAATTTGATGAGATGAGGGCTTTTCATGAGACGAGGTATGAGGCTTTGGAGCAAAAGACCTCCAAAATGCAAAAGTCTATCGGCAAGTTAAAGAAATTCATCAAGGACTTAATTCCCGGATCTTGCTTCTCCTCGGATGAGGAATGATGTTACCCCACCCCTTTACTTTCTAGCATTTTCATTTAAGTTGCTTTGTACTTTTATGAACTTTTGTAAAACTCATTTGTACTAATGATATTTGCTTGTTTTTCTTAAAGGGTTAAAATTGCAAGTTGATAATGACTTGTGAATGATCATGACTTTGATGGAGTACTTGATGGTAAAAGTGTTTCTTTTATTGCTTTGTTCATTATGCTTAGTTGGATATGTTGGGACATTTGATACGTGTATGTTGAAAGCATGACTTATTACTTGATGGATGCTCTAATTGTTGGCATTTGAAATGCCTTGATCATTCTTAGCTTATCTCAATTAGGTTGAACCCTTGAGAATCTACTTTGAGCTTCTTAATTGATGAACAAATTATTGCATATGGTGCATATGATTTTTTTGAGCTTTGAAATGAGGTTGATTGATGATATGAAAATTTTTGGCTTGAACCATTTACAAAGGTTATATACAACCTCTTCTATTTTTCACGCACACAAGGTGTTTGTTGAAATGTCGCAATGAAACTTTCAACTTCTACATGATTCTCTTGCTTCAAAATGTCTTAAAATCTTTTTGAAATCATGTTATTAGCTTACTAATAAGCTCATGGATCTTTTATGTTACATTTCTCCCATTTTCCTTGGTTTTTAAGCCTAAATTGCTCAATGGTTGATAAACAATTTCTTTGGCGCACTTTGATATTCTTCTATGATGTTTCTATCATTCTAACATTCTTTTTGATGATTCCAAAGGGGGAGAAACAGGATATTGGCTCATTAGCTCAAAGAAGCTAATAAAAGCTTGTCATAAAAGCTATAAGCTATGGCTCATAAAAGCCATAAGTTGTGATTTGTTCTTAGTCCAATTGTTGCTTGATGGACTTATATTATTGTTTAATGTTGTTTTGTGACAGGGGGAGCTTATAAGCTCTTGAACAATTTGTAAAAGCTAAAGCTTTTAGCTTATGAATTATAGCTCATAAAAGCCATAAGTTGTGATTTGTTCTTAGTCCAATTGTTGCTTGATGGACTTATATTATTGTTTAATGTTGTTTTGTGACAGGGGGAGCTTATAAGCTCTTGAACAATTTGTAAAAGCTAAAGCTTTTAGCTTATGAATTATTGCTCTTACATTATTCTTGATGTGCTTGTTGATAGGGGGAGCTTGAGCTTATTATTGAAAATATCTACTCCCTACTTGGTTGCTATTATATTTTTGGAAATTTTGGTTGCTTCCAAACGGTCAAATATTTTTACCGGAAAATCATTTCTAAAAATTGCTCTCTTAGTTTGTGTAAAAATTGTTTTGGTTTGTAATCATCAAAAAGGGGGAGATTGTTTGATACATGTTTTTATCTTAATTTTGATGATTTTGTTTTACACCAAAACAATGTTTTTAATTGTTGTCCAAATACTCCTAAATGATTTAAAATGATTTTTTCCGGAGTATTTCTTCAAGTTTATTTTCGTCTATATTGGACAACGCTTTCAATGATTTTACGTTTTTGGTTTTCACTCTCAAACGATGTTTCTAAATGTTGTCCTAATACTTCCGATCGGTTTAAGATGTTTTTACTATATTTTCGGAGTATTTCTTGAGTTTTATTTTCGACAAATATTGGACAAATATTTGTCTCGTGGTCGACCGGTCGCTCTATAGGGCAACCCGTACTGAAGATGTTTTTAGAAACAGAAAATGAGACGGAAGCAAAAAACAAGCGGTCGGCCGGCCGCATCGGGCGTCGACGGTCGGTCGGCCGTCGCCAGTGCGGCCAGGCGACCGTACTGCAAGTGTGTTTGAAACAGAACACTTGATCTTTGCAAAAACCATGAGGGGGACCGGTTGGGGTGATGGTCGCCGTCGAGGTAGACATCGCCGGTCGCCTGTGTTATTTTCTTTGTATATTTTTCCAACGTCTATTTCGTGCGACCGTCGCTCTATCTTTTGACAAAGACAAATTTCGACCGTTTGACAAAGAAACATATTTCCTTAAAATGTGGGATTGATTTCTAACAGCTATATTCTTGATTTTAATTGTATTTTTATGTAGATTTTCAATCCCCAAGAGGAGCCTATGCTTGATCAATCATCTCCTATAAATAGAGGATGTTTTGGAGCAACCATAACAACAATTGAGATACAACACAACAAGATACACTTCAAGCAAACACTTTGTCTTTCATTGTTATTATTCTTGTTGTAAAATTGCCTAGCTTATCACTTTCACATCTTTGAGGTCTAGGCTATTCTTGATTACACTTTGCACTCAAATTGTAATATTCATTATTGAGTTGTAATCTTGATTTTTGGTTATCATTCAAACACATGATATCCTTGTGAGTGTTCTTGTGGTAAGAACACACTTGGATGATCTAGGTGATAGGTGAAGAAGATTGTGGTAATCTTCTTATTGAGGTGTTGAAGAATTTGGTATTCTTCAAGGTTGAAGATTGTGGTAATCTTCACAAGGTGCCGTTGAAGGAAGATTGTGGTAATCTTCAAAGGGAGATTGTGGTAATCTCCAAAGGTGGTGTTGAAGAAGAGTGTGGTGCTCTTCAAGGTGTTGTAAGTTGAATTTGTATTAATTTTGGTAATTAATAAAATTTTTTTCTTTTCGAAATCCATCCCGGATATACTGGGATGGTAGAGGATTAGGCCCTAGGTGGGTTGAACCTCTTTAAATCAACGTGTGTTGTTTACATTCCGCACCTTTATTATTTTGTTTGAGCATTCGTTTATAAAAAAAAAGGGCGAAATCGAAAAGATGGAGATAATCTATTCACCCCCCCTCTAGATTATCGTAGCCGCTTGGACTTACAGTTATGTGAAGAAGCGACAGCAAAGCAGACTACCGATCGCTCTGCTGGTCACTCCGCCGGTCACTCATTTGGAAAAAGAAGACCCAAGACAATACACGCCCTGCAGGTAGAGGAAGAAGCGGTGGTGGAGGAAGAGGTTTGGACTCCAGGCCTCCGCCCCAAAAACATGAATACGTAGATCCGGCAAGACAGAGGGATCTCTGGGCTGGGCTTGACCAAATAGCAAATTTGCAAGTGGCTAAAAAGTAACGCTGAGTATGCAAAAAGAATAGAAGAAGAAAACAAGAGACAAACTCAACTATGGGAGGAAAGACATGAAAGATTAAGAAGAGATGAAGCTGCCAGGAAGGCATATGAAAAGAAGAAGAAGGCAGCTGATGATGAGAAAAAGAGAAGAAGAGCAGAAGATCCGAACAAGATGAAAGAAGGAGACAAATGGAAGGAGATGAAATGTTGTTTGTCCACCCCTTCATGTATTTTATGATGTATATACATACTATGTAAGTTTTCTCGCAATAAAGCTATAAATTCTTTATTCTTTTGTGTAGACAAATGTTTGCTACGATACACCTTGTGATTGTGTAAAAGAACAAGAATGTTATGATCAATAAAAGGATTGATTCTGCGCATACATTCTATGTCAATACACTATCTCGTATGTATCTTTGCTATTTGCATTTTTGAATGGTTTAAGTTTTGGCATCATCAAAAAGGGGGAAATTGTTAGGAAATTTATTGTTTAGATTTTGATGAATGCCATGTAAAACTTAGAATAGGAAGTTGGCACCCCATTTTTTGTTGTAAAATGCATTGTAATAAATAGGGTACGCCAAGCCGAGTTAAGTCGCCACGCCTAACATGCAAGAAGACAATCGGAGACTAGAAGGAAGACTCATTGCGAGACATTTGAGTATGGCAAAGAAGAGTAGACGGAACTCTATCAAAAAAGCGGTGAGATGCACGGTGAGTGAAGTATCGCTTAAGTCAACTCAAGAAAAGCCAAGTCTCAAGTTAAAGTGATGAAGAGTCATCCAATGATTAGAAGTCGACTCTAAGTCAATCGGGAAAGCAAAGAAATGCGTCAAGTCGAGATAATTGTAAAAGATCCGTTGTACGTAAATCAAGAGAATTACTTAAACAAGTAATATCTCCATATCACCTTTCTCGGAGTGCTCGATCCCCGAGGAAGCGTGCAAAAGGAATGAACCAATGGGAAGCACTACACCGTGTCGAACTCAAAAGGTAAAAGAACAATTCATACGAGGAAATGGCAATTCCAAGGATCGCAACAAGACAAGCCAACGACGCAAGTGACTTTCAAAAATAAGCCTATCTCTTCAACGGGCAAATTTTTGAAAGATCACTATAAAAGCCGAGGAGTTTATTTGAGAATGAGTGACATAAGTTACAGACTCGAACCAAAAACGTTCAAGCAATTATTAGAAAATCAAACATTCTCAATCCTCAAGCCTACACTACGAAGAACATCAATCCAACACTCACATGTGAAGGAAAGATAACTTCAATCGTTGAAGAGGAAAATACTAAAAATCAAGGGGTCTACATTCCACGAAGGATTGTAGGAAGGTTTAAGGTCGAACCAAGTCTTAAGCTTTTGGAGGGCTTCGTGATCAAATCCAAAGAGCTTGAGCAAGTGAGTTTGTAGTAGCAAGGCAAATGCCTGGTGAAGAAGCCGAGTCATACGAGAAGCCGTTGAGTGATCAAGGCGTCTCGATCGAGTCCCAAAGGATCAAGTCATTTGTGTGATCAAGACTTGTATCCGGACTGTTACCACTTTGTATCCGATCAATACCTAGTGGATTCCTCGGGAGTTGGAGAAGAGAGGAGTAGAAGAATTACCCCATCTTCGAACCTCTATAAAAATTTCATTGTGTCATTTACATTTCAAAGACTTTAATTCCTCGCATCTTAACTGTTTAAATCACGATAAATTTGCTATCCACCGATAATTCATAAGTACTAAACCAAGCACTAAATCCTTGCTTAATCAAACTTAAGGGTGTTAAGTCTTCCGCTGAAAACAAAACCACAGTTGAGTTAATTTAGACCCAACAAATTTGAAAGTTATTCCATCAAAGCTCGGTTGAGTCCGTTGAGAGACTAACTCTTGATTAACTAAATTGGTCTGTCCATCAAGGACACAACTCGTGTAGTATTAACTCGAATATTTAAAAGGACTAAATCGAAAATTTGGTAAGGTTTATTCAACCCCCCCTTCTAAACCTTACACTTACACCCATTGGGACCTACAAGACGGAACGAAACATATCTCAATTTTTCGTTTAGAAATGCAATCTCATAGAAAATGATGACGAACCTCAATATGTTTTGCTCGGTTATGATGAACCGGATTTTGAACAATATTTATAGCGGAAGTGTTATCACAAAAAATAGGAATATTTTCAAAAAAACATTTGTAATCCGCTAAGGTTTGTTTCATCCAAAGAAGTTGAGTACAACAAAAGGCCGCGGAAATATATTCGGCTTCGGCTGTTGATAAGGATACACAATTCTGCTTCTTTGAAAACCAAGACACGAGGCAATTGCGCAAATATTGACATGATCCGAAAGTAATTTTGCGATCATCAATATTTCCCTCATAGTCCGAATCACTATATCCTTTAAGAGAAAAATTTCCATTCTTTGGATAAAACAAGCCATATGAAATAGTGCATTTCAAATAACGAAAAATTCTTTTAACAGCACTTATATGAGATTCTTTGGGATTGCTTTGAAAACGAGCACATAAGCATACAACATGAAGAATATCGGGTCTACTTGCGGTTAGGTAAAGTAAACTACCAATCATATTACGATATTTTGATTCATCAACCGACTTGCCTTTTTCATCCTTGTCTAGCTTAATGATGGTTGCCATTGGAGTAGTGATGGTTCTTCTTTCTTCAATTCCGAACTTCTTTAGAAGTTCTTTTGTATACTTTGATTGTATATATAAATATCTTCTTGGCATTGTTTTATTTGGAGTCCAAGAAAGAAATTGAGCTCCCCCATCATACTCATCTCAAATTCACCTTGCATCAACTTGGAAAATTTCTAACAAAGAGATTCATTAGTAACACCAAATATAATATCATCAACATAAATTTGAACTAATAAGCAATCTTGCCCTTTTTCAAAAACAAAGAGAGTAGTATCAACTTTACCTCTTGTAAATCCATTCTGCAAAAGAAAAGAGCTAAGTCTATCATACCATGCTCGGGGTACTTGTTTTAAACCATATAAGGCATTTTTAAGTTTGTAAACATCATTTGGCTTTGAAAATTTTTCAAACCCCGAAGGTTTTTTTAGATAGACTTCTTCTTGAATAAAACAATTTAGAAAAGCGGATTTAACATCCATTTGGTAAAGCTTGAAATTTTTGAAATAAGAATAGGCAAGTAGAATACGAATAACTTCTAAACGTGCTACGGGTGCAAAAGTTTCATCATAGTCAATACCTTTTTCTTGACAATACCCTTGAGCCACTAACCTTGCTTTGTTTCGAACGATATTTCCTTGGTCATTGAGTTTATTTCGGAATACCCATTTTGTACCAATAATTGTTTGTGATGGTGGACACGGTACCGATTTCCAAACATCATTTATTTTGAATTTATTCAACTCCTATTGCATTTCTAAAAATCAATCCTCATCTTCAATTGCTTCCTTTGCATTTTTTGGCTCTTTTTGAGAAATAAGAGCTTTCTCGGCAAATTTCCTTCTAGTCATAACATTGTTTAGAGGGTCTCCAATTACGAGATCATTTGGATGATCTCTTTTGAATTTTAGAGCAACGGGGAGATTCAAAGTATCACCTTTATCTTCTTGTGGAACATTTGAAGTTGAATGTTGATCATTTGATGTGGAAAGTTGATCACTTTGAGTATCATTAGGAACAATTGGTTCAATATCCTCTTCTTCATCACTTTCATCATTGGGTATCCTTTCAATACCCGAGGCTTCATTGAATTTGACATGAATAGATTCTTCAACCACCATGCTAGTCTTATTTTAAACCTGATATGCTTTGCTCTTGGTTGAGTACCCCATAAATATTCCTTCATCGGCCTTAGGATCAAGTTTATCCAATTGATCCTTGGTTTTCAAAATAAAACACTTACACCTAAATATTTTGAAGTAACTAATATTTGGAGTTCTTCCTTTCCAAAGCTCATATGGTGTTTTATTCAACTTAGGACGAAGGTATACATGATTAATAACATAACATGCGGTACTTACGGCTTCAGCCCAAAAATATTTTGGAAGTGAAAATTCATTGAACATTGACCGACTCATTTCTTGAAGAGTCCGATTCTTCCTTTGGGCTACTCCATTTTGATGTGGTATTCTTGGAGCCGAAAAGTTGTGAGCATATCCCTCACACAAGACTCTAAATTCACCATCAAATTCACCACCTCGATCACTTCATATAGACTTAATGGTATCTTTCTTTTCATTTTCAATAAGTCTACACAACTTAGCAAACTCATTAACTTCATCGCTTTTATTTGTGAGAAAAATAGCCCAAGTATATCTAGAATAATCATCGACTATAACAAATGTGTAATGTTTTCCACTAAGACTAGCCGTACCAATATCTCCATACAAATCAAGATGAAGTAATTGTAGAGGTTTGGTTGTGGAAATTTTATTTTTGGGCTTAAAACTACTTTTAACTAATTTGTTCTTTTGACAAGTGTCACATAAGCGAAGATTTTCAAAATTCAATTTGGGTAGTCCTTTTACATGTTGATATTTGTAAATATTTTGCAAATTTTTGTATCCAACATGTCCAAGTCGCCTATGCTATAAACATGGCGATAAGACAAGAAACATTTTGACTAACCAAATCACTTGTGCAAATTTTGTAAAGATTGTCTTTTCTATTTGCTTCACAAATAATTTTATCATTTTTGAAAATAAGACATTTTTCTTTATTGAAAATAACATTGTAATTTGAATCACAAAGTTGGCTAACACTTATCAAATTGAACTTACGTCCTTCAACTAATAAAACATTACTGAGAGAGAAAGAAGAGTTACCAATTTCTCCATTTCCAAGAATTCTTCCCTTGCTTTACCGAACATAACCATGCCTCCTTCTTGGAGCTTGATGTTGGTAAAAAGTTCTCTCTTTCTGGTCATGTGGCGTGAACACCTGTCTACGAGCCATTTTGTATCTACTGGAATTGTTATAACCCCTAGCACCTACAAATAAATTATTTTTAGGTACCCTATAATTTTGGGGTCCATAGGGGTTAGTCTTGAGACCTTTGGGTCTCCAAAAATGACTAAAACTATTTTTTCAATTTGCAATCATTAGCATAGTGCCCATGTTTACCACAATAAAAACAAGTAACAATGTAGGACAACTAGCACGTATAAAAGTTGGAGCTTGGTCATTTTTCTTAGAAACATTTGGAAAAGGTTTGTAACCAAGTCCTAGATTTGAATGATCACTTCTTTGTGCACCAAGGATTCTTGTAACTTTATCCGTACTTAAATTAAAATGATGCACATCCCTTTTCAAAATTTCAATCTCATTTGTGAGCATTTGTTTTTCGGAATCAAGAGTATGCATTTTAGCAAGAGTAATAGAATGAGCACGATCAAGAGATTCATAAGAAGTAAATAATTTTTCTTTTTCCAATTTGAGCTCTTTATACTCCTTTTTCAAAAGTTTGTACTTGCAAATCATATCTCTAAATTCATTTTGCAATTCATCATAATCACGATGTAATTCATCAACTGAAGAAGAAGATGAAGAATTAGACCGTACCTCATTGTTTTCATCGTCTATGGTCATGAGACCATGTTCGGCTTCTTCTTCCTCGTCGGATGTGGCAAGGAGCTTATCCCATGTTTTTGCTTCCGCATTTAGAGCTTTCTTCTTGGGAAAAGGCTTATTTTTCTTTTGCTCCTCCTCCGCTAATTTCGGGCAATCGGCTATGTAGTGCCTGGGTTTCCCGCATTTGAAACACGAGTTGTCTCTCGACTTTCTTTCCTTATTTTTATTTACAAACTTGGCAAATTTCCGAACAAGAGCGTCCGTCCCCTCATCATCTTCATCACTAGCATAATCTGAATTATTAGAAGAAGATGCTAAGCCTTTAGGAATAATTTGCATACTCAATTGAGAGATGGATGGTTTGGAATTTTTCCTCTCTTTAAGATATACTTCGTAGATAAGGAGGTTTCCAATGAGCTCGTCGAACTTGAGAGTTTCGAGATTTTGAGCTTCCGTGGTTGCTGTCACCTTTTCGGATCATGAACTGGGGAGAACATTCAAGACCTTAGTCACCTCGTCTTCTTCGGAGATGACTTTCCCAAGTGCCACAAGAGGATTGACTATGTTGTCAAGCTTTTCCACTATTTTTGAAATATTTTCACCATCAAGCATAATGAAGTTTTCAAAGTCTTTAACAAGCATGGTTTTTTTTGCTTGTTTAACTTTCTTTGTACCCTCATAAATAGTTTCAATTTTTTCCCAAACTTAATGTGCAGACCTTATTTCTCTAATACGATTATACTTGGTGGCGGTAAGAGAGCAATGCAAGATATTGAACGCCTTACCGTTTAGAGAAAATGACTTCTTGTCATTATCGTCAAATTCCTTGAAACTCTTGAGGACCGAGGTTCCATCCTCCAATTTCTTGGTTGGTTGGGCAATCCCTTCAATAATTGCATTCCAAATATCGAACCCGCACCCTTGTAGAAAGCACTCCATTCGGTCTTTACAAAAGGCATAGTTGTTGGCGTTGAATAGTGGTGGCTTGTTGGTGGAGGCACCGGTGGTGAGGTAGATTTCGTTTGTAGCCATGGATCTTTCCTCTTTACTCGCAATGAAGAATGAGCTTGCCAAAGAGTTTGCCTCTGATACCACTTGTTAGTCCAACTGGCTATGATAATCTAGAGCGGGGTGAATAGATTATGCCAATTGTCCGATTTTAGTCCTCTTTTTTGGATGTAGAAATGATAACACAAATGAAAGTGCGGAAACGTAAACAACACTCGATGATTTATAGAGGTTCAACCCATCTAGGGCCTAATCTTCTACGACCTCTGAAGTGGATTTCGAAAAAGAAAAAGAATTTTATTAATTGATACTAAACTATTACACCTTCACCTTGAATAGCACCTCACTCTTCTTACAACACCACCTATGAAGATTACCACAATCTTATTACACCAATGAAGAGTACCACACTCTTCAACACCTAAAATCACCCAAATATGCTCTTACCACAAGAACACTAACAAGGATGTCTTGTTTTGGATGATTGAAAATAATTCAATACAACTCAAAATGAAATATACAACTTTGAAGTGCAAGTGTAATCAAGAATCAAGCCTAGTATGCAAGTGAAAGACTTAGGCTATACACAACAAGAATATGAAAGTGAAGAACAAGAAGTTTGCTTGTGTTTTTATTGCTTGTGTTGTTGTGTCTTGTTGCTTTATTCCTTCATCTATTTATAAAAGAGGTATTGGATTTGATTTTCAGACATAGGCTCGTCCTTGGAGATTGAAATCTGTAAACAATTACAAATCAAATGGAGATTATAGCTGTTAGAAATCAATCCCTTAAAATCATAAAAATTTGTCTGCTGCGCAACGGATAGTTTACTGATAAAACCTTAGGTCGAACGGTTGACCTCTAACAAAGAAATTCGAAATACACTTCAAAAATAGCTTGGTGGACCGGTCCAGGAGGCTCGACCAGTTGACCAGGGGTTCGATCGGTTGGCCTCTTGTTGGACCAGTCCAACCCTCCAAATTTGTGAGACAGAAAGCTTGCTCAAAGTTTTTGTTTCTTCAGGCACTAGTCGACCTCCAAGAAATTTTCTTCCGTCTCTTTTTTGTTTCAGAATTTAATCTTCCAGGTACGGGTTGCCCTCTAGGGCGACCGGTTGACCGCGAAACAAAAGTGTTGTCAAATTTTGTAAAAAAAAAACTTCAAGAAATACTCCGAAAAATTAGTAAAAATAATTTAAATCGATTAGGAGTATTTGGACATCATTTAGGGACATTGTTTTGGTGAAAAACTCAGTTAAATAAAAGCATCAAAATTACGATAAAAATATTTATCTAACTGTTCAATCTTAATTGAAGCAAAAATTTTGTAAATATTTTTTTTATTTTACTTTTATTTTTTTTAGTTTTTTTTGTAAATTTTTTTCTTCGATTTTTTATAATTTTTTTATTTTCGATTTTTCTCTTTTTCTTATTGTTTTGTTTCTAAATTATTTTTGTTGAATGTGAGACTGAAATCTTTAAAGACACAAGTAGCCGAAAATTGCTACTGTAGTGGGAGACCAACATCAAAAAGGCAAATTCCCAAAAGATACTGAACTTAATCGGAGAAAACAGTGCAACACCATTCGTCTGATGGATGATACAGAATATGAGGGATCAAGGATTTCAACCAACACGGTACAACGACAGTGATGTTAGAAATTTGAAGTCTGGTTGAAGACGTAAAACTTAGCATTTTGTGGGAGGCAACCCAAGAGGCGTCGCGACAAACTCCGGGTAGAAAAAAAAGAGGGAACATGACAGATGCACACGGGCATGTGGACGCACACGACCTGACCGTGCGATCAACTCCTCCAGTTTCAAATTTGACAGACGAGCTCCCGGCTTCACTGGAACAATCCAGGTAAGTACTTTTTATGCATTCCTCTTTTTTTTTTTTTGATAATTTCCTCATATGTTTGGGGTGAAACATATTTAAGTTTAGGGGGGGTTGTCAAGAATGCGTAAATTAGTACTTTTGTATTTTGCATTGCATGTAGAGCATAAAAATTTGTATAAACTTTTTTGTTTTTTTTTCGATTTTATTTGATTTTTTAATTTTTAGCATGTTTATCGCTTTAGCACGTTTAATTATTTTTGTGTGTGTTTTTAATCAAGATTTTCGAAAGAGTATATAGCTTCCGTATGATTTTTACTATGAGCACTTAATTCAATGAGATGACATATTTTTGTGAATAATGTGATGAATAGTTGAGGAGATGTCTTTTATTTATTTGACAATAGTTAAGAAAATTGGGTATTTGTGTATGTTGCAAAAAATAAGTCTCTGAGATTTTGTGCCTTAAACTGCTTTGTATTATGCAGTCTTATTTTTCTTGAGTGTGTCATTCATGATTGTTAGAACTCTAGAACTTTCTCTGGTATCTTCATTGAAGCCATGTGTGTGTGCAATTTTTGAAAATGATTAAATGCCATCTTTGTTTTAGCCTACTTAGCCTAAAAAGCCTACCTATGCACTCATGATTCCCTAGTTAGCCAATTTTGAGCCAAAACTTTTTATTGTTAGCTACATTGATCTTTAAAATTGAAAAAATGATTTTATCCTTGAAATCTCTTGAGCTTATAGAAAATGAACAAGTTTGGGGGATGTTGTAAAAATTTATGAAAAAAGAGAGGAAGTTGGCAAAAGAAAGAGGGATGAGCAGTATTTAGGTGAATGAAAGAAGAATGAAGCTCGAAAAAAAAAGAAAGAGAAAAATCGAGCACAAGGAGAAGAAAGAAAACAAAAATTATGAAAATTGTGGAAAAATTGAGAGGTTGAGGCTAAAGAAAAATAGGCAAAACGGCCTAAGAATGGAAAAAAAGGAGAAAAATAGTGGAGTTGAGTCGACAAAGAAAATATCTTGAAAGAATGAGTTTTTAGATGAAATTGGGTTAGTGAGTTGCAAGTCAGTGTGCTTAAAGATCTATTTGCTCAAGTCAAGCCACTTAATCCAAATTTTTTCTACCCTTACCAAAGAGCCTACACTACAACCAAAATGAAAAGTCCTTTTTGATTCTTAAGTTGTGCACACAAAAGTGGTTGAGATGTTAGACGATTTGCAAGCCTATGGTAGTTCTACTTTCAGTGAATTGATTTTGAGCATAAACACTTTTCATACACTTTGAGAGATGAGTGATACACCACTACTACTTGTGAGTTGCGATGTCAAGTACCCGAGAGAGTATTAATTATGTTGAACTTATGATTGATGACTTCTTGACAATGAATTGCATGGTTTACTTGAATATGAAGTCAAATGAGATTGAATGTTTAAAGTGTTCTTATGTTTTCTTTGTATACCTTGATATTATTTTTTTAATTTTCTCGAGGACGAGCAATGCTTAAATTTGGGAAATCTTGACATGTGTAAAATATACGTGAATTTAGGGGCTTATTTTGATATATATATTTGATACATTTGCATGTATATTTAGTGTGTTTTGGTTGGTTTCCTTTGTTAGGCGTGATACTTCGTATTCTTGTAACTTCTTACAGGAAATAGAGCTAAATTGGATAAAAGGCAATATCGCGTTCCAAAATATATGTCAAGAGCTAAGGTAAGAGCAAATATGTGAAGGAAAGAAGCATGGACGATCGAACAAAAGGGAATTTCCTTCAAAAACGTCCAAATGCGCTAACAGTTTCTAGCACTGGCAGAGTTTAGTATTTTGGCCACAACTTTCTCTACAAAATTGATATTGAGGTGATTCAAGTGGTTATAGAAAGCTATGATAAAGGGATACAACTTTTATGAAGACCCCTGGAGCAAATTCGGACTAAAACTAGTCACACGGTTGGACCGTGTGAGACCACACAACCGTGTGACCTACCCGTGTGAAGATGACATGTCCGTGTGAAGTTGGGAGAAAACAGGGGTCGAAACCAAGCCGCACGGCCGGACCATGAGAGAGCCATACGACCGTGTGTGATGCCCATGTGAAGCTACACGGTCGGGTCGTGTGACGAGTTGTGGCGGATTTTTGTGTCCTTTTTCCATTCAAACTCTACAAGTGGTCTCTCCAAGCACCTATATAAGGGGCCCAAGGGCTGCAAGAAAATTAATTCATTCATATATCATACAACACACCAAATTACACAGGAACACAAGATCAAAGGTCTTCTGAGAGAGAAGGGCTAGGTTACGAAGTACACCACAAGGCCTTTCACATCTACGGAAGCACAAGAGCTTCGAAGGCTTGGAAGGAATATCCATCCCGACAAGAAGGGTTTTCTTTCTTAGTTTAGATCTCTTGTCTGTGCTTAAACGATGTCAAAATATTTAGTTCAAGTTTGTCTATGAATTTTTTATCAATGTTTGGCTAATCTTCGGATCTTAGTGCATAAACAAAAATGTGGATTCATGTTAAATCTTGATTAATTATTTTCTTAATTAATTCATATGTTCTATTTTATGAATTCGATTGTTTATTCTTAACTGATTTTTATCTGACCAATAATTAGCATGTCATATTTGTTAGTGCGAAATTCGGAAGAGGAGTTCTAACAAAGACGAAAATCAAATTCAGACATAAACAGGTGTATCGATTCGGGAGACCTACAACTGTTTGTGGGGAGTCATTCAATTCATAGATTTTTTTGGGAATTAATAATAGTTGTATCATGTCGGGAGACCTACAATTGTTATTAATCTACTGTTTATATGTCGCCCGAGGGGGAGAATAAACTAACTTAGGAATTGAACCCATAGAATTGCATGACTTGGTTTTTAAAACTTTAATTAAATTTAATATTGAAGAAACATGTTGAGATTATGTACCTAAGGTTGCTTCCGTGGTTGTTGAAAATACTTGTGGGGTTCACAAATTTATTTATTTTTCTTTTTATTTTCAATTTTTACTAAAACTTGAGATTCTATCGCTTTAATAAAATTGGAATGCGATGTTATTATAGCCTAAGTGTTTCGTAGTCAATCCCTGAGGAATACGATCTTGCTTGCCATTATTCTATAAACTACACTGTACACTTGCAGTTGTAAGATCCAAATATTTTTGGCGAACAATATGTGTCTTTGCGTTTGCTTTTGTAGGAAAATGGAAACTTATGTGCACAATGTGCATTGTGTTTGGGTGCATATGAATGCTGATTTCTTTGTTTAGGGAATGACCTTTGATGAGTTTGAGGTCTCTGCCACTTGGACTTGTATACCATAGGGCTCGGCTGATATTTCATTTGAGGATTCCAATCAGCTTGGGTTGGGTAATTTCTGCCATTCCCTTCATATAGTTCTTTTGATGAAACCTCTGGGGCTTTTTGTAGTTTTGTTTTGATTTCACAAAATATCTTCTGTTAGGCGTCTGCTGTTGAACTTTTCTGAATTTTGTTTCAGTTGTTCTCTCAGCAAACTCAATTGGCTTCTTTCATTTTCCTTTATAACCAAGGTCAACATGTGAGTGTTTGTGATTATATATGGGTGAAATATATGATGTTTTTGGCTTTTGGATTCCCCACTGCTTGAGGATCCTTTTCCCATAACCACTCTTGGAATTTGAGTATTGACAAATGAATTGAATCCTAAGCCTGCTTTTTCTCTAATTTTCTTTTGTATCATCATCAATTCATCCAATGTTTTAGATGATTTGCTGAGTAATGCAATCACATTTTTTATCTCTTGTTCCCTCTTTTCCTTTTCAGCAAGGTCCTTTTTAACCTTTGCTATCTCCGCATTTAACTTTTTGTTCTCATCAACTATGTGACGAAGAGTACAACAATGAGTTTTGACACTTGAGTTGACTGTTTTCCTCATTTAAAAGTGTGTGTGAGGATTTAATGTGCTCAAAATGTGCTCAAAATCTTTCATCATCTTGCCTAATAAATCATAAAGAACAATAGGTGATGAAGTGTATGTATCATGATCACTATCATCATAAGTTGAACTAGATGAGTTAGAGTTTACCTTATCTTCCTGTTCTTTAGCCATGAGACATATCAATGCCTCTTAGTCAATGTCTGAGGAGTTGTCCGCTTCACTATCTGACTCTGTTGTCTCCTTACACTTGGTTGTCTTAGATTCTGCAGCCATCATAGCTTTATTTCTTTCTTGTCTTATTTCCATGAAGCCTTTCTTATCCTCTTCATTTTTGTACTTGTTGACTGGTGGATAAGGGCAGTCCACTGTAAAGTGACCTGGCTGTCTGCAATTCCAGCACAGATCTTCAGCTTTCTTCTAAGCTCTCTTGGGGGTTCTCTATTCATTTCTTTGGATAGAGTTGAGTGTCTTCTAGAGGATTCTCCTTTGTTCCTCTTATAGTTCTTGTTGAAAAACTTATTAAATATCTTGACCATCAACGCAATATCTTCTTTATTAATAATGTCTTTGGCCATATTGTCAAGGTTATATCTCTTTCTGTCCTCATTTGTCCATTTGCTTCTTGGTTTCTCCACCTCGGCAGGTCTTTTAGCAACATCTTCTACTGTTGTTACAAATGTGTTCACCTTGGTAATCTTAATGGGTCCATCTTCGATGACAAACCACATTTCATCATGTAAAGCGGAGAGATGTGCTTGCATGCGAATCTTCTAATTATCAAATTCTTCAATGGTAAACATAAGAATACAAGATAGATTTGCTTCCATGATAATAACTTTTAAAAGATACTTCAAAAACTTCAAGTGTTGATGTTTTTAAAAATAATGAGATCTAGTTTAGTAACCATTGCGGAAGGTTCTCTGAACTAACTGCTCCGATATCACTTGTAGGTCCTAAAGGGTCTGAATTAAGTCTAGAAGGGGGGGTTGAATAGATTTAACCAATTTTTCGATTTTAAACACAAATCAGAGTTTATCACAAGAAAGTAGCTAAGTCTCTTGGGAGACAGCTAGGTCAAACTTCAGTAAGAGAGTTAACCACTCAACAAACTCTGAGAGAGCTGTTGATAGAGTAACTCAGCTGAGTGAAGTTAGCTCTTTATAAATTTAGTTTTCTTGGTTTTTAACAGCGGAAGTCTTAACACATTTTTCAGAATTGGTTATTAACACTTATTTGTAAGCTTGTTATTATTAGTTGGATAGCAAATATTAGCAAGTAAATAAATTGCAGAAAGTAAAATGCTGAAAGTAAATGACACAAATATTTATAGTGGTTCAATGATGGGGTAATTCCTCTACTCCATGATTCTCCTACTCCAGGAGGAATTCATTAATGCAACTTTAACTTTGTTACAAAAGTACAAACAGTCCAAGCAAGCCTTGATCACACATCTAGCTTCAATACTGGGACTCAGTTCTTCACAAGGCAGCTGCCTCACTACTTCAGCTCTTCAAATCATTTGGACTTGATCACTTAGCCCTCCATCAGAATTGAACCAGGTTCGAACTTGAACCTTACTGAACTTCTTGGATGAACAAACCTATTTGTTCTTGAAAACAGGTTTCCTCTTCAACTTTGAAGTATGGCTTTTATCTTTCACATGAATGTGTTGGATAAAGTCACTTCGAGTTTCAGGTCTAAGGATTATGAATTTAGCTTGAGAGAGAGTATTACAGATGTTTGTTTAATTGCTCAGATTTCTCTAATGTGTCATTCGTATCTTGCATCTCTCTCTGAAAAATTCGTCATTCTTTTATAGTGAAAGTTTTAAATTTGTCCGTTGAAGAGATGGCCAAATTCAAACTTCACTTCTTATTCGTTGGCTTGTCTTGTTCTGCAACATTTGATGTTAATCCAACATTTGTATTAACTACCTGTAGGCATCTGAATTGTACCAGAGTTCTGCAAGTATTCTATTGGCTCCTGCTACTTGCACTCTTCCAACAAGACAACTTTTAAGGTTGCAGGCCTATAAGTCATGTCTTCTATTTGATTCTTGGATGACTCTGTTGTAAGTCTTCTGAAAGACACATATGTTGTACTTGACTGAAGTTCTTTTTGGCTACTCATCTACAATAAGCTGAATCCTCTCAACACTTCTTCAGCATGTCTTCTGCATCTTCAACTTAGCTGCTTGATGACTCAACTAATATTCTAAATATTACAAGTTGAAATAACATACAGAATTTGGGGTGCCAACTTTCTAATTCTAGGTTTTCTACGCATCATCAAAATATATACAATAAATATCCTAACATCCGTGTCTCAACTAAAATGTCTCTATCACCCATCGCTTCATCAAAATCACCAACAACTAAAGCAACAATCTCAGAGGTAATGGGAAGATTATACCTTCTACCATCTCATGCTTGTCTACCAATGAACCGTAATTTCACATATGATCTTCTTTCCTCAACCATTGTGTCTTTCACCATTCGGAAAGATTTGACCAAAATATTATTCCTATCTAACATGGACTTTTATTCAGATACAATCTCATCATGAAGATCATGACTGTTGGGATCTTGCTTGTAATGACGATTCGATTGCAATAAATTTAAAGCGCTTACCTCACAACTGTTATACGATTGAAGTTTTAAAATAGGAAGAGACCCATTTTGATTTATCTGGCAGTCTACTTCCCTCCCATTGAAGTGAAACGAAAATGTTGTTGTAAGAATATTTGTCTTGGCGAAAGTGTTTACTTTTATCGGTATCTCCATATAAATTCTTGCAACTCTTGTGGTGGTTGTTTTAAAGCAGGGACCTGGATTTTCCTTTAATACAAAACAAAGAGTACTTTGGATTGCAGATTTATAATAGTGAGACAATCTCTCTACGTGCCAAAATATAACACCACAAAAACAACATTTGCAAGTTGGGTCGCGAGTGTCCCACTAATCTTAAAATAAAAAAGAGTAAAAATTAAAATATAAAAAGACATAAAATTCAAAATATTTAAAATTAAAATCCAAAAAATTTCAAACTAATTATTTAAAAAAATGGAAATGGTATATGTGTATCAATTGATGACAATGAATTAATTTGAACCTCATTATGACAAATTATTTTAACTGGGCAGCGGGGTCACTGGAAACTTGAGACTTGCCTATTTGTCCAGTTGAGTGATCAACCGATAGGGCAGGTGTCTCAATAACTTTCACAGGGGAAGGCTCAGTTAATGTGCCCTCTTCATCACCTTCTTTATCTTCATCGTCGTTCTTCCTGGATTCCTGTCCCTCGAAGTGCACATGTGAGGTTGTAGCATCGATGGTCCTCACCATTTCCATAATGTTAGGGCTTGGAGATATTAGCATTAATAATGACTCTCCTCGGCCCCTGTGCAAAGTATGCTCACGCAACTCCTTGGATTCTTTGAGTGCTTGCATCATCTCAGCCTTCTCTACTGCATCAACAACGTTTGTCTCTTCCTCATCACTACTGTTGGTTGACTGAATAACACTTTTAGGGACATAATCAAAGGGGCAAGATTGAGGTTTCTTAGATTCCTCAATTTCCTTCACCTTTGCCTTCAACTTCTCCTCATCCTTCTTCTGATAAATGATGGTTGTACAAAAATCTGGGTCTAAAGTTGAACGAACCGTAATGTTACCCAAGAAACCCAGGAGTTCCTCTCTTCTTCCATGAACTCTAGGCTCTGGAATTGGTCTTATTAGATAAATATTTTTATCGTAATTTTGATGATTTCATATAAATGAGTTTTATACCAAAACAATGTCCCCAAATGTTGTCAAGATACTTCAAAATATTTTCAATGATTTTTATTAAATTTTTGAAGTAGTTCTTGAACTTTATTTTTGACAAAAATCGGACAACTTCTCTGTTTTGAGGTCGACTGGTCGCCCTATAGGGCAACCGGTGCCCGAACATGTTAAAAACTTGAAAAACGAGAATGATGAGGGTGGCCAATCGGTGGGTTGACCGGTCGACCTATGGGTCAACTGGTACCTGAAACGAGTAAAAACTTCCCCCGGTTTCAAGATGTTCAGACAAAGGTCAACCACGGTCAATGGTGGGTTGACAGTCTACCCCTGGTCGTCGGTTGACCGCGGGATGACCTATGTCAGATCACACTCAAATGTTTCGAAATTCAAAATTTTCTACTGGTGGACCGGTCGACCTGTACAAAATCTGAGGATTTTGAACCTATGGGAGACAACAAGATTTACTTTTATTACTTTATCATTTTTGTACATTATTTGTGCATCTTGTGGTCTTCTTTTTGTAGACAAAAGTGAAGATGGAGGAGCCTATGATGGAGATCCAATCTTGAAGGCTCTCTTATAAATAAATAAAGGATTTGAAGGATAAAAAATACAACACAATCACACAAAGCAACAAGAAAACCAGTAAATTCTCTTATTCTTCATTGTCAACATTCTTATTGTATTTAGCCTAAGTCTTACACTTGCACATCTTGAGTATGAGGCTTCATTCTTGATTACACTTGCACTTCAAAGTTGTATACTTCATTTGAGCTGTAATCTTGAATTGATTTAAATCATCCAAAACAAGATATCCTTGTTAGTGTTCTTCTGGTCAGAACGCACTTGGTTGATTATAGGTGTTTTAGAGTGTGGTGCTCTTCATTGTTGTAAGAAGATTGTGGCAATCTTTATAGGTGGTGTTGTAAGAAGAGTGTGGTACTCTTTAAGGTAAAGGTTGTAATAGTTTACTTTTTCCTTTTTGAAATCCATTCCAACATACCGGGTGGTAGAGGATTTGGTCCTAGGTGGGTTGAACCTCTATAAATCATTGTGTATTGTTTACATTTCTGCACTTTATTTGGTCATCATCTTCACATTTGAAAAGGAGGGTGTAAATCGAAAAATCGGGAAAATCTATTCACCCCCATCCTCTAGATTTTCATAGCCACTTGGACTAATAGGTCTCTCGGCAAAACTCTCGCCTTCCTTAACCTCCATATTTGTAGCCTCTTCTACACATCGAGATACGCTATGATAGATAGCATAACATGATCATCATCATCCTCATCATTCTTCTCCAAAGGCTCTTCAGTAGCTTTGCCTTCCTCAGTTATAATAACGTAAGTCTTAGGAGATTGAAAAGGTAACTCTTCATGAATTTGGTCAGCTATGATTGTTTCAGATTCGTTAGTTGTCTCCCTAGCAACTAACTCTTTCGAACTCTGTTGTTCCCTTACATCAGTCTCTAGCTTCTCAGTGGTTTCCACACCATTTCTCTCTTTCAATGTTTGCTACTCTTCCTCAGCACCCTCATTTTCAGCAGCTGTGCCAGACTCAACTGGCTTAGCTAATTTAGAATTTTTCAAAATTCTTCTCTGTGTCTTTACCAATGGAACTTCAACTACTTCTTGTTCCTCTTTAATGGCAGCAGACTCTGCCAATTTCAACTTCTTGGCTGCAACTGACTTCTGGGGCACAATTGAGCGTCTTTCTCTTGATAATCTGAGAGGGAGCTGGAGATTCCTTCTCGGCTGTGGGGGTAGGAGCAGGGTCCTTCTCGGCTGCAGGGGCAGGATGGCTATAGAGGCAGGTGCCTTCTTCTTCTTTTGGACGGGCTTAGGAGAAGAGGCCTTTGCAGATGCAGTTGTGTCCAAGGGGACAGGGTCAGCTGATTCCTCTTTGCTTGTATCCATTTTCCTTGCATAGGCTTGGCGCTGGGCAGCTGAGAGGTTTGCCATAAACATTTTCTTGTTCACGTGGAAGGGTTTCCCATTCGAGAGGAATATCCTTCACCTCCAAAGAAATGACCTAAAACCAGGCCATATCCGAGTGAGCTGCTAAACGTACCGTCTTCTTCTACGGTCTTGTTCAGCACATTTTGGCACAACTTGACAAAAATAAACTCTGGCCAGTTTACCTTGTTTTTTCCAAGATTGCCGCCATAACCATCAACTTAGTCCTAGAAAGCCAATTAAAGCTTCCAAACTTCATGTCAACACACTTGTCTACCACATCCATAAATTTGTGGTAGTCGTCTTTGATCAGCGACTTCTTGGCTGTATAGTTGGGCTTCACAACAGCCTCAGGTTTGGCTATTTCCTCCATGCATCAGCCAAATCGATATTCTTATCAATTATCTCCTTCAAACCAGAAGAGGTGAGATAACAGTTCACAACTAAGTCCACAGTAGTCAACTTAATCTCTTTGATGTGGACCGATGAGCGGATCTCATCGAAATACGATATTTACTGTACTCTACGTGTTTCACATTCAATCCCTTAGGAATATGACCTTGCTCGCTGTTATCTGCTAGCTACACTATACACTTGCAGTTTAGTGAAAAGATTTTCACGATCAAGTTTTTGGCGTTATTGCCGAGGATTGAAAGATTCTACATAGATATAGTTATAAGTAGTTCAATCTTAATTGAAGCAATATTATTTTTATTCTTTTATTCTTTATTATTTTATTTTTGTTTTGGTTCTAACATTTGTTTCTGTTGAGTGCAGGTAGTGTACCAGATCTGTCGAATCGATACCAATTGACCTAGAGATCGAAAAGACAACAAAATAGTGAAGGAAAAGATAAAAATCGGTGGCGGATGGGAACGATAGGAATGATATGAACGAAAAAAATAACGAGGAGCACCCACTAGTGGCGAATAGGCAGAACCGGATTGAGGAGAGGCACTGAGAAGGGAAGTTAGGGATTACTTCCAGCCGGGATTTAATCAAAGGTATGGGGGTGGCATGTCTGCCGATTAACGCAAATAATTTCAAACTAAAACCTGCGTTGATCCAGATTGTGTCGCAAAACCAGTTTGGGGGGAGAGCCAATGAGGATCCAAATGTGCATCTGGGGCAATTTTTAGAAATATGTGACACTATAAAGATGAATGGTGTTTTCGAGGATATCATTTGATGTCATCCTTTCACATTCTTTCTACGCGATAAGGCTAAGGTATGGCTATCTTCTTTGACACCACTCGCAGCAGATTGGGCTGAACTAAGTCAACAATTTTTGGCTAAGTATTTTCCCCCAAGTAAGACACTGCAACTAAAAAGTGAAATCGCTCAGTTTAGGCAATTAGATGCAGAGCCGCTATATGAGGCATGGGACAGGTTTAGAAAATTGTTGAGGAATTGCCCTCAGCAGGGATATCCAGGCTACCACTAGGTATAATATTTTAATAATGGTTTGAGTGAAAACACGAGAACTATTAGAGATGTTGCATCTGGGGATGCACTACTAAGGAAATATCCGTATGAGGCACTAGAATTACTTGAGGAGATGACAAATAACAGTTACCAGTGGTCATCCGAGAGATCCAATTCAGACGTGTGGCGAAGGTCCAGGATGAGGATAAGGTTGCCATGCTCACAGAGCAAGTGTCCGAGCTAAATATGAAATTGAATGTAATGCAGCAGGTGACTCCGAGAGATCATGCAGCTGTTGAGGAAGAGGAAAACTTTGTGGACCAAAGGAACTTCAACTACAATTATCAAAACAATTAGACACCCACACACTATCATCTGGGACTGCGAAACCACGAGAACTTTTCTTATGCTAATAACTGAAATGTTTTGCAGCTACCTACGGGTTTTAATGTGTGAAATCAAGGTATAGCGGAGTCAAGTGAAAAGAAAGCATCTGTGAAGAGATGTTATCCTCATTTACCAGAGAAACAAGAGCTAGATTGAACAAAGATGAAGCAAAGATAGACATGATAGAGGAGTAGGTTACTCAGCCAAACACGAATGTAAACACAAGACTGAAGTCGTTGGAGCAAGTGGCCCAAATCGCTACAATAGTGGGAGGTCTGCATCAAAAGGGCAAATTCCCAAGGGATATGGAACTTAGTCCGCGAGAATAATGCAATGTCATTCATCTGAGGAGTGTTACAGAATACGAGGGCTCAAACACAGCAAATGATACAGTTCAGTGACAATAGTAATAAAATCTAACGTCTGGTTGAAGACGTAAAACTTAGCACTTTTTGGGAGGCAACCCAAAGTTTTAATCGACTTTGTTCAATTTGATTTTGATTTTTACTAACTTAATTTATAGTTTTGTTTGTTTTTTGGAGTTTTTGTGTAGGAGGCGTCATAACAAACTCCGGGTATGATCTAAAAAAAAGAAAAATCGAAAACATAATACAAGACCGTGGAAATTACACGGCCGTGTGAACTACAAAAACAGAGATCGAATACACGGTCTGGTCGTGTATTTTTACACGGTCATGTATTCAGTCGACGAGAACACGGACACAACATCAACATACACAGTCCGACCGTGTATTTTTACACGGACCGTGCACTTGGTTCAAACGAAAATTCTTCCCCTTTTTAAACTCAAACACTCCAAATTTATCCCACTTCTTGTTAGATTGAAACTATTTTTGATTTTGATGATTTCACTTTAATTATCTTTTCGATTATTCAAAACAATTTTTCCAGGCGATATAAAATTTGGTTTTTGTATTTTAAAGTGTTTTTAACTATTATCTAATACCATCAAGGTAAAACAAAGCCCGAAAGACTTGGTCAAGTTTTTTTCATGGATCGAAAATCCCCTGGACTAAGTCAACCGGTCGACCAGGAGGTCAACCGGTAGGTTGGCCGGTTGACCCCCTAGTCGATTGGTAGCTGAATACAGGACGATCATCCTCCATGTTTTAACTAAGTCCCAGGCACAGATCGACCCTGGGTCAATCGGTGGGTCGGCCCCCTGGTCGACCGATTGACCCACGGGATGACGTGTGCTAGATTCGACTTTAACGGATTCAAAATTCAAATTTTTCTACTGGTGGACCAGCCGGCCCACCAATCAACCCGCTCAAAATCTGATGATTTTGAACCTATGTGAGACAACAAGATTTACTTTTATCACTTTATTATTTTTGTACATTATTTGTGCATCTTGTGATCTTCTTTTTGTAGACAAAAGTAAAGATGGAGGAGCCTATGTTGGAGATCTAATCTTGAAGACTCTCATATAAATAGATGAAGGATTTAAAGGATCAAATACAACACAATTACACAAAGCAACAAAAAAATTAGCAAATTCTCTTATTCTTCATTGTCAATATTCTTGTTGTATTTTTAGCCTAAGTCTTGCACTTGCACATCTTGAGTATTAGGCTTCATTCTTGATTACACATGCACTTCAAAGTTGTATACTTCGTTTGAGTTGTAATATTGAATTGTGTTAAATCATCCAAAACAAGACATCCTTGTTAGTGTTCTTGTGGTAAGAACACACTTGGGTGATTCTAGGTGTTGAAGAGTGTGGTGCTCTTCCTTGGTGTAAGAAGATTGTGGTAATCTTCGTAGGTGGTTTTGTAAGAAGAGTGTGGTACTCTTCAAGGTAAAGGTTGTAATAGTTTGGTATCTATTAATAAACTTTTTCCTTTTTCAAAATCCATTCCAGACATACCGGGTAGTAGAAGATTAGGCCCTAGGTGGGTTAAACTTCTACAAATCATTGTGTATTGTTTACATTTCCGCACTTTTAATTTGGTCATCTTCTACATATTCAAGAACGAGGGCGTAAATCAGAAAATTGGCATAATCTATTCACACTCTCTCTAGATTATCGTAGCCACTTGGATTAACACTTCTTCCCTTCCAAACCCCAAGGACTGAAAATTTCCCTACAAATACCCCATTCCATTTTCAAAATTCTTCAAATTCAACTTAAAATCTTCAAGCCAAGAAACCTACCAAAATTTCTTCCAATTTATCAACTTTCTCTTGTTTTTCTTCAAGTTTGGGGGAGTTTAATCTCAAATTTTCAGATTTCTTAAAAGCTTCAAACCCACATCAATGGCTTCAAGAGGAAGAAAAATGTGGAGTTAGAAGAAACACAAGGAGAAGAAGGGAGCCAACTCCAGAACCGGAACCCGAATATGAGATGAACCAACCCGAACACTCCAATGTCATCCTCCCAAACGAGATGCATCGGGCTAGGTGGGAGAATCTCTACATCCAAAGTTGGGTTCGATAAGGTATGCCGATGAAACTACTCTTACTAATTTGGGATTGTTGTATAATTTTTGCGCCTTGCGTGGGCGAATTAATTGGGATATTTTGTTGAACGAGAATTGGACTACGTATGTGATATTTATGCTTAAATTTTTAAGTAGTTTTGAATTGGTGATTCGAAAAAATATTTTGATGGGGATACGATTTAGATTTGCGAATGAGCCGAGAGAGCTTTGGATTGATGATTTAAATGTTATTTATCAAACTCCGGCTTATGGGGTAGAGGAGCATGAGGATTTCAGTATGCTCGGGTTTTGGAAGGAAATAACAGGGCAAAGAATTTATACATCGGGTACCTCTAAGGCATCGAGTATTAGGAACCCCATTTTTCATTATGTGCAACGCACATTGGCAGAAACGGTGTTTGCTAAGGAAGATAGCAAAGGGGTTATTTGTACTGATGAATTATTTATTTTGTGGTGTATGGCGTTGGGAACTAATGTGGTGCCTAATGCTGGGGCATTCATCGCTAGATAGTTCGATTGGGTAAAGAACCAAGCTAAAGGGGGGATATGTATTGGAGGTTAATTACACCTCTTACCGAACACTTTAATGTGAGTTTTAATGGATATGCGCATACGGATGGTGGGAAAAAGATTGATATGACTATCTTGACCGCGATGAAGATGAATAGGTGTGATGGGTGCAATTATTGGTTATTTCATGCGGATAGGACTAAAATTAAACTCTCAAATCCGGATGCTACATCGATTCAGGATGGGGATAATTAGTTGATGAGCGGAGAGCAAGCTACTGTTGCTTAAGTTGAGCAAGATGAGCCTCTGGCTGAGAAAGATAGGACGGAATCCTCTAGGCAAGGAGGTCCACATGGGCTTGTTGATGGATGACACCTATCAGTTGTCGGCTACGGTAGATGAGTATCACACCGAGTACTTGCAACATTTTGATACCATAACCCAACAACAACAGGAAATGTACAAGATGATGTCTCGTATGGATCTGTAGCATATCCAGCAAGGCCATTATCCTCCACCGAAGCATGATTTAAGTTTAGTGGGGGGTCAAGAATGCGTGATATGTTTGCATTGTATATAAGTTGCATGTAGAAGCATATAATATATAAAAAAACATTTCCGATTTATTTTATTTGTTTTAGTACGTTTATGGCTTTAGCACTTTTATTGCTTTTTTGTGAATTGGGTTTAGAAAGTCGAATTAGTGCAAAAAGCTTTCGTATGATTTACTATGAATACTTGGTTTCATGAAAAGAAGTACTTGGTAAATATGTGATGAATTTTTGAAAAGATGTCTTATTGCATGTTTGACAAAGATTGAGAAAATTGGGTATTTGAGCATTATGTGAAAAAATAAGCTTGTGAGCTTTTGTGCCTTAAACTACTTTTATCTTAAGGATTATTACAAAAAATACCCTTGAGGTTTGACCTAATTATAAAAAAACCAGCTAACTTTCAAAATTACAAAAAAAACTCAACTAACTTGTAGCCTGGAGTTTTCCTGCTGGCGGACCACTAAATTTTTCTTTGAGCTTTTCAACTCTGACAGCTTGCCTTCTTTTAATTTTTTGATTTCAGCTTAGCTCTTCTTGAACGCAAGTTCAGTTTTTTCTTCAGCTGACAACTCTTTTGGCAGCTGAGAGTGGAGAGAGGTAGATGTGCCTTTGGTTGATTTCAAAATTATTTTCATGGGGGTCTTCTCAGATGTATCTTCTCCTTTTTTGGCATCATCGCCTTTTGAAAGAGTAGGAGTCGACTGGAGAAGGTAGTCCAACTTCTTGTGAGTTTTGGAGTATGTGTCCTCTGTTTGGAGTGGGTGCATGCAACTCTACTTTCATTTCTAACATATCACCTCACAGAGATGCCTTCGTATGCTCCATTTGTTTCTGAGATTGTAACTTGAGCATCTCCATATCTGTGAGATGACTGTGTTCCAAACGATAAATGTTGTCCCTTTGTTGCTGCTGAAATTGAACTTGTTCGCCACACCAGACCACCAGTTTTGAGAAAAGTGATCTGAAATAGCCAACTTGTTCCTTGTGAAGGGCCTTGGTTTATGTGGTCCATTCCCTGATTCTCAACACAGCTCCTCTTATGTCCCTAGAAATCATGGCATCATGATTATCAATCATTTGATTATGTGCAACAAACTCTCTTTCCATTGCCTCTATTTCCTCGCACATAGCTCAGAAGGCTTTTCTAAAGTCAGCTGCTTCTGGAGATGAATCTTCAGGAAGGAATGATTCAAAGTCATGTACAAATGGGATTATTCTCATGTCGTCTGGAGCTTGGAAATCAACTAGATTGACCTGAACACTAAAACGTGCAACTTTCTCCATAGTGTCAGCTTCGATTGGAACTTCATCAATGTAAGGAAACCCCAATTCAAAAATGCCAATAGGTTCCGAGGAAGGTCTTACTCCTCCTGCGGGAGCACTCTCTCTTCACCCTGGCTAGCAGTCTATTGTGCCTCAGTTGTTTCAACAGCGTGTTCGGCCACAACTATTTCTTCCTCTTAAGTAATCGGTGCCTCCGCTGCCTTAGCAGCATCACGCGTAGGTGATGGAACCATATAGGGTGGTCCATCAACCAGTACAAACTTCTTTGACACTTTCAAACCGTCCACTTTCATTTGGGCTTCCAATTCCCTATCCTCCGGATTGGACTCAGCTGGGTAGTCAGAGTCATCCTCAAAATCCAGCAAATCGTCATTTGAGTCATGTAAAACATCAATCACAATTGGTTCATTTGACTCAGACTCGGGAAAATTTGGAATAGCCTCAGGAACATTCATATTTTTCCTGGAAGTCTCAACTGCCATGGAGTGTTCAGCAACCTTAGCAGCAGTCTCAACCACTGTAAGGCCTTCAACAATCCCTGCTACAGACTGAGCTGCAGTTGGGTCTTCATTGTTGGCATCCTTCGAGGTCTCAACCTCTAGGATTGCACTTTTAAGACCAACAGTCTCAACTACCATGGTCCTCCTACTTTTCATCTTGTGCCTCAGTTACAGGAATTTGGAAATCTGTAACTTTCTTGGCCTTCAATGCAGCTGGTTCCTCAGCTAAGACCGTCTTAAGCGTCAAAGAGTTGTTGGTTCCAACTGGGTCTTCTTCAGCAGTCTCACCATCGCCTCCTATCACCAAAATTTCTTTGTTTCTTGCAGCCTCCTCCAACCTAGTTGCAGTGTGATCAGCTTTCTCCTCAGCTGGCTCACCAGCCGATTCTTTGACAGTGGGGTCAGTTGTTATTGGAGATTTGGCTATTTTGCTTGAATGTTCAGCGAATGGAATAGTTGTCTCAACAACTTCTATAGGGCGTGGCTCCATTGGGTTACCCTCTTCGACTCCTTCTTTCCCAACATCATCACCATCCTCCCTATTCACTTGTCCCTCAGAGTGACATGGTGAGGTGGTTGCAACTAGATTCCTCACAACATCAATGATTGCAGGGGTTGGAGAGATAGTGATAGGTGATTCTCAAACACCCATGAGCATGGATTACTCATGCAGCTCACGGGACTCTTGCATCATCTGTCTTAGTTGAGCCTTCTCAAAAGAGTCAACTCATTCAATGATCTCAACATCATTGTTGTTGCAACTGTCGAGGGCCTTACCAATCTCCTGGGCCTTTGCTTTTGTAGCCACCTTCTTCTTGAACAGGATGGCACTGCAATATATAGCATCCATGCCATAAGTAACAGGGGCATTATCCAGAAAACTAAGGAGATCTTATTCCTCCTCGATCATCTCTGGTCTTGTAAACTAGATTCGGCTGGCACTCATCTTCTATAGCCTCCATGTGTGCAACCTTGCTTCAATATCAGGATAGGTTGGGGATCCTGGTTGTTTAGGGGCGATAGGATCTGGGACAAACTCTTTAGCATAAGTGCTTTGATCAACCTTCTTTGTCCCATCATTTGCCTCATTACCAACCATTTTGCCCTGAGGGCTTGGGTCAGCAGCTGAGCTATTTTGAGCTTCCTCAACTTCATTTTGTTCACCCATTTTCATCCAATCATTTTTCTTTGTTGTAGGGTGGACAATAACTTCCGAGATCGCTTGAGCTTGTTTTGATAGACTCTCCGCAAAGATACTTCTTCACAAGTCGTCTCTCGAGCGCCTCTTCAAAGAGGCTTCTTCCACCTCCCTATCGAATTCCACAGCACAACTTGGAAGGTTGACTCTTTGTAGTAGATTCACTGTAGCTCTTGTGACCTTGACAACCGACTATTCTTCATCTCTCGCATCAAAGAAATGGATCGAGTCTTCTGTTTCTTTGTAGCAGCCTTCCTAGGTGCAGTTGTCCTCCTTTTCTTTGTAACTTTGGGAGCAATGACAGCAGGATCCAGAGAGGGGACTAGGGCAGCTGTGTCCTCGGGAATGTGCTCAGCTCATTCCCCCTCTAAAGTGGCAGTCTTCTTTGCATGCACCCTCTTCCGAGCAGCTGATAAGTTTTCCTTGAACATCCTCTTGTTCGCATGGAAGGGCTTCCCTTTGCGAAAGGGCACACCCTTCTTCTCCATCAAATATCCCCGAATAAGCCCATATCCTAGGGAGTGCACAAGCATCCCTTCCATCAACTTCATGTTCTAGATATTCTGGCACATCTTCTCAAAGATGAACTCACTCTAGTTCACCTCAAGCTCTTCCATGATAGCAGCCATAACAGTTAACTTAGCTTGGGACAACTGATTGTATGACCCGAACTTCATATCAACACATTTAGCTATAGGGATGGCAATGGGGCGGGTTCAAACCCGAACCCGCAATGAACCCGCCCCGGCGGGCCGGGTCCAAACCCGGTCCAAACGGGTCTCGGGGCCGAGTAGCGGATCTAAGTTTTAAAAACCCGCCAAGTCCGAGGCGGGTAACGGGTCCAATATGACCCGCCCCGCTATATATATTAATTTTCTATTTCATTAAATATTAGTTGTGTACACGTCTTTGGAGTTGGACTTCATTTACTGATATATTTTACAGTTGTCAACCACTTTCCCTACTTTGAACTTTTAAATTTATTTTCTTCATTTACTGATATATTTTATTTTGTCACCACTCTCAAATTTTTATCACTCAATCTCAAAATTTATTCTTCTCTTTCAGCATGAATAACAGTCATAATCACTCTGCAACTTTTCTTCTTTAATATCCTAGTTTCCATTTTTACTTTTGTTTTCCTTTTCTTTTAATAGCCAATTTCAACTATTTCCACTCCGATTCACCAGATCTAACCTCTACCATAACAAATTTGGACTGAATCACCTTACTCTATTTCCCAGTATGTTGCAACCATATTCATAGCAGGTTACGCGGGTTTAACCCGGCAGGTCCCATGTCCAGAACGGGGCGAGTCTGCTGGGTTTTGATCTGAGGCGAGCCGGGTCCTGGGTCCTTATTTTTCTTAGGACGGGTCCCGGGTTTAGCCAAACCCATCCTAAACCCATCCCGTTGCCATCCCTATTTAGCTACCACATCCATGAGCTTGTGGTATTCTTCTTTAATGGCCTTCTTGGTGGCTGAGCAATTCACCTTGCCAGCCCCCTCCTTCTTTGCAATCTCCTTCCATGTCTTCATCAAGCCAAACTCGTGGCCAGTCAAATTATGTGAGTCCAGTGCTTGGAAAGTGCAGGTACTTGGTCAAATCAGCTGCCACCAACTTTATTTCTTTGCTATTCATTGAAGACTGATTGTTGTCGTCGTGAACAACAACATTCATGTAGAACATCACAATCTCCTCGTGAAAGGTCTGCATCATCTCCACCGACAAACATTTCTTGAGCCCAAATTTACCCAAGTGTCCGGCTATCTTCTCAGCCGATACCTTGTCCTTGGATTGCTTGACAAAGCCTTCAAAATCCATAAGGGAACCGGTGTGGATCTTCTCAGCAAGTTTCACAAAGTAAAGAGTCGATTGCTTTGGTGCCATTTTGATTTCTTGAGAGACTTTTTGAAGAACTATTGGGTTTTTGGTTGTAGAGAATGCTTGAGAATTTTGGAAGTTTGAGAGTGAAAGTGAGGAGAGAGAAACCAATTTTGGATATATATGAGACACGAAAAGACGGTTCAAAAATCTCAAAGGTTTGAATCATGATCGACGACCAAGATTAACTTGTGCAAAAAGCATTAATCACATCGCAATTAATGCGGCAACATTTATATCCAGTCAAAAGTTATTGTGCATGACTTTTCTTCGGCAACATTTAATGATGCTGACGTCGTGTCAAATATTCCCACTTAATTACAAACAATATCGTTTTGTCACTTAGCTCATAAATGAGTCAGTTTTTTTCATTTATGACTTGACTCTGCTTCTCTCTTCCTTCTATACGACTAAATTAGACTTAGTTATTCAACTAACTTGATTTCGTTGAATGACCGTAAAGGCCGTTTTTAGTCCGTTGGATGAGTGAAACTCTTCTAAAATGCTCAAATCTTTATTGTCTTTGAATGAGTCTTCCGAAAGCAGTTAACTTAGCTCAATCAAACCAAGCTCATTCTTAAGTTCTTCAATCTTGATTCACATAAGGGCTTTGCGAATACATCGCCTAACCGCTTTTTTAGTTGATATGTATTCCAATGTGATGTCTTTCTTCTTGAGTGCAACATAAGATTTTAGGTGATTGCAGTGGCACTTGTATTGTCACACATAATTGGAATTTCTTTCTCTTCTATGTCATAGTCTCTCAGCTGTTACCTCATCCATAAAACTTGCATAACAGCTGCCTGCAGCAATATATTCTACTTCAGTTGTGGATGTAGCTATTGAATTCTATTTCTTGCTTAGCCAAGACACTAATCTATTTCCAAACATTTGACAAGTACTATATGTACATTTCCTGTCAACTCTACATCCAACATAGTCTGAATCTAAGTATCCAACCAATTTGAAACCACCTTCTTTTGGATACCATAAGCCAACTTCTTGGCTACCTTTAAAATATGTCATAATTCTCTTAGTTACAGTCATATTACTTTCTTTAGGAGCAGACTGAAATCTGGCTCATACACCTACTACAAAGGTGATGTCTAGTCTGCTTGCAGCCAAGTAGAGCAATGATCCAATAAGCGCTCTATATCTTGTCTAATCAACTGGCTTTCCTTCTGCATCCATATCCATCTTTATAGAAGTATTCATGGGAATCTTCATAGATGACTTCTCTTCCATACCAAATTTCTTCATCAAATCTCTGGTATATTTGACTTATGAAGGTTACATCCTTCATTTGCTTAACTTGAAGACCTATGAAGAAAGTCAACTCTCCAATCATACTCATCTCAAACTTTCTTGCATAAGGTTTGAGAATTTGTCACACAGCTCTTTGTTTGTGGATCCAAAGATGATATCATCCACATATATTTGAACAAGCAATATACTCTCTCCATCTTGAATTCTGAAGAGTGTTCTGTCAACCTTGCCTTTGGTAAATCCATTGTCTATAAGAAACTAAGACAATGTATCATATCATGGTCTTGGTGCTTGTTTCAAACCATACAATGCTCTTTTGAGCTTTTACACTGTTGGGAAATTTATGTAATAGATTTTGATTATACCATGTAAAACTTAGATTAGGAAGTTGGCACCCCAATTCAACTGTAAATCAACTTGTAATAGATAGGACTATGTAAGCTGAGTGGAAGCAGCCATGTTGAAGATTGCAGGACAACTGAAGATTGAAGAGAAGACCCAGCTATGAGGCAACTGAGTAATGTGAAGTCAAGTATCAATCAAGTGATTAAAAAGTTGTTGACTGATAGCAAAGTCATTCCAAAATCATTGGAGTTGATTGTCCAAGGGGTTATGTAGCAAAAAGGATCAAAGAAAGCTGAAGAGATCCCGTTGTCAAGCAAAGTTAAGTGTTTGCTGGAAATAGGCATGTGTCAGACTACCTACCATAATGTTATTTTGAAGAAAGAGTGCAAAAAGCAAGGAGCCAATGAGATGTAACTGAAATCCTGCAGAGTTGAAGGAAATGATGCAGGGCATTAAATTCAAGGTACAATCCACATCAAAGCTACAAGACAAGACAACGACATGAAAGTGGAGTTTGAAAATAGATCTATCTCTTCAACGGATACATTTTTGAACCACCACTATAAAAGGCTAAAGAATTCTTAGAAAGACTGACTTATGCCATCTAAGATACAAAAGAGAAATCAAGCAAAACGAAGCGATATCTCTCAAGAATTCAAATATTATCCTCAAGCTTAAACTAGAAGGAAATCGATCCAACACACTCAGTGAAGGAAAGACAACTTCAATTGTTAAAGAGGAAAAACTTGTTTCAAGAACAAGGGGTCTACTCTCCAGGGTTAAATGAGGTGTAGTAAGGTTTTGCATCGAACGGAAGCTTTGAACTTGTTGGAGGGTTGTGTGAAAAATCCAAATGTTTGAAGGAGTCAAGTAGCATGGCAAACCATCTTGTGAAGAAGTTCGAGTCCTAGGAGAAGCTATCCGTGTGTGATCAAAGTTGTCTCGAATCGTAACCATTTTGTAACAAAGTCAAAGTTACACTAGTGGATTCTCCAAGGGTTGGAGAAGAGTGGATTAGAAGAATTACCCCATTCTCGAACTTTCTTGCTTATCTTTATCATTGTTGTTTGTTAATTTGCTAAGTCAATTGATAATAACCTAGCTTAAACAAGTGTTGAAAACATATTCAAATCTAAGGTTGAAAGTCTTCTCCTATTAAAACCAAGTTAACTATATTTTTAAAGTGTTAACTGAATCAGCTGAGTTATACTATCAACAACTTAGTTTTGAGTGGCTAACTATGCTGTGTAAGTCAACTTAGTTGTCCACCAAGGACTTAGCTGACTTGAGTCAACTCTGAATTTTTCAAAAGGACTAAAAACGAAAAGTTGGTAAAGTTTATTTAACCCCACCTCTAGACTTTACTTATCACTCCTTGGGACCTACAAGTGGTATCAGAACGGTTGGTTCATTGAGCCTTCCGCACTGGTTACTGAACTAGATCTCATTTTTTTCAAAAGAACAACACTTGCAGTTTTTAAAGCTTTTCTTTTAAAAGTAAAGTTATTATCATGGAAGCAAATCTAACTCGCATCCCAATGTTACTGTTGAAGAATTTGATGATTGGAAAATACGTATGCATGCACACCTTTCAGCCTTACATGATGAAATGTGATGTGTCATTGAGGATGGACCACTATAAATAGTGAAGGTGAACACAACTGTTAGAGCTCCTGCTCCTGAGGCTGCTGATGTACCTGAAGGAGAGGTTGTTGCAGCTCCGGTTGCGTGGGGTGCACATGTTGTTGCTGCTTCTGTACCTAGACCTACAATGGTGGAAAAGCCACGATGCGAGTGGACAAATGAGGATAGAAAGAGATACAACTTAGACAATGTTGGGAAGGACGTTTTATACAAGACCCTCAATAAAGCAATGTTCAACAAAGTGAAATATTGTATAATGCCAAAGAAATATGGGAAAAACTAACTTTAATTTGTGAAAGATCTGATCAAATTAAAGAAAATAAAGTGACTGTAGCTGTACAAAAAATTGAAAATTTTAAAATGCTTGTAGGTGAGAGTCTGGATCAGCTAGATACCAGATTCACAAAGATAACCAATGAGCTCTCAGCTCTAGGAAAGGAATATACACAGAAAGAAATGTGTATAAAAATTCTCAGGTCTCTCCCAACTGAGTGGGAAATGAAGGTGATGGCTCTGAGACATTCACCCTTTGCTGATCATCCAGGACAAACCATAAGCACCTTTCAAAGCAAGGGATGACAGACCACCAAAGAGAGTTGATCATCAAAGGACTGAGTATCAGAGAGCTCATAATTAAAGAGCTAAAACAGCAGACTTCCTGAAAGCTGAAAACCTGTGTCGGAATTATAAACAACCATGATATTTTGTTGTTGATTGTCCATATCCACCAGTCAACAAATATAGAAATGAGGCGGAAAGAAAGGTCTTCAGAGGAAGAAGATAAGAAAAGAAGAAAGCCATGTTGGTCGGGCCAAGCCAAGCCGACACGACCCAAATGTAAAGAAACCAATTGAGTCGACAACAAGAAAGCTGATTACTCCTCTGACATAGAAGAAGAGGCTATGATATGCCTCATGGCTAAAGAATAAGAAGATGAGGTACATTCTCACTCATCTCATTCTAATTATGATGATAGTGACAATGACACAAACACTTTATCACCCACTGATCTTTGTGATTCATTAGGCAAAATGATGAAAGATTTTGAGCATCAAAAAACCTCACACATACTTTTAAATGAGGAAAATAGCCTAAAGCCAAAATGTGACTAAGGAGTTGGGTACTCTAAATCATATAGTCACTTTGAGAACACGAGTTGAAGGCCGAGATAGCTAAGATCCAAGCTAATACAATGTAATGAGAGGAAAAAATTTAAAAAATGTGATTGCATCATTCACTATGGCATCTAAATCATTTGTATGAACTTATAATGATTCAAAAGTAAAGTGGAGATAGAATTGGATTTAATTCCTTAGTGCGTGCAAGCTCCAAGAGTGGTAATGGAAAAAGATCCTCAAGCAAAGGTTCAAAAATCCAAAGCACCATATGTTGCACCCACACCCACATAAACACAATCACAAATGTTGGATATAAAGGTAAAGGCAAAAAAACCAAAGATAGTAGAGAGGACAACTAAAACAAAAATATTATGGGAATGAAACAAGAAAAATGAAATATAAAAAGAGCTACCAAAAGCCCTAGAGGTTTAAGAAAGAAAATCATATGATGGGAATGGTAGAAATTATCCTACCAAGCGGCATAGATTGGAAGAATCAAATGAGACATCACCAAGTCCAAAGGGATACAATACAAGTGGCAAAGACCTCGGACTAAAAATAGTCATTCCCAAGGCAAAGAAATTATAATGACAAATATGCACCCAAGAACAAAGCCCAATATACACAAAAGTTTCATTACTACCTTAAGAAAGTAAATGCAAAAGCTCACACACATGCATATCAAAAGAGACGTTGATGAGCCTAAAGCTCCTAAGCAATTTGCTAATGTTTTATGATTATGGGAAGATACGTGGCAAACTCTAGAAGACCATTTGGCTATAGGTTGGGGGTCACCTTATAAAACCCTCAGGACCTTGCAAGTATGGGTACCTAAAAACTAATTTTTTCGGATTGCGGGTTCAAGGAACATCCGAGTGCAAGGAACCTGGTACATGGAATTGCAACAAGAAAAATCTTTCAAAGTTCAAGGAAATAAGAGGTGCTAAAGTCATATTTGGAGAAATGAAACTCAGGGGAGATCAAAGGCACATGATATGAAGAATGGACTAGAGATCACAAATGTAGCATATATTGAAGGGCTCAATTTCAATCTGTTGAGCATCAACCAACTCTTTGACAAGGGCTACAATGTAGGATTCAACATGGAGTTTGCAATCAAAGATGTTGAATCAAATGAAAAGGAAAAATATGTATAGTGGATTGGTCAACGCTACAACAAGTGCATGTCTACTAGCAAAAGAGCACAACCAAGTAAATGGGCAGTAAGAAGTTGAGTCACCCGAATTTCAAGATAATCAACAAGCTTGCAATGAGTCATCTTGTGGAAGGATATCATTATAAGAAGAAAAGCATCTTTGATGCATGCCGATGGGAAAGCAAATAAAGTCTTCTTTCAAGGACAAGCCAAGTCCTTCGTCAACTAGGATATTGCACTTATTGCATATGGATTTATTTGGTCTGTTGAAACATCATTAGTGGAAAAAAATACACCTTAGTGGTGGTAGATGATTATTCAAGACACACATGGATCATCTTTATGTGTAACAAGAAGGAAACATTGCAAAAGATCGAGTTGTTGAGAAGAGTTCAAAATGAGAAGAGTCAAACTATTATTAAGATAAGGTATGATAGAAAAACTGAGTTTGTCAATGGGATTATAACTCGAGATTGCATAGAAAATGGTATTGCTCATGAGAAATTGTAAGAACTCCGTAAGAAGTGACATGATGGAAGGACCCTTCGATTAAGATTTTCAAAGCCCAAAATACTACGAATAATGATTTCTGTCCAAAATTAAGAAATTTGGATGTGGAAGCCAAATGTTGGATATTTTCATATCTTTTGATGTAAGTGCTTCATTCACAACAATGGCAAGGACAACTTGAAAGCTTTTGACGATGAAGGCATCTTTTTAGGATACTCGGTGAGAGTAAAGCTTTTAGAGTGCTAAACAAGAGGACTATGGTCACAAAAGAGTCTATCCATGTGGTTTTGATGAACCTAATGTTAATGGAGAAGACATTGATGAGTTAACAAGATGAAGGCCAACATAAGAGTCCCTTTGACATAAGAAGACTCAACCGAGATGAAGATGAGATAGTTGAATCAATATGAAAGTCCTAATCAATCATGATGTGGAAGTTGTTCAAGACAACTTAGCTACGAGACAATCGAAACAAAGAGACTTACTCCAACCAGGATGTGAGATGGCCGAGAGACCATCCTCCGAGCTTATCATTGGAGATGTAAGAGAAGGAGTAAGAAGCAGATCGAACTCAACATGAAGCTAAGTTCACTTGTTTTATTTCCCTGATTGAGCCTAAAGATGTGTCACACAAGCATTGGAAGACACACATCGATTTTAGCTATGCAAAAAGAGTCAATCGGTTTGAGAGAAATAAAGTTTGGGAATTAGTTCAAAGCGAACCCACCAAAATGTTATTAGTACTAAGTAGGTATTTAGAAACAAGATAAATGAAGAAGGATATGTTGTAAGAAACAAAGCAAGATTGGTAGACAAATGGTCCACAAGAGAATGGCATAGATTTTGATGAAACCTTTACAATGCTGCAAGATTGGAAAATTAGATGTTTCTTGCTTTTGTTACACACAATAACTTCATTGTCTATCAAATGGACGTGAAGAGTGCATTTTTAAATGGACTTCTAGAGGAAGTCTATGTGGAAAAACCTCCAGAGAAAACTATTGGAGATTCACAAGCTCAAGAAGGCATTATATAGTTTGAAATAAGCACAAGAGCCTGGTATGATACAATATCCAAGTTTCTTATTGACAATGGATTCACCAAAGGTAAGGTTGATAGGACACTCTTTAATTCAAGATGGGTAGAGTATACGCTTGTTCAAATATATGTGGATGATATCATTTTTGTATCTACAAACAAAGAGTCACAGTGAAAGTTCTCAAATCTCATGCAAGGAAATTTGAGATGAGTATGATGGGAACTGACTTTCTTTCTAGGTCTTCAAGTCAAGCTAATGAAGGATGGAACCTTCATAAGTCAAACCAAATATACCAGAAATTTAATGAAGAAATTTGGTGTGGAAAAGTCATCTCTCAAGATTCTCATGAATACACCAAAATGGACATGGAAGAAGGCAAAGTCATTGATCAAACAAGATATAGAGCTCTCATTGGATCTTTGCTCTATTAGGCCAAACATCACCTTTGTTTAGGTGTATGTGCGATTTCAATATGCTGAAGGAAAGTCATATGATTGCAAAAGAGAATCTTAAGGTATTTGAAGGGATGCCAATAAGTTGGCTTATGGTATCCAAGGGATGGAGGATTCAAGCTAGTTGTCTACTCGGACTCATACTATTTTGGATGTAGAGTGGACATGAGAAGTACATCCGTACTGCCAAATGCTTGGAAATAGGTTGGTTTCTTGGTTAGAAACAAAATTCAATAGAAAGGAGTACATAGTATGTGGGGCGATTGAGCTTAAGAATCAAGGTTTGAAGAGCTTAAGAATGAGCTTGGGCTGATTGAGCTTAGTCGGGAGGCTCTCGGTAAAACTCAATCACAGAGTTAAAGAAGAGAGAAACGAAATCAACAAAGATGGCTAAGTGAAACAACCAAGATGGCTAGTCATTTGTATCGAGTTAATGACAAATGCGTTTTTGTTAAAGTAAGGAGAAAAGTAGAGTTAAGTCACTTATGAAGATAGATGAGTTACTTATGAGCTAAGTGACAAAACGTAGTCATTTTTTGCAGCGAGAATGTTTTTTAGCTTAACGTCGTGAGTAATTATGATGTCAATAAATGTCCGCACCGCTTTACTCATGATTAGATATAAATGTCTTTTTGCATTTAATGCGGGAAATTAATGCGGTTTGTAAGACATGTCACAATGATCAAATTCAACCTTTTTGAATTCCAAAACCATCCCCTCATATCTCTTATATAGTGAAATCAAGGAACTCTCCTCTCAAAACACTCTTATTCTCAAAGCAACCTAAGGAACTTTCTCTCGCAACCAAGAGCAAACCCTAGTTTTCATCTATTCATTTTCCAAATCCAAACTATGAAATGGCACCTTCATATGATTATGAAAAATTAGCCGAGAATATTCACACCTGAGCGATTGTGGATTTTGATGGCCTAGTCAAGCAAGGCGTAGACAAGGCCCTGTCAAGAAGATAATGAGAAGCTTCGTAAACTGGTCTAAGTAGTTCTTAACAATAGAGTACTCGCATACCTATTTGGAAGAGGTTGCGATGTTCTACGTGAATGTCCAAGTTCACGATAATTTTGTTGAAGGTCAAAAATCAAAATTTGTTTATCTAAAATAATCCCGAGTTATAAAATAAAATATCTATAATTTTTAAAGACCGAACTCCACAAGTTTTTAACCAATACGAAAGCAACCCAGTGCACATAATCTCAATATACTTCTTCAATAATAATTCCAATTAATGTTTCATCAAAACTAGTTTCGTGTATTTATGGGTTCAATTCCAAAATTAGTTTATTCCCCCTCCCGAAGTAAATAAAAAGTTGATTAATACCAATTGCTAAAGCATCCCTACTCAATAATTAATATCAACTCCCAAATGATCTTTGAATTGAAGTACTCCCCACAAACAGCTTATAAGCATCCCGACTCTATACCCATTTATGTTATGAACTCATTTTTTGTAAGTTAGAACTCATCTCTCGAATTTTATGAACTAACAAATATGACATGCAAATTATTGGCCAAATAATCTACAAAAAACAAGCACTTGAATTCATAAATAGAACACAAGAACTAATTAGGAACAACAATCAATTTAGCATTAACATGAATCCACGGTTTTGATTATGCCCTAGGATCAAAATATTAGCCTAACATATTTGACAACAAATTCATAGACAAACTTGAAATGAAATAGTTTGGCATCGAATCAAGTACAAACAAGAGATCTAAACTAAGAGGATAGAACCCTTCTTGTCGACGGATCCTTCTTCAAAGTCTTGAATCCTTGTGCATTCTTCGTTGATTTGTGTTTCTCTCTCGTAAGTATGTAAATTTGTGTTTCCCAAGTGTATTTTTTGTATGATGATGTATATTTTTGTCCAAGGCTCGGTCTTCCTTTTATAGATGCTTTGAGAGATCACTTGTAAAGTCCCGACGAAATTAGAAAATAAAATCATCTGCCAAGCAAATCACACGGCCATGTATTTCTACATGGACAGACCATGTAATCGGTTTTGCTCTCTGTTTTTTGCCACGAACAAAGTACACGATCGTGTACTAATACACGGCCTGGTTGTATAATCCGCCTATGAAATTATTCCTCGAACAAGTCGCACGTGCATGTAAAATTACACGGAAACCATTCACACGGTCGTGTAATCTTACACGGGTTGACCATGTGCTTTTTCGTTCGTCGTATTCTTCGTGTATTTAATCATCTCTTTGCATTCGACATTCTTGTTCGGGCCATCTTACTGATATCTTTCCATTTTAGCTCCGTTTTCTATAAAAATTACAAGAATATGCAGTATCATGCTTAACAAAGAAAACCAACTAAAATACATTAAAATATATATATATATATGCAAATGCATCGCATATGTATCAAAATAAACCCATAATTTCACGTATATTTTACACGTATCAAGATGAAAAAGGTAAATTGGTTGATGAAACCAAATATCGAGGTATAATTGGTAGTTTACTTTATTTAACCGCAAGTAGGCCCAATATTCTTCATGCCATATACCTATGTGCTCGATTTCATAGCAATCCCAAGGAATCTCATTTAAGTGTTGTTAAAAGAATTTTTAGATATTTGAAAGACACTATTTCATATGGTTTATTTTATCCAAAGAATGAATATTTCTCATTAAAAGGAGATAGTGACTTAGATTATGCCGTTAATATTGATGATCGTAAAAGTGCATCCGACTCGTATCAATTTAATTTTAGGTGATTGCCTAGTTTCATGATTTTCAAAAAAATAAAATTGTGTATATTTATCAACTACTAAGCTGAATATATTTTTGCGCCTTGTTGTTGTACACACTTTCTTTGGATAAAACTAACCTTAGCGGATTACAAACTTTCTTTTGAAAATATTCCAATTTTTTTCGATAATACCTCCGCTATAAATATTTCTCAAAATCCGGTTCATCATAATCAAACCAACATATTGAGGTTCGACATCATTTTTTAAGGGATTGTGTTTCTAAACGAAAAATTGAGATGTGCTTTGTTCCGTCTCAAGATCAACTCGCGGATATTTTTACAAAATCTTTACCCGTCGTGTCTTTTAACTCCATTCGAGCTCTTTTAGGCATTATGCATATTGAATAGTATTACAATTATTATTATATCATTGTATGATGTTTTGAAAAATTTATGGGGTTCATTGTGCAATTTTTTGAATTTTTTCAGAAATTTTGTATATGTCAACACAAATACCAGTTGACCGATCGTGGCACCGGTCGATCCCTGGGTATAGATAGATAACAGACGGGTTCCCTTAGTTCATTTCCAAATTTTTCCCAAAATTTCTTCTTCGAACACAAGAATCCTAGGTTGCGAAAATTTCAATTTTTTTTCCAATTCTTCATCAATTCTTGTTATTTTCGATCATATATCACCACATACTTCTCTAATCTTCATAACATGGCAACTCCTTGACCATCCACCAGAAACAACCTCCAAAGGAGGAGAAAGAAGCAAAGAGGGGCATCCACCTCAAATCCCCCACAAGAGGAACCAATTGAAAATCCTCAAGGTGATGATCCTTCTCGGCTTTCCAAAGAAGATATTATGGCTCTAAGGGAGAGTATCACTAGTTCTCACATTCATTGGGACAAAAGTAAGACTCATTTTATCTCCAAACCTCCATCTAGAGCAAATAGATTTCGGTTTATCAATATGCTTGCCAAAGTTCATTATAAGAATGTTGATTTGAATGATTAAACAGTTGCTCGTACTCCTATATGTTGATTTCAAATTTTTCATAATGACTATCCGAAAATTAGGGTTTATTTTGAGACTCAAGGTTGGGTTTTCACTTTGGGATAATCCTAGTGTTCACTATGATGATGACTTGATTAAATTATTTTATGCTAATATGTGGACTGTTGAAGGAGATGCTCTAAGGCCTTTAGAGTTAAATTCATTTGTTCATGGTCGTCATTATTGTTGGACTATTGTCGATATTGTCCTTTGTTGAATGTGCCTAATGAAGGGGTTATGGATCTATTTGCAATAAATGGGATAACCGGTATTGGGGATTTCATTGGAAGAAGTTAAAACTTATTTAGAGTTTTACTCGCATATACTACACAACCCATGCCGGATTATTATCGAATTGTCTTCCTTATTTGCTCGTATTGTGTATGTGGAAAAGAGATCAAACTTCCAAGTAATCTTTATTATTACCTTACATATAAGATTGTTCGAGGAGAAAGGGTAACATGCCGTATTCGTGCAATGCTTGTTTTAGTCAAGAATTCTCACTAAGAAGCAATATACTTTAGGTAATTTGATTTGTCGACTTTTTGTTGTTGAGATTTCTCTGGAGAAAGAAATGAACATCAACATAATCCACAATGATTTCATCAAGGAGCTTCTTCCCACGGCGTATTTTTCCTCGGATGAGGATTGATGTTCCCCACCCCATTGTTCTTACTTTCCATTTTTTTATGTTTCTTAAATACTTGTCGGATTTCATGTTAATTTTGATTTTAACCTTTGATGGCATTTCTATTTGGCATGTTGCGTTTTTTATCTATGATATTTTATTATTGGCTAATAAGTTGTTTTTTATGATTTCAAAATAGGAGAAAAAGCAAATAAGCAAAAGTACTTATTTTGGTAAAAATAAGCTAAGCTATTGGTAACAAGCTAGCTTATATGTTGGTGGATAAGCAAATGTGCTTATCTATCTATACCTATTATAAAAGTGTGAATAGGTTTTAAGGTTTCTTGAAAATTTTGATTTGCCAAAAATGTCCTCATGGTAAAGTTAGCTTTAAGGGTAATTAAGTAGTTTTTCATATTGATTTTGATTTTATTTGTTTAATAATATTGACAAGTGTCTCTTTATATTCCAAACCCTTCTTATATGATTTATTTTAATTTTAATTCTTAAAATAATTTTAATTTTTAGATAATATTTATTTTATATTATACTAGATATCGAGAGCTTTTCAACCATATGTCATAAGCATATATAAAAGACTTCATATGAGATAATTTTAGCCATTTAAAGTTGAGTGCTATGTAAAATACACATTTATAATATCTTTCCTTAATTTTCTAAATAATTAAATACATCAAAAAAGAAAAAAGAGTATGATTTACAGCAAAATGAAGAGAAAAATAAATAAAAAAATAATTTAATATTATTTTATTCAAAATAAATAACAGGACAAAATACATTTTTTAGACTTCACTATTGGTTGAGAATATCCATACTATAATAAATTTATCATCTATCACATACTCAAAATTGTGAGATAATATTATTTTTGGTTGGAGTAAATGGTACATTTTTAGGTATGGGAAAATGGAAATTTGCCACTATTGAAAATTTTAAGGAATTTTATGCTTTTCCCATAAAAAATAATTAGTTTTTAAGATATATAAGTTAAATATAAATTTTTACTAAAATTTTGAATAAATATTATTTTATTTCTAAGATCTTTTCATTAATCTTTATGTGTGTTTTTTCCCGTAATAATGGATATACGGTTCAACGTGATTTAGATTCAATTATTAGTTTATTTTATTCATGTATTCTTTCGAGAGAAAAAAACTCGATCATTGTGACAATGTAAAGTTAAATTTGCAAAACAAATATATTATAAGTACATACTCTAAAATTTAAAAATGAAATAAACTTGGCTAAGAGTTATGTGTTTGAAATTAATGAAATGATATTTTAAATCTCAAAGTGAGATGAGTAATATTTGTTTAATTTTTATCCACAACTGTATATTTATAATTTTTTTACTTTTTAAGAGTTGGCATATTTATATCTATTGTAAAACTAAATAAATAAAAAATGAAAGAAAATTGATTTTACAAAGCAAAAATTATAATAATAATATAAAACAGCTTAATACTAAGAATTTCAAGCTAAATTGAAAATTGAAAACTATTTTTTCTTTAACATTTATTTATGCACTTATTTATTTTTTTATGGATGCACCATTTGAACTTTCAAATCTTATAATTTAGATTCATTTATCAATTTAATAATATATCATTGTATATTCTTTTAGTTAAATAAGCCCAAAGTAAATATGATAATAAAAACATGAAATTAACTATAAAAGATACTTAAAAGGATAAATATTTGTTCTCAAACTTAACGAAATGCAATTATAAATTATATTTTAATATGGAGGTATAGAGAGCAGGAAAATATATTTTTTAATTTTAATTTTATTTTCTTGGCATAATAAATTTTTAATTAATAGGATGAAAGGTCTAACAAGTTTGGATAAAAAAAGAAAATAAGTTATTTTATTGTAGAAAAATATTTATTTTAAATTATAAATAAGAAGTCAATATGACTTTTAATAATCTTATTCTATTTTATATATCAAGAATTTTTATTTTGATTGAAATTATTGTTCCTATTTAGTCTTTCTATTTTATGATAGTTTTTTTATTTATTACTTATATAGAGGTTTATTGGTTGAAAAAAGTGCATCAATAAATGGACTTTGATTTAAAAAAATAAAAACTAATATAATAAATTAAAATAGATTTAAATAAAATACAATTAAAATAGTATATATGTATATATATATACTATTTTAAGAATGGTAGAAGAAATATTGAAGAAAAATCACTTACATATGTACATTTTAACATGTATGACAATACTTAGCTTTGCTTAAAACTTACATACACCCTTAATAAATTATATAATTTTAGATAAAAAGATATGTATTATATTATTTAGGTAGTGAAATAATCTAACTTAACAAAAAAATATAATATAATATGGAAACAAGAATCAAAACCTGAAAATTTAAAGAAGTATATATATGTATATATATGCTAAGAAAAACTAAAAAAATAATAATCTGACATTTATATCATAAGTACATATTTTATAACCTACATGTTGATATGCTAATCTTTTACTTAAAAAATATTGTATTAAGTTATGCACAATAAGTATAAAACTTACTTGATATTTGAATTTTAGGCGGCGACCACAACATTACATTTGAGTGAAAAAATTTATCAAAAAGTTTATTTATGGATCAAAGTAATATATTCCTTCTTATTTCAAAAATAAACATGATTTTGAAAATAAATTGTTCATTATAATTTAAAAATTAATTTCATTAACAAAAGTAATTGATTTTAGTCACCTTTAAATCTTGAGTCTCTTTGAAGATAAGCACTATACTATAATTTTTATATATAAAAAAAATTATGATTTTGATCTCACATTTTGTAGTGTACATATATATATATGTATTATTAAAGTAATAATTTAAATTTTGGTCAGACATTATTTTCATAGTTATGCATTTTAAAACATGTCCCTCTCTTTAACAATTTAATTTTTAAAATGTATATTTTTCAAGTGCAACCAGATTTTATCGTAAATGTTAAATTAACAAAGATGTAAATAACATTTTTCATGTTTTTCTTCTAAATTTTACTATGACGGACATACCATTTTTTAATCCTCTTTACTTTTATCCTTTTTTCTTATTTTTTTCATATTATATTTTATTTTGTTAAATAAAATTCTATCTATGAATAACAATATACATATATACAATTAATAAATAAAATGGTTGTGATGGAATATCAAGAGACAAAAAGAATAATATTTTGAGTAAGATTTGAAAAGTTATATATATTTATTCCTTCTTTAGAGTTCAAAAGTAAAATTGTACACATTCATATATAAAACTCTATATATGGATAATAATAATCCTTTAATCAAATGCTCAATTGTATATATTCTTCAACATGAAATTCATAATTTGGTAAAACTGATTTAATATTAGGTCGATGATTTAAATTTATGAAGATATTTATTTTTAACATCTTAAACATTCAAATACATATATTATACTTTTGTGAATTGTGTTGTAAATTTTATGCTACATTAAAAGATTTTACCGACAAAGATAAAATGAATTTTTTTATGCTTAAAACAATAAAAAGATAGTCTATCAATTTATATATGATGTTTTTTTTTCTGATTTTACAACAACAAAAAAAACATAATAAATTGAGACATATATTTTTCTAAAAAATGTCACATGCATAGAACATGACAACTAAAAAGTGAGGAGTTTTTTTGTTATGCCGTTTTTATAAAAATATTATAGCTTAACCTATGTTTACGGTTATTTGACACGCTTTTGGATTATTATATTCTATATTTTGTTGCAAAGCTCTGAATGATGGATTATACTTTAGATATGCTCCATTGGATGGAATTTTAGAATGTAAAGTGATTTTTTGAAAGAAAATTAAACAACATAAAATACGTAATTGAGGTTCTTCATATAATTTATTTCGATGTACTAAGTAATAATTTTTACTGCTATTAAATTTGTCATTACTATATTACATTACTATACAAAAATTAATTAGAATAACAATTAGTCATATCAACACACTCAATAATTTGTCATTACTATATTACATTACTATATTACAATTGATTAGTCTATTTTATCTTCATTTATGTTATATAAATAATTAATTTAATCACGGAGAACATGAGAAAAATTGGATAATGGTCGAGTGGTAAATACTTTCATCCCAGATAGAGGTGTGAGATTTGATTTCCATCATCCCTCCCCTCCCAAGATATATACTTAAATATAAAAAGGAGAACATGAATCAAAATATGTACGGAGCTAAGTTTTTAAACATAAAATAGAATTTTACTTTCTCATCGTTCTTAACAAAAGAGGCACATGTGATGAATGAAAAATCAATCTTGTAGTCAAACCGATTTAAAAGATAACACTCATTAGAAAAATGGAGTAAAAGAGAAATACATCCATACGCCAACCAATCATGCCCGGGCTAAAAGTGCATTCAAAAAAACATTGCAAAAAAAATCTCAAAGCTAAGTATGAGGAATAAGTAGACACTCAAAAAATAAACAAGATGCATTAATTTAAAACTCGTCATGAATATATATTTTTAAAATTTTTATATAGATTACTCATCAGTTTTTTTAATATCCATTGTACTTTGTTGAGCGATAATATCATTTAAGTACCATATTTTTTAGTCCAAAATGTCTTAACCATATTTCACCGACAAATAAGTTTAAATTTAGTTTTTGCAAACTTTCTTTTAAGATCAAAATACATGAATGACATTTATTATAAATACAAAAAATATAATAAAATTTGATTCCAACTTATAGATTTAATTTGAGTTAAATTAATAAAATTATTTGGTTCACGTGCAACACACGTTTACCTTATTAGTATTGATAAAAGCACTTGATGGTAAAAGTGCTTCGGTAAATTGTGTTTCTTAAAATGCACTTGTTGGTAAAAAGTGATTGTTGAGTCTTTTGAATAATTTGTGAATTCTTTTGGCTTGTAATACTTGGGATGTGTTGTCTCCTCGAAAAACTCTTTAAAAGCATTTTATGCTTAAATAGTCTTAAAAATTATTAAATGTGATTTTCTTGAGAAAGAGCTTATTGAGCTTATATTGGACGCATTCTTATCAAAACTTTCTTACTTGTCCAACTACTTCTTCAAAGTGATTTTGAGCTCATTGATAATCTTAATTGATAATATCTTTGTATGCATTTCAAAATGAGTAAAAATAAAAAATTGATAAAATGAAAAAATATTATTGCTGCAAAACAAGTGATTATTTTTTACAGGGAGATGATACCTTGATAGGGGAGTTTTTTAAAATTTTCTCAAATACTCTATCAAAATTATTTTGGGTTGAAATCATCAAAAATGGGGAGTTTGTTAGATAAAATTATTTTTGATTTTGATGATTTCTAATTTATTCAAGACAATTTTTTTGGGTGTTATAAAACTTGGTTTTCACTTTGTATAGTGTTCTTACCTATTACCAAACACCATCAAGGTAAAACTGAACCCAGAAGACTTAGTCGAATTTTTTCTCGGATCGAAAATCCTCTGAACTAGGTCGAGCGGTCAACTTGGGTGGTCAACCAGTACTAGAAGTTAAAAATCTGTATCCTCTGCTTTCAACCTGTGCAGAGACGACCGGTCAACCCCACCGGTTAACCCGTGTTAGATTGCACTCAAATGACTTTTAAATCTAAATTTTACAATGTGTCAATCTGGCCGACTCATTTGTAGTCCTCGTTTCAAAATCAGATGATTTTGAACCTGCAGCAAACAACAAGATTTATTTTTATCACTTTATCATTTTCGTACATTATTTTGTGGATCTTGTGATATTCATTTTGCAGATAAAATTCAAATATGAGGAGCCTATGTTGGAAGTCAAATTGTGGAGATCTTTTATAAATAGATAAGGAAGATTGGAGGATTAACACAACGCATTATTCTATAATCACAACAAGAAAAATTCAGCAAACTTCTCAAACTTTTATTTTCATACTCTTGTTGTAATAGCCTAATCACTAAACTTTCACTTCTTTCTTATTAGGCTTTCATTCGTGATTACACTTGCACTTTCAAAGTTGTAAACTTTCATTTGAGTTGTAGTCTTAATTGATCAAATCATCCAAAACAAAATATACTTGTTGAGTGTTCTTTGGCGAAAAACACACTTGGTTGATTCTTTAGGTATTGAAGAGTTTGGTGCTCTTCATAGTTGTGAGAAGAGTTTGTAGCTCTTCTAGGTTGTTTTAAGAAGAGTGTGGTGCTCTTCAAGGTGAAGTTGCAATTATTTGGCAACAATTAATAAATTTTTTCCTTTCAAAATTCACTCGGACATCCCGATTGGTAGTGCCGTAGGCCCTAGGTGGATTGAAGCACTATAAATCATCTTGTGTTGATTTATGTTTCTGCACTTTTATCTTCTTATTCATCTTGATCGAAAAAGAGGGCATAAATTGAAAAATTGGGAAAATTTGTTCATCCCCCTAGATTTCCGTAGTCACTTAGACTAACAATATTTTCATATTTGCATCATGACATGTAGCAACAATCAATGTGCCTCTACATTTTGCATTCAAGAATATGACATCTACGATAACAACTGGCTGTATTGACGAGCGAAATCCATGAAGCAATGCCCAAATGCCAAAAAAAGGTACTTGAAGCAGTTGTCGTTGTCAGCCTTTAAATAGTACACAATATTATTATTAACAAGGGGCCAAGTTATGGACATAGGCGGGCATATTCACATTACTATCCTCGGCGAACCTCGTAGAAGTTCTAAAGCGCTTTCTACACCTCCGCTTTTTGATAACTCTTTGTACGCCAAAATCATGATGAACATCACTCGTGAAATTTATGGTATGTACATAGTATTGGGATCCTTCAACTTATTCATGATATGTTTTCCAATGATATACATTATTGCTTGCCTATGATCATTGTGAGTCATACTTATAGAGCAAGTATATTCATGCGTAAAATTTTGAATCTCAAAAAGGTCACTCTCCTTGATCTTTGTTGCACGCAAATGTCATTGCACTGCATTAATACATACAATAGTGTATACCTCTTTATTCGGATTTTTAACCAAGAATTCAAAATTATGTTTCAACGCGAGAAAATGTATAGCTTCCTAAAGTTCTTTTTGATACTAAATACTCATCCCAACCGCAAAATCACTATCATCTATCACGCCCCGATGTATTGCTAATTGAAGAAGTAATAATATACTCACTTGTAAATGCATTTTTTCTCTATAAAGATTGCGCTTTTTAGGTGTAGCATCATTACCTAGGTTGATTTTGAATAATCGCAACTCATCCTATTTCACAGCCTTGGTCGTTATCATTTTCGCCTTGTTGCATGTCAAAACCAGCCTATATTGTTCCATGTCAAGTTGTTGCTGGTAATTATTTGATATACTCATTTGTTTGCCAATGGACCCTTTCTCAAAGTTGTTACATAAATCGAGAAAGTCGGCCTTGTGTATTGACACCTAGAATCTACTTAAATCGCCTATCACAATTAATAAATGGAACTTTATCACACCGCCAGTAGGGGTGGCCACTGTTCTAGAATCAAAATCTTTACCTCACGGTCCCAGTTCCAGTTTGGAACCCAGATCCTCCATGCTTCCGATTCTGGTTACCGGAACCATTTGTTTATCTTTTTGATAATTTTTGATTTTCTTAAAATGATATATCAATTTCAGTTATAAAAAAAGAGAAAAGAAAGAAAAAGACTTGGATTTAATATTCAATTAAATTTTATACTTAATATTAATAATTATTATACTATATATATATGAATCAAAGTTCACGTAGTTCACTTACATTATTTGTTCTAAAACGTGTCTCATGTAATTATGAATATAAAACATCATAATAAACATTTAACATTTCTTCTATCATATTTTTAGCACAAAAGAATAAACACCGTTGGTTTTAGCCTTGAAACCAACAGCTTTTAACCGCGGGATTCCACCACTGCTCCACCAATGGTTAAGATCACCTGCCCACTAAGCCAACAAGCAAGAAATCTCATCTCAATATCATACAATGAGGAATCAACGTTGCTAAGGTATGAAATTGGGAATATAACTCTTAATGTGACATATCCGTAGTGATTGAAATACCTTATACCCCACTATTGTCATTATTTTCACTTTTCCATACCCATTTGCCATCTTTGTTGACAAGCTTTCCAAAATAAAATACAATTACCAAATGTGAAGTCATGCCAAAAAAAAATGTAAGAATACAATTGCATTTATAAACAAAAGAATTCAACAAATAATCGAAAAACAACCAAAAACGACCACAACCAAACATATATCATCTAAAAGAATACACTTCAACACATAAAATCAAAAAACAATACAATTCAACAAATAAAATAAAAAAACGAACAAAAGTCGTTTATTGTCAAACGACCAATATCGACTCAAGAACGATCGTCATTTATCGCAGAGATTTTAGCCTTCAAATTTGTGCTCGGCCGCCGTAGTAAAATCAAAATACTCAATCAATATGATAATGTATAACAAATATATTTTAATCAATAGCAACGAGCTAAACAACGAAGATCCAGAAACTCAAAGAAAATCGCTTAAAGATAAAGTTGTGGGAAATGAATGAAATGATTGCAATTTGTACTTTTAAAATATTAAAGATAAAGTTATTGAAAAGGCCGCCTCAAAAGAAATGAAGACTGAAATTAGGTTTGAGGTGTCTTTTATGGTTTTTCCACATAGAGATGAAAACTTATATCTCAACACCCAAATCAAGACCATACACATGAGACGGGCGGGTTTGAAATGAATATAATTTTAATATTTTATCTTATATTTTATATTATTATTTTTTTATCTTATATATGTATTATAAATGCATATCATTTATAAAAATTTGTGATTATATATGTTAAATATAGTGAAAGTGCATAAAAGCTACGTTTATATCAAATTGTCATCCCTGGGATGAAACCAATAGCCGAGCCTGGAGGTGATACCGTTTAAGACATTGTGTTTAAAATCATGGGAAAGTGGTCGAAGTCAAATTGTCATCCTTAACATTCGCCATTTAAGAATTGTGATCGTAGACGAAGCCACATTGTTGTTTAGAAAATAGGGTATTTTGGTAATTTTACTTTATAAGCTTAAAAATGCGTAAAATAGGTAAAAATTGAATAAAGTTTTCAATTCCTTTATTTTTGTTGTTCCGTTCCCATTTTCAATCTTGAAAATATTTGAATCTTGATAGTTTTTTCTCCTTTCTCACAAATTTCTACATTTTCTTTTGTTGCACCATAATATTAAACATGAATTTTGACATTACTCTCTTGTACCTCTATTCATCTCTTTTGAGATTATTTAGTTCATTATCAAATTCTCATTAAAAAATTCAACATTGTCGATAGGTTATGGAATGATTATTTAGTAAATACACTATATATATATATATTAACAATGAATATATTAAGCAACGATTTCAAAATATGAGGACAGAAAAGTATTGTTAAGATATATTGATGTAATTGTATTATGTTATTTATTTTTGAATATTTAGATGTAATTGGGCCCCTACAAATATTTTCTGACTTCGTCACCGATTGTGATAAACCTCTCGTTTCATGGCAAGAGAAGTAGAAATTGGATATTGAAAAAGGCAATGAACTATCCACAATGGGAGATCAAAAAACCATTCGATATCGTGTAAGTATATAGATAATTTTTCTTACAATGGGTGTGCGTAATGCACGTATCTGTTGTAATTTGCATTATTCTTTGATTATAATCCTCTTGCCCTACCACTTGCCATTTGGCCTACTCAGATTACCTCCAACGTGTATAGAGTCGGTGAGTTCAATCTCTAGTGAAGTGTGTGTGCAGTAACTCAAAAAAAAAAAATCCCTTGCCCTATTAATCAGTTCATTGAAGACAAATTATGAGAACAATTGCCTGATTTTACTTTCTTTAATATTTTTGTTATCTTCCCACAAGTTTGCTGTGTGTAACCATGTGGGCAAGAAATTCATGAAATTCATCAATTTGTCTCATGCTGACAGGTTTTAGGAAAAATACTATGTAGTAACTGATGAATGTCTATTAACAGTCTGATGATGTGATGATAGAACCATAATCTGTTTCTTTAAAATCCTTTCGTCATCAAAATAGCTAGGTTGACATTTTATTTGGCAGAACATTTTCTTGGATTTTCCTCCTTGTTCCTGTCAAGCCCATTTATCTGAAGCTTCCTTAAAAGGTTTTTTTTTTTTTTACTTTTTTTTAGTTTTTTCTTGTGCATAGTAAGAATAATTAATAAAGAAGAGTTTTCTTGATTTTAGAATGTTGGTCAGATGTTTGATTTTTTGTGTATAGTCATAGGAAATGGTGGAACTTTAGGTCAATGAGAATATACTTTTTGTTAATTTTGTTTACAAGAAAGCCAATTTCTTTCTAGAAATTATATGATGAACTCCTTTTCCTTCTTTATTTAACTTGTCTATAGCCAACGGTGATGGCAAATTGATGTATAATCAGTCATTTTCTATGCTATATGGTCCAGCTATATTCAAGTGTAGCTTATATTGCCGGCATAGTGGTTGGCTCCTAGTACAAGACCATGCCTTAAAAATATTCGAGATATGCCAATGTCACCTTGATTCTTTGTCCAAGTACACTGTAAATTAAAAGTCTATGGAGGTTTAACTTTGTGATTTGTAAGTTAAAAATCCTTGCAATAAGCAAAACAAGATTTTTGTCTCTTGTTCAAGAAATGAATAAAGAAAAAAGCGAACTGTGTAATCAGTGGAGTAGAAAAATCCGCAAAGTTTTATACTACGGAATGGTTTGAGGTCATAAACTTTATTACTTTGGGGAGCAAATGAAATCCCTCACACTTTTAAGAAATGAAAATTTTCAAAACCTACAGTTATTCACAGAAAATGCAGACAATCTTCTCCTGTCCTCTAGTGTATGGCTTAGCCATCACTATAGTAAAGACAAGTCTGACCTATGTTAAACTACAAGAGTTGAAAGCTTTATGTCCTGTTTCATTGATTCATTTCCTGGCAGCTAGCAGAAACTTCTTTATAATTTGTAATCATCATCGTACATGTATATATTGGTAGTTTTTGAGGATTTCTTGTCCAGTGTTCCAAGGAAATGTACTTCATTTTACTTTTCTTGTCTATTGCACTTCTCCTGCTTCCTCTTATCACTGTACAAAGTTCCAAAACCGAAACTATTGATTTTCGAGTTGGTGTCATTCTCGATTTAAGTTCAACGGATTCACCAGTCGGGCGAATAGGAATGAGCTGCTTATCCATGGCTCATTCTGATTTTTATTCAGTTCATAGAGATTATAAAACTAGAGTGTTTCTTCATGTCAGAGATTCCAATCACAGTGTTGTTGATGCTGCTGCTGGTATGTTATTACTTTTCTCATGCAATTCAAAATTTTAGCCGGAAGAAAGAATTACATAAAGACTGTATGTGTTGGTCAATTACCCTGATACGCTCCCAAATTATGTCATTTGCAAAGCCAATATACCATCTTGATTTGGATTGTTGAGTTAGAACTGTACTAAGGGAGTGTTAGCAGAAACTTCTGTTTTTAGAGGAAGTGATTTGTTGTGTAGAAGAAACCAAAAATAGCTGAGAATCAGAAGGTCTGCTTGTGTTTGCAAATAGAAGCTAAAAGTTGAATAAAATTAAAAGAGAGTGTTTGGTGAATAAATTGTAAAAGTGTTTTATTTGTGTATAAAAGTTAAACCAGAAACGAAATCAGAAATCTTGAAGCACCCGTCCCCTCCTTATAGATTTTGATTAAATTATGGAGAATAGAAGTTGACATTTGAAACTCTAAAACTATTTGTTTTATAAAACAAATCACTTTTTTTTAAGTGTTTGCAAACACTCCCTAACACTGTGTTCCTACTTTTATATGATTCTCCTTCCAGCTCTAAATTTGATACAAGATGTGAAAGTAAATGCCATTATTGGTCCTCAAAAGTCTACACAGGTCAATTTTGTGATGGATCTAGGAGACAGGGCTCAAGTACCAATTATATCTTTCTCCGCCACAAGCCCTTCTCTTGTACCCCAAACTCCTTATTTCATTCGATGCACAAAGCGATGCTAACTAAGTCCAGGCTATTGCTTCTACAGTCGAAGCCTTCCGGTGGAGCCAGGTCGTTATTATTTACGAAGACACAGAACTTGGCAACGGCATTATGCCCTATCTGTCTAACGCATTGCAAGACGTCAATGCTCGAGTTTCATACAGAAGCGTGTTCCCAAAATCGGTCACCGATGATTTTATTATGAAAGAACTATACAAAATGATGACCATGCAGACAAGAGTATTTGTGGTGCACATGTCTCAGTCTCTTGAATCAGGCTCTTTTAAAAGCAAAAGAAATAGGAATGATGAGTGAAGGATATGTTTGGATTGTTACAAGTGGTTTAACGGATTTATTCAATTTGGTCGGTTTTGATGTTGTTGAGGCCATGCAAGGTGTTTTAGGGTAAAGCCTTTAATCCCTAATTCTAAAGATCTTCAGTCTTTTGCTGCTCGATGGATCAGATTTTTTCTTCTTGAGACTAATCGAGAAATTAAGCCGGCTGAAACAAGTATTTTTGGCCTTTGGGCATATGATACTTTTTGGGCACTTGCAATGGCGGCTGAGAGAGTCGGAAATAGTGGCATAAATGCAATGGAAAATGGAGCCAATGCTGAATATCCTGGAGGCCTGTTTGCTTTAGGAAAATCAGAAACGGGTCATAAACTTCTCCAAGAATTATTAGCAACAAGCTTCAGAGGAGTTGCTGAGAGTTTAATCTTGTAAACGGACAATTGGAGCAGACTCCGTATCAGATAGTTAATGTTGTCGGAAAAGACGAGAGAGAGGTAGGAACATGGACACCTCTCGAGGAATTTCTAAACGAAGTTTTAGGTCTATTATTTGGCCTGGAGACTCGACAGTAGCACCTAAAGGATGGGAATTTCCAGTAAGTGGTAAAAAGCTAAGAATTGGGGTGCCCCAAAAACCTGGTTTTAACGATTTCCTCAAAGTAGAGACGGATCATCAAACCAATGCCACCAAAGTTAGTGGATACTATAAAGAAGTGTTTGATTCTGTCATGGCATCATTACCTTATGCCATACCGTATGAATACACTCCTTATTCCTTTTTCAATCCTGATGGTTCCAGAGCTGGGTGCTATGATGATCTCGTTTATCAAGTTTCTTCTCAGGTAATTTTAGTAAGGGTAAATTACAAAACTACCCTAAGGTATAGCCTAAATACTCTAAAAAATAATAATAATAATCCAATTATCTTTTAAAATACCCTCTTGAGGTTTGCATTTAACTAATACCCCAATTGATGAGTGATTTGTAAAATAGAACCGATATCAGTAGGGTATTTGTAATTTTTAGATACCGATAGTATTTTTGTATTTTTTTGTTACTTTTATATGGTACTAATTAATTTCGGTTTTGCTCTATTTTTTTCGTTCGTGATGATAGGAACATTATGATGCAGCTCTTGGAGATATTACTATTACTGCTAACCGATCAATTTATGCCGACTTCACTTTGCCATTCCGCGGAAGGAGGTGTTACTAGTATAGTCCCATTAAGTATGAGGATACAAGTGATGAATTCACTTTTCTGCAGCCCCTAACTAAAGAACTTTGGCTAACGACTGCGGCCTTCTATATCTCAACGGCTTTGGCAATTTGGATACTTGGAAGTAGGATTCTCGCCAGCTCCAGGGATTCGATTGATCAACATGCTGGCATGATTTGTTATTTTCCATTCTTTCCTGGTGATCCATCTCCTCTGTTTGATATTAACATTTAGGGATAATTACACATACCACCATTGAGGTTTAGTCTAACTGCAGAAAAACTCAGTTATCTTTCAAAATTACAAATACCCCTTGACATTTGTTACTTTTTACAAATTGCACCTTCACGTGGGAGGTAATTGTTAGGTAAATACAAACCTCGAAGTGGTGTTTGTTACAGTTTCAGGGGTAATTGTAATTTTTTATAAGATAATTGCATGTCTAGTCTGATCGTTTAGCCGCTCTTTCAAGAGATGGGAATGTAAATAGAAAACATTTCCTGTCACTTGCTTCGATCCTTCCTCGAGGCCAATGCCTTTGGAGCAGCCAATTGCCGAACAAAAGTGGTCCTGAAATTCAAGTTGATTCTATTTCGCCTCTTCTTCAGCGGGCGTTATCGAGAATTGAGACAACCCAAAGCATTCAGCGGGCATTATCAAGGCTACCAGCACCGCCAGCATTCTCTTAATCTACTGAGTCCTTATGGCTTGCTCTTGGCCAAGTCGATCAAAGTAAGAGCAATTATGCTACAGATAGGATAGATAGTTAGATATTGCGATCAAGTCGAGGCTTTGTTGTGGTACGGCTGGTCAAAGTTGAAAGGTGAAGCACATTAGTTAGGCTAAAAACAATCTCCAGCTGAGACCCAAGAACATAAAATTCCTGATAAATCCATAGGGGAGATTTGTCTAAATTTTCAGGTGCTCGAGAGAGTCACCAAGCCTGGTCAGATATGAGGAATTTGAAAGGACCATCGTTCACTTCATGGCTTGCTGAGAATGGGATTGAGAAGTTCCATAAGGAGGAAGCATGTGCCTTGAATTCTGCAACAATGAACCACTATTTGTGGCAACTGCACCTGGAATGGTGGACATCCTTACCACTGAGACATCAACAGCTTACACTAAGATGCAAATTTTCGTAATTAGATAAAGACTCGGGTTGATTTTATAATTATCCCTAACATTTACTTTGCTGTCTCAGATCAGATCATTTCTTTGCACGCCCTCTTTCCATTTATGTCTTTTTTTAATTGAAATTACTGATGAACCTTCTTCTATTGGCATGTAGGAGTAGGAATTGAAGGCAGTTTATTTTTGTCTGGTTTTAGTGATATGGGCATTTGTTGCAAGTCTGTTAAACTCGACTTATACTGCTAGCTTATCGTCTAGACTCACAGTACAGAGGTTTCAACTTACCGTCACAGACGTGACACAACTTATCAAGAATGGAGAATATGTTGGGTGTCAAGAAGGTTCATTTCTTGTCAGTTATTTGATAAAGTTGGGATTTCAGGAATCGAAAATCAGGACATATAAGTCTACTGAAGATTGTCATGAAGCTTTAATGCTGGGAAGTAAAAATGGAGTGTATATCAGCCTTATTATGATGTTGTGCCTCACATTAAGATGCTGTTATCTCAGTACTGTGGCAAGTACATGATGTTTGGCCCTACATATCGCACAGATGGATTTGCCTTTGTAAGCATATTTCCTTCAACGGACACGTACATTTGACTTGGAGGCTTGAAACTCTGTATATTCTCTTGATGCCTTGAGGTTCAGTCTAATTACAAAACTCCAATTATCTTTCAGAAGTACATATACCCCATTGACATTTGTTTATATTTTACAAATTGCACCACCAAGAGAGAGGTAACCTCAAGGAGGGGTTGCTTGTACCTTAAAAGATTAATGGAGTTTTTTATAATTAGACTAAACCTCAGTGGGCAGTTTTGTAACTTAGCCCTATTTTCTTTCAGGAGCATGGATAAAGATTAAAGCTACATTTTGGTTTGCAAATTACATATCTTTTCGCCTTTCGATTACTTATTGTCTCATAATTAACAGGTTCCTAAAGGCTCCCCTGCAGTAGTTGATATCTCGTGCCATTATTCAATTGACAGAAAATGGTACGATACTTGAGATCGAAAGTAACGCTTGTCCAGAACCTCAGCATGTTCAGGTCCAGATAGTTCAGGCCGCCAACCAGTGTGACATTACGAAGCTTGGTGCTTTTTATCATTACCGGTTGTGTTACGCTGACATGTCTCCTTA